>JAPDOI010000680.1:0-315372 GCA_029168955.1 Aplectana chamaeleonis
TGGGCGGGACTCAACTGGGAGTCCACAGAGCGTCAGGAACTGTGGACGGGACCCAGTGGGAGTGCACAGCGCGCCGGTAAAAGTGGAGCCGGGACCCAACTGGGAGTCCACAGAGCGTCGGGAACTGTGGACGGGACCCAGAGTGGGAGTGCACAGCGCGCCGGTAAAAGTGGGCGGGACCCAACTGGGAGTCCACAGAGCGTCGGGAACATGGACGGGACGGTGCTGGGGAGTCCACAGAGCTCCGGGAACATGGACGGGACCCAGGAAAGTGGGAGGTGCACAGCGCGCCGGTAAAAGTGGGCCGGGACCCAACTGGGAGTCCACAGAGCTCCGGGAACTGTGGACGGGACTCAGAGATGGGAGTGCACAGCGCGCCGGTAAAAGTGGGCAGGACCCAACAGGGAGTCCACAGAGCGTCGGGAACTGTGGACGGGTTGAACCCAAGAGGTCAGGTGCACAGCGCACCGGTAAAAGTGGGCGGGACCCAACTGGGGAGTCCACAGAGCGTCGGGAACTGTGGACGGTACCCAGAAGGTATGGGAGTGCACAGCGCGCCGGTAAAAGTGGGCGGGACCCAAGCTGGGAGTCCACAGAGCGTCGGGAGCTGTGGACCCGGGACCCAGAGTGGGGAGTGCACAGCGCGCCGGTAAAAGTGGGCGGGACAACAGGGAAGTCCACAGAGCGTCGGGAACTGTGGACGGGACGGCCCAGAGATGGGAGTGCACGGCGGCGCGCCGGTAAAAGTGGGCGGGACCCAACTGGGAGTCCCACAGAGCTCCGGGAACTGTGGACCCGGGACCCAAGTGGGAGTGCACAGCGCGCTGGTAAAAGTAGAGGACCCAACTGGGAGTCCACAGAGGCTCCGGGAACTGTGGACCCGGGACCCAGAGTGGGAGTGCACAGCGCGCCGGTAAAAGTGGGCAGGACCCAACTGGGAGTCCACAGAGCTCCGGGAACTGTGGACGGGACCCAGAGTGGGAGTGCACAGCGCGCCGGTAAAAGTGGAGCGGGACCCAACTGGGGAGTCCCACAGGCTCTGGGAACTGTGGACGGGACCCAAGTGGGAGTGCACAGCGCGCCGGTACAAGTGGGTGGGACCCAACAGGAGTCCACAGAGCGTCGGGAACTGTGGACCCGGGACCCAGAAGTGGGGTGCACAGCGCGCCGGTAAAAGTGGGCAGGACCCAACGTGGGAGTCCCACAGAGCTCCGGGAACTGTGGACAGGACCCAAGTGGGGAAGTGCACAAGCGCGCCGGTAAAAGTGGGCAGGACCCAACTGGGAGTCCCACAGGAGCTCCGGGAACTGTGGACGGGACCCAGGGTGGAGTGCACAGCGCGCCGGTAAGAAGTTGGGCGGGACCCAACTGGGAGTCCCACAGAGCTCCGGGAACTGTGGACGGGACCCAGAGTGGGAGGTGCACAGCGCGCCGGTAAAAGTGGGCAGGACCCAACTGGGGAGTCCACAGAGCTCACGGGAACTGTGGACGGGACCCAGAGGCAGTGGGAGTGCACAGCGCGCCGGCACAAAAGTGGGCGGGACCCAACTGGGAGTCCACAGAGCTCCGGGAACTGTGGACCCCGGGACCCAAGTGGGAGTGCACAGCGCGCCGGTAAAAGTGGGCGGGACCCAACTGGGAGTCCACCCAGAGCGTCGGGAACTGTGGACGGAACCCGGTGGGAGTGCACAGCGCGCCGGTAAAAGTGGGCGGGACCCAACTGGGAGAGCGCACAAGGGCGCCAGGGGGAGGAAAGTAACGTGTGTCCTACAATGCCGAGCAGGTGCAGATGGGCAGAAAGGACCATGAACGTCCTATTTTCCGGGTCTATCCTAGACTCAAGACCTATTGATAGCAATGAAAGAAAAACTCCTGATAAAAAATGCACTGATAGTGCTATCAATCATTGTTTTTATAAAAGCTCTACAAGAAATACTTCCCTTAATCCCTTTTCATGCACTTGCCCGACCGACGTCGGGCGACCTCGCTATCGAATATGTACCATCTGTCTACCCTATCACTATCCATCTTATCGTTATCCTGTTTTATCAAAATTGATAACGAGTCGCCCGACCTCGGCCGGCTTGAGACTTTGAAAGGGCTTTACTAATCGGTGGTTTTCATTTAGTATTTGCCTTGAATCGTGGGTGTCCCCCCTCCCCGTCTATGGTAGTGCCCTGTTTTTCTTCTTCCTACCTTTTTAAGGAAACCTTCGTTAAAATGAAATAGAAATTATCTAACTGTCTTGCTCCGCTACGAGAGGTTCATGATTTGGCATAACAATATTTATGAGAAGCTCGTTAAAAGAAGTGAAATACTTGGTGCATTTGCCAGTTTGTGCATAGGATTTAACTTCAGAAGAAACACTAAAAGCTCTCGATGAAATGATGTACCGTCGATTGGGATGTCTTGCACTTTCTTACCAAAAATTGGAAAATTGGGGTTGGTTTTGACAGGTTCCAAATCAGAAATTTGGTGGGAGAACCACAACATAGAGTTCAGCTTTAATCATTTTAGTCTGACGAATGGACGGGGCTGAGACGGTAGATCATCCCGCGCGAATCGAAACCCCATTCTCAGTGAGGCCGCCAGACTCCGCACGGCCAGCTGCCTGGTCCATGCGTCAGACTTCGAGAACGAAAACGGAAACCATAGGTAATTTTTCAAGGAGCTCAGACTTGCAAACTTCGACAGGGAGCAATCAATAGTTTTCAGAGAGCGCGTGATTTGTCCTTTCAAAACGACACACAATTTTCAATTTTTGCGAAAGCGCACATCCGAATCTACCGTACATCATTTCATCTAGCTTATAGTGTTTCTTCTGAGTTAAATCCCATGACAAATCAAATGCACCAAGTATTTGACTTCTTTAACGAGTTTCTCATAAATATTGTTATGCCAAATCATGAACCTCTCGTAGCGGAGCAAAACAGTTAGATTTTATTCATTAATTGTATTTTGGCTCTATATTTCTCAGACAATGGGATTGGTGGACCAGCGGCGTTTGCCTGCCGAGCAAAAACCTTTCCCGGTGTTTGGCAGCATTTGGCCGGCGGTCCGCCATAACCCTGCCGGCAATCCGTCAGGACGCTGGCCGACCTTTAGCATCCTCTTGGCTACTACCTGGCACTCCCACCGTTGAACGACTTGTCCGAGGCTTGTAATTTCCATAATTTGCAACGGATTCATGCGCGCAGTGGTGAATGAAGAGAGAGGCTGAGAATGAAGGGTGGAACGCGGCTATTTATTGAAAACCATCGCTCATCTCATCACTGCTGAGTTTGAAAGGTCGTCAAAGAGCGTTGTTGTTGTTGCGCATTAAAGGCAGTTCTCGCGATGAAAAAGTTGTCTTTTTTTGGCAAAAACGCAAGCTTTGAGTCCCTCTTAGAAGAGTAAGAACGGAAGTACGACGAAAAACGACCATTAAGTGGGTGAAAATCTCGTGAACCAGCCAATCCATTGAATCACCCCGTCCACGTCATATAACAGCTGTCCTGCGTTCGCTTCACGAGAGGAACAAGCACCGAATTCTGAATAATCCCTATTGCCAAAGGTTCTAGCATCCCAGCATGTGCATTTGCCCATCTTATTTTTTGAGGCAGTGTTGACGATAAAAAAACTTTAGTTTTTTAGTTTTCTATTTCCTTCAGTAGGCAATTTTACGAAGTAGTGGATAATAAGGAAAAGTCCTCATGAAACTCTCGAATTTCGTAGGAAAAAACTTTGAAAAAACCTATTAAACATTTATTTACGCCTGCTTGTGTATTTTGTGCACCGTGTGCAAAATGCAAGCCAAACGTCACAAATGTTTTGAGATTAGAAATTCTTACGTGAGTGACTTCTTTATTTTCTGTTTTCTGTACCAAAAACTCTTAAAGGATAAAATTGGTCAGTGCACATACTCAGAAATTCGCTGAGCAGCTAGGGCACTGAAACGGCCTCTCATTTTCTGAGCAGCATCATAGAGATATCTGCTGACGACCACCCACCAGTTTGTGATTGGCTGATGAACTCAGCGTTACAAACCCCATCGTCGCAGGATACCGTCCCATGATGCTGGAAGTGCAGCATATGTCGCGGAGCTCCGGCGCCCTACGGAAGAAAAATGTCCTAGAGCCAGCGGCCGCTCGCCATTGGATGGCTCCGCCCACCCCTCTTCCTAATTGGCCTAATCCTGACATGCTTAGACAAAAGGATTAACAATGTTGCTGGTATAAAAGGCATCTCATTTCACCGTGTGTTTCAGTCGGCTCTTCGGAGTCGGACCTGGAAGGTGGCCTCAAGTCACTCACCAGAAGATCCACCGGATACCGGAGGATAATTTTTGTCGCCGAGGGGAGGGGGCTCCCTACGGCTCGGGGGGGGTGGTACCCAACTGTGGGGTCACCTCCCCACGGTCCACGGTGGGTGCACCCACTGCGGACCATGGCAGTGGGGTGCCCCCCCCCCTCTGGGGCCCCCAAGGCGGATTACCACAGTGGCATGTCCCGGGGGCATGTCAGGCCGGAAAATTTTTGTGATGGTGCGCTCACGGCGAAATTTTAGTGATGGTGCGTGTCTCGGAACTCTGCCGACGATGAGCGCACCTTGTCGCACTCGGACGCGCGCTGGGAGCAGAATAAGTCGCGAGATGTGGCGTGGATACCAAGGATGGGAGCAGCATATGTCCCGTGAACTGGAGTTTCAAACGCAAAACTGGCAGCAGCAAATGCTGCGGTGGTTCCGCCAGTTACGCCCACTTTTTCAGCAGCTAGGGAACGGCCTTGGCCTAGAAACCTCAATGATGTGTCCTGGCTGCTCAGCGATTATGCGAGTACTTTGATGTTAGAATCTTTTGTGACAAAGAGGTACTCAAGAATTCGGCCTCTGTCCTTTTGTGAAAGGAACGCAGGACAACTGTCACATGACGTGGGCGGGGTGACCCGATGGGTTGGCTGGACCACGAGATTTATCACCCACTTCTGGCCGTTTTCCGTCGTACTTCCGTACTTACTCTTCTTACAAGGGATGACTGCGAACACAAAGTGGAGTTTGAAAAACGAACTTTGGGGGATTGTAGAGGAGATAGAAAGAACCAATTTAAGATATTAAAATTTCGCTCCAGTCCTCACGGATAAATCAAAAAACGACCAAAGCAATGGGTTACGATAGGAAAAGCGCTATTCAGTGCACCTAACCTGACAAAATCGGCCAAAAATAAAACAGGAAGTAAACCTCAGTTTCGTGTTCAGCGCCTCAAATAACCCCTGGGCTAAGTTTGGGAAAAATTTTCCATCTCTGAACTCCCAAAAATGATGGGGCTCGAATGTCGAAAAAATTCAAGGTCCGAACTTCGCTCTTGGGAGTTATTTGAAATGCTCAACACGAATCTGAGGTCCGTTTATCGATTTTCGACAGGTTACGGTGGGGATACGGTAGTTGGACCAAAGTCTCAAATTTGACTCAAAATTTCTAAGCGGGGGTTTTCGGGGTGCTGAATACGAATTTGATGTTAATTTGCCGATTTTCGAATTGTGAAAGGCAGTGTTCACGATGATTTTCGTTCCCGAGTTTTCCCTTTCAAAACGAAGTGTTGGCTACCAAGTGTTACCAAAATTACGAGGAAAAGGGGAGAAACGCACTAAAGCGTCTTATTTCAGTGACATTATTCTATAACATGGACTAGTTGTCCGGTTGGATGAACATGTTCATGATGGTTGTCATCATTGATAAATTGGGTCAATCGAAAATAGAAGGATATTTTATGCAAAGGAGGATTAGATAGGGCCCTAAGGAATGAAGGGAGCAATAGAGAGTAGAGAATTGCAAAGGACTGGTCCACAAACGATTTCATTGTCACAGTAAACACTTCCTGTGATACTTGAGGATTTCGTGTACTTCAGGGGCGTTTTTCTAAATTTCTACGTCATTTTAGTTTACCCAGGGGCCACTTAATCAGTATAGCAAATAATCTCAAAATTGAAGATTATCGTGAACACTGCCTCTAAGGACAGGTTTTCCAAAAGTATGTAGGGAGAAAGAAGGACAGCTCACATGATATTCTAGCAAATGTTGACACATGAGAATTTCCATAGTTTTAATACAGATATGAAACATTCTCCGTTTATAACCCGTTACCTCTGCGATATAAGAAAAGAGGCATAAAATACAAACAACACTGTTAAAACTCAAAATAAGTAAGGTTAACATATAGTAATGGCATTACTGTCAGCCAATATGCAGGAGTGATCTCTGATATTCCAACCATCAATCAATTGCTTCGGGTAGTCAACGCCTAACCGGCTGAGCCATCGTTGAGGTAGTATACTCCGACTTTCTCATTGCAATGATCGGTGGCTTGCATGCAACGAGCATTGTTGAAGGAATCTGAAACACGTCATAACTTTGGAACCAGACTAGGTTTCGTCTTCAAACTTTCTAAAGAACATTTCCAGATGATTTCAAAGCCCCTGTATGGATCTTATTTGTTCAATATCCTCAAAATCAGCGTTTCGGCTTCCTTCCTTTTTGGTCGTTTAAAATCTACCCATTAGGACTGAGTGAAATCTCAAGATCTTAAATTGGTTCTTTCTATCTCCTCTACAATCCTCCGCAGACCGTTTCTCGAAACTCCATTCCAATATTCAAGTCATCCCTTGTTAGAGAGACCGTTTCCGTAAAAAAAAACGGGCAACTTCTACTTCGTGAATACTGCCTTTAAAGAGTTTTCAGTACAAGAAACATGAAACAAAGTCACATGCCTAGTAGTCTTGCCCACGATAGGTTTGACCCTTTGTCTGTAGTGCCTCGGAACACAAAGGCACAATGAAATATTTCAGATTTCTTTAAACGGTTTTTCTCCGGCATTTGAGAGATCTATGGGGACTTTCCCCTCATAACGTCTACTTAGTGGACTCACCTATCAAAAACATCAAAAACACGAATACTGTTTTCATTGTGCACACTGAAGAACCGCATTATCCACGTGGATTCTGACAAGTTCGCGTCCTGAGTAAATAAACAGATAATTAATAATGCGTGCCAAAGTGGCTTCTTGCAGTGGGAGCGCTAGTGGCTTCAGGGTTGAGCAGTGTTGTGACCGGCCACAACGGGGGTCGTGAAATTTTCAGAATTTTTGAAAAAAAAATGGAAATTTGTAGAGAGTCAAAAAAATTTGGAAAAATTGGATTTTTTCCAAACCATTTGCTAAAGGTAAAATAAGGTAAAAATGAGGTGCGAACTAATTGCAATGTGTCCCGCGTACACTGCACCTAATTAAATACATACAATAGTGAAAAATACATATGAAACTAAAAAATATATGCCTAATATGTCTCCCGAATCCACAATAAAAGATATTACAACAGTTTACCCTTCTCTATAGAATTTGACACTAAATAAAGCTTAAAATTGGTCCCAGGAGCTCTGGGGTGGGGGTCGTAAATTCTGGGGATTTTTCGAAAAAAAAAAAAAAATTTGGGGGGGGGTCCTAGTTGCTACAAAAAATAGCCACAACGGCCTGCTCAACCCTGGTGGCTTCTTCCTATATCTCGCTTATCCTGATGAGCTGAGGGTTCGCTTTTTTCAGGTGTTTGTTATATAGGGTAGGTCTACATACTTCACAAATATGTGGAAATCCCATATTTCGTCCCCGAGGTTGGACACAAACATGATCGAAATAGCAAGATAAATACATAGGTCCTGATTTCGTTTCATCGAACATATTCGATTTGTTGCCGTTCACTTATTAAGCTGGAGAAAAAACGAATGCGGAAAATAGAAAAAGACGCGGTCTTAATCAATTTGAAGCGGATGCGGCCTCCGTGGTTTCCAGTAACTCTTTATTACCTCATTTGCTCTGACAATGGTTAATCGTTTCAGGGATCCATCATTTCCCAATCATTGAGCCGGAGGTTGTTCGAGTTGAGCTGGGCGATCCATATTCGCGAAATTGTACTCCACCAGTTAGTAATCCGAATGCACGGTAGGTGGAAGTGTGAAGGCTAATCTTTTTTGAAATCATTATCTATTTAAGGCCCCCGTCATAGTCGGCCGAAGGCCGGACTGAGCTGTCCTTTCCCGACGCTAGTGATTCTGCGCCGTCCCTAGTATGTAGACTGCATGCCAATCTATAATTTAGGCGTACTTGTGCACACTGCGGCCGGCTCAGTCCGACCACATCGGGGGGATTTCCACCCCCAGCAAGTAATGCATAACATACGTATCGACCGGCCGCAGCTGGATTAGGAAGGACCAGACCTATTCAGTCCGGCCACATCGAGGGATTTTTTCGACTTGAGTGTGCAATTTGTTACATGCGTATCGACCGGGACGGCACAGGCGTGCTCAGTCCGGCCGCAACAGGTGGATTTTTTGGCATACGATTCGCATGATGTAGATGCTTATAGACCGGGCTGGCTACAACTGATCGGCCGACTATGACGGGGGCCTAACATTTCTTAGCTGTGCAATAAAACTCCCGTGTAGAAGAAATACTGTGCCCGACTTTTAGTGTTTATTGGATCCTGAAGGGTGACGAAGGTACGGCTGTGACGTTCGAGTCCATTAACAGCAGTCACATATCCAGCAATGAACAGGCGGGTCATAGGTTTCTATTTAGTTTTTTCTTCCTGTGTGATTATTCTCTTTGGAGTGGACAACATACTGCAGACGGTTACTGGATTTCCCATGTCGTTCTCGATCTTGCACCTTCCAGTAGAATACCTGGGTGCGACACGGGATATGATGCAGGTCTTCCTGGTCCGGACTCTTTCCCTCCCTGTGATTTCTCCCATTTGCCTTTCAGATTTTTCTCTCACTTCCTCTCTCCTTCCTGGACAGACCTCGGTATCAGGCCTCTGAAACTAGAACTCCCCGTCTTTGATTCAATGCCTATGCTCCGTGCTAAACCCTGCTTTCTTCTGAAGAGGAGCTGAGGCGTTGCACCCCCTCTTTTTTCATTTTGCTACGTCTATTATTTTCCGTAGCATATCCCTCTCGCTGGCTCAATACAAATTTGTGCTGAATTCACTAGAAGCTTCTGATAGGTCACTGGAGGTTGTGCTCCATCTCCAGCCCCACCCCCTCTGAATATATGTAGGTGCAAGGAAGGGGAATGTGAATTCTTTCATATCCTACTTATTCAGGTGGTGATGAGATCAATATCTGGCTTCCCTATTTTAAGGACTTCTTTAAGATATAAATTCCTTCTTAAAAATTGTGTACAAAACATTATTGTCATTGTGCGTGTAAGCCTAGAGTTCGAAGGAAAGAAATAAAGCAAAGAATTTTTTGAAAAATCGGAGCGAATCTCAACTGGAGGTCTACTATTAGCTACACAGTCCACGGCAACGGAAAAACGCGATTATGCGGTTGCGTATTTCCACTAAGCATGCTGTAGGCTGCTCCATAATTGACGGCAAAGTTGTAGTTTTCTCTGAGCTTTGATTAAAAAAACGTCGGAAACGTGGAAAACGGTAAGTTTACCCACTCATCACACATTATCAATGCTTCTAGAGCCCTCACCATGGAAACACGGAGGAAAAACTGGAAAAAATAATTTTCTATGTTGTTTCCATTTTTTTGTAATTTTTCTATTTTTCTTGTAATTCTTCCGTGTATCTATGATAAAGGCTCTGGGCGTATTGGTTATGTGTGGTGCAGGGTACCAGGTTGTTCAATAAAATTTGTCGTTCGATAAGAAAAACACAGTTTTATGGTTCAAAATACATTTTATTATTCAGTATAATCTCCCTGAACATTAATACACTAAAAAAAAGAAGTCTCATCCATAGAGATGAACCGACGCACGAAATCCACTTTATCCTTTTTGAAACGCTCCAAATGTTGCTGAGAAAGTCGCATTCGAATGTGTTTTTGTTCAATTGTTAGCGAACGCGGCACTCATTGTGCACACAGCTTTCTAAAACCCAAAACTTCACTTACAATATGGCTCACACTGCTTAATGAGATGTGTAGAGCCTCTACTAAATCTCTCTCAGTCAATCGACCATCTTCCAAAACCATATCCTGTATTTTGGCTATGATTTCTGTTGTTGATGCGCCTTTTGGACGTCCTTCATGTGGATCGTCTTCAAGGTTTCTACGACCACGTTTAAATTCAGCAACCCATCTTTCTACTGTTCTAATTGTAGGTGAACAATCATTATACACTGTTAACATTCGTTCGTGAATTTCTTTTGGTGCTACACCTTCCAAAAATAAGAATTTTATCACTGCACGATATTCAATTTTTTTCCATTGCTGTGACACGGCGACACTAAATGGCTTGTAAACAAAGAATGAATTGACAGATTGAAATGAAACTTCACATACGTTCATATGACGAGCGATCCCCTCTCTTTTCGAACGTAAAAACTTATTGAACAACCTGGTAAAACATACCGCTTCTCAACGTTTCCGGTGTCTTCTCTTCAAAATACAGGAAAAAATAGAACTTAGCCTTCGATTATAGGTTAGATTATAGGTATAGGTTCGCGTGTTGCGAACCAAAAATATTGTAAAAATGAACACCGTCTTTTGCATCAAATGATAATTGGTTCGAAAGATGTGTCTGTGCTACGCTGATTTTAAGTGCGCCACCAAAAGCCGCAGAGAATCGCACTTTAGTCAGTTTGGCGCTCCATCGATTATTTTCCCGTATGTCTGACGTTTATTGGGTGTATTTCGATTATGGCGCAACTGACAGTATGCCTAGTGGGAATACGCAACTCCACAACCTCCCTTTTCCGTTGTCGTAAGCTGTTGGCCAGGTTCAGACGGGGTTGCATAGGACCTCAGCGGAGCTACGATCTTTTACCCCACCCAAATCTATGTTTTTGGGCAGATATTCTTACGATCCGCTCTTGAAACTTTCATTTTTGAACCAAAATTTTGCGACCCCTTCATCATGCGTTGAGAAACTGCGCACCTACGCTTGACCCTGTTATAGGCAGGCTTTTCCCAGGAAGCTCTCCTGTCTTTCTCTGTTAGTTGAGATTCAATTGGGAGGTGTATGATTCAGAACTGGTCCGGTAGCCCTCAACTACATTCATTTTCGCCCCCTACCTCGCGCCCTTTTGCAACCTCGGCGGGGAGTGTTTCATGAACTACGCCGTGTAAGGTCGCCGGACGTCGGTTGTTACCTTGTGCCTTGCATTTCTGAATGCACTAATCATAGGTGGCCGCGCGTTATTTACAGCGCAGTTTATGCACCCGTAAACGCATCGACCATGCCCACACATTCCCATTCGGGAGTTTTCTGACCGAGATCTTGGTCTAGAGAATTGTTCCGATGCAGTCGCAGTTTGCTGGATTACGCAATTTTTAGATCGATGTTTTCGCGAATTCGTTGTAATGATCTTTTTTAGGCTACTGGATAATCCATTTTCACAATTCATCTGTAAAAATGCGAAGTAAATATGTTTTTGATCATCCTATGCCTTTTGATTTCATGGCATATGATCACAAGACATCGCATGCTAGCTGAGTTGAATACAAAACCTTAAGGGTCAGGCAGGACTCGAACCTGCATCGCATCGCTTTCGAGACGAGAGTGTTACCCTTACGCCACCGACACCCGCTCTGCATCTTTCAGCTAGTCGGCACGGGAACTGTGAATAAACAACAACCATCTCCGGACAACGGGTATGACCTTGCAAGTACAAATCAACTAGCAAAGTATTATAGAGCGGATTTCGGTGGTGTAATGATAGCACGCTCACCCATAAAGCGATGCGGTGCAGGTTCGAGCCCTTCCTGACTCCTAAAATTTGTTCACCTCGGCTACCTTGTGATTTGTTTCGAGATAAGATTACATATTTTTTTTAAATTTGGGATTTGGCAAAATGTTGTGGGTGTCAGGTGACAAAAAATTTAACGACATATTTCAGAAGCAATTTTGATGTTGTTGTTTTTACGAGATGTGATGGGAACTGCCTCTTCACTATCTGATCCTGTGCAGCCAACTGCCGCTGCTACCAGTGCGCTACATGCTAAAGAACTGGAAAAACAACGAATTCTGACTTCCTAATCATAAATTAAGTACGAGGGGAAATAGTACGCTTACTGCTCGGTGAAGTTTTGAAGTATTGCATAGTTCATGACGGATAAGATCTATAGAAAGTCTTATGTTGCGGTAATAACATTGGTGCTGTTAGGTGGAGAGCGCTAAGGGGCAGACTCAAGCGGTTACTGTTCCATGGGAAAACGAGGGGGACGTGAAAATGTTGAACATTGAACATTTGGGGAGGGGGGTTAAAGGCACAGTACACCCTCCGATATAAATTTTGAGATTTTCATGTAATTGTGTAGAAGTGCCCTTCTTTATAACACGTGCCGAAGGCGAGATCTCAATTCCCGCCAAATAAGCGAGATATGAGCGACCACCACAGGCCCGACCTCCCGAACAGATTTTCGAACTCGATAGCGGGTCATTGGATGGATGAATTCCAACAAGCCGCCGTTCTTCAGTCCACTGCCGGTCTGTTTCCTTATACTGGCTCGCTCTCGCGCAACGATTGCGAATGAAGAGAAATGCAGGCCGGAGACAACTCGTCCACTTATTTTTCACCGTCAAAATCTAGGCACTTTTGAAGAGCCATAACTCTGTTCAAAGGGGGTCTTGGAAGATTTCAGAGATAACACTGTGATCAGCGTGTGACTCTCTTCAAGACAAGCATAATATCTGAAAATTAATTGTGGTGTGCTCTGTGCCTTTAAAGTGTGTGGCCGAAAATGAAAATTTTCTGTGGGGGTTTCTAATAGACTTTCCCTGAGCATTGTGGTTAGAGTGTGTCACGTTAATTACAGAAATAAAATGAAAGCTACAGAGAAGTTTGTGTTGAAAATTGGCAGTCCTATAAAACCTCTACTTAACGTAGTTCGAATTTTTTCAAAAATTTCGGTCACCAAGGGGGAGCGTATGTAGCTTTGCCAAGGTAGCGACAGCGTTCTGCTTGACTCTGCTATGGGCAACACCAACCATAGCGTCAGGGCTGCTTTAATGGAGATTCTGACTGCCTGACATTTCCAAAGTTTTGTGGACTGTTGTTCCCTTCCTTTTTGACAGGGTAGAGACCGAAAGGCAACACATCTCTTACGCCAATGGTATACTATCGTCGCAGACATGTCGCAGCTCTCAGCGGCAGATCAGGTATCGGTCAAATTTGAATTTTGATTAATAGCAGACATGTAGCGATGCGCATGTGACAGGAGTGTTTCTGAGGTGTCCATAGACGCTAGGAGGTCTGGTGACGCACATCAACCTTATTCCAAGAAAACCTGCGGAATGTTGTTGGCAGCCGTCTTTTTGGACCTGAGTAGGCTCACTTATTCTTTTGAGGGTGGTGGGATAGACCGGAGAGAAGAATTGTTGCTGACAGGGTATTGAAGCGATTAATTGCATCAACTTTCTAGTAATAACCTTTTCTATGGGTTGTTGTCTCAACGCTCATTTTCTATTTTGGTGGGATCTCAACAGAATTCGTGGAGATGGCTGTTTCTTGTGGTACCTTTTGCTGAGCCTCTGGCGACATCTGGTTCATGCTGCATTCGCCACTGTCTTTAAAGGCATCGTACGCGCAAAAGCCGTATCTCATTTTTTCATGTTTTTGCGCAGGCGATTCTCTTACATACTGAATATGAGTGGAAAGGCTTCACAAAGCCATCAACTTTCGCAAAAAAAACTCGTTTTAAAACGTCTCGAATTATTCGCTTCCCACACCTCCGTTAATTTTGGTGTGTCTAGTGCAATTCGTCGGAAGTTTTTTTTCACAAACGTCGGATGGGTTTTTTTGCTTCAAGTTTATTAAGTGGGTGAATTTCTTTTCCTTTTCGTTCACTGAAACTTGTTCCAAAAAAGAAGCATCCCATGGGTAAGTTTGGATGTTAGAATTTCCCGAATCAAAATTTTCAAATGCTGAATCATCTGCGCCTGTGATGGCGCTTATGTTCCTTGTGCTAGATGGTTGGTGAAAACCGGTGGCGGATCGTCATTTTGAACCACAACAACTTCAGAACCATATGTTTTTGACGCGCGAAACTTCACCGACGTGGTCCACTGGACTCATTCATGAAATTGAGCCTGAAAAATGGAAAGTGGTTTTCAGCGCGGACGATGTCTTTAATATTTCCCAAAAAAACGACAAACTTGCCATCGTGGACGCTGCTTTTCAAAAAATTACTTTTTGGGGTCCATAGGGTTCGCTTCCTGCGGTATCCTTCCCTCCAAAAAGCAGATCATCTTCCTAGCAGGCGTCCCATAATGGAATACACTTTTGCTTTTTTTCAGTTTTTTTTATACCTTAAATGTTCTTTGGACCCACATCTGGGCTAGTCTCTTCTAGAGCAGTTTCAGATGTCTTACCGTTCTCTTCATCACTACATTTGGTGAATAATTTCGTAGTAGTTCGGGTCCCTCACAGAAAGAGTAATACTTCTTGACCAGACGCATTTTTTCGCGCAGTTTTTTCGAAATTCGCTAGTTCACCTTCTACATTTGTTGCCGTATAACAAGAGATAAATGGTGGATATCTTAAACCCTTACCGTAACCTGTAAACAGTCCAGGCTGAGCAAACGTACATAATTGGCTACTTTTTCCGCCCCAAAGGTTTTTTTTTATTCCAGGACTTATTTGGTAACCACTTTTACTAACCAGAGGTGCTTCGCTGCTTTTTCGTAAACCTAGGCAACGCTAATGATGTGAAGTGAAAAACAACTACTGGGTACAGAAAAGTAAAGGCTCAATTGCAGTGAAACAGCTTTAAAGGCATAGCTGGAAAACCCAAGGAACATCCGTGATCATTTATCCTATCCATTTATGCTATTTCTGAAGTTGAAAAGGAATGTTTTCCCATGTTTGCCCATCCCTCTGTCCGTAGCTCTAACTGGTATTTTCTTGGAACTCCCTATTTAGATATGAATGATGGTCTCAGTTACGAGATAATGTACACTAGTGCTCGATGATTATGGCATGCGTATGCGGAATTCGCTGTTCAAACAGAGGCGCGAGAGTGGAGGGGGTTAGGAGTCCGTGCAAACAGTTGAATAGACCTTGAAACCTTTTCCCGCGATTCGTGTAATGAAGAGTGAGACATCCTGTTGGAGACACCTCGACTGCCACAAGTCCTCGTCAACACACATCGAATGGCACTTGAGAGTAGCGTAATCGTTTCGGGTTGTGGTTGTTGTTTGTTGCGCGGGGGGGACGCTGGCTGGCTGGGGGATGATTGCTGCTAGGCAGGAGGGGCGGCGCCGGTCGGCGGCTGGCTGGCCGCTCTACTGAGCTCTGCCGTCTCGTAGGCAACTCTGTGCCGCCACTGCTGCTGCCTGTGTTGTGTGTTGGTTGTTTGGGAATCAATGCTGGCTGCGCTAGCCGCATTTTGCTCTGCCATTTACCACTGTCCCTAGTGGCAGATATTGCTCTTCACTCAACCGTCAACTTCACACTGACATCAATTTTCGCCTGGTACACCCCCCTCCGTATTGTACTTCGACTCACTAAAAACTAGTTCCCCTGCAGTATGCTATTCATCTTCAGACTAACGCTATTGTTAGTTATTGGCTATTCGGTAAGTCTATGAGCTCGTTTTAGGGCACAATATTCTTTCATTTTGTGAAAGAGTCTGATTTGAAGCCCAACCGGTACTACACTTGCACCGCCGAGAACACAGAACTCAAAGATTACAAGTTTGGCAGCCAGTTCAGCCTTGAGATCACAACAAATCGGCGGAGAAGCTGTGAGTGTCATCCTATATTTCTTTTTTCTTTCTTATTTTTCTGTTTCGTTGTTCTCCATTGGTTTTCTTTTCTGTTTTCAATCGATGTTTTCTGTTTCTTCAATTGTGTGGTGCAACAAATTTGCGCGTACGAGTTCTGAGAAAGGCCGAAACTTGCTTTCCCATCGATTCACGACTGTTTTCTCCTCGCCTCTCATGGTGGTGGTGTATATGTGACCACTAGGCGTAAATAAATGTCTCTATGAGACGAGACCGGCCAGATATTCGTAGAGCATTTTCATAACTCTTTTTGTACACTTTGTTTTTCTTCCGCGAACCGTTTCCCTCAGCTGTTCTGGTAACATTTCGTGAGTCCTTACGGGATTATTATTTTTTGTTGTTTTGGCGGCGGCGCCGTGATGCGAAGGGCACCTGCTCTATCTTTGATTATTGCCGGGTTAGCAGCCTGGTGTGGACGTGATGCGTTGCACACAGAAACAAATACACACCTGAACAACACTCGCTCGTTGCACCTCATGTTGTCAAGTACGCAAAACAGAATAACACGCGGACTTCGTGGGGGCAATCGTATAGACATCAAAAGATTCCCCACATTTCTGACTGGATCAATCAAGCAGTATGTAAAGTGCAAAATATCCTTTGTCCGTCTACTTTAACACTTCCCATTATTATCAATGCCCTAAAACTAGAGCTTTTGCCTGTTTTTCTTTCATAATCTCTATTTTTTGGTTTCTTCTGAGTTTCTGTTCTGAATCAGGCATCGGTGTTTTTTTTTGCTCGAAACTAGGCGTCCGTTATATCGACTTAGCCGCCTGCTGAATTTACAATTGACATTCGGGAGTGTGCTCGATATGTACTTTTGAATGGACCGGCCGTTGCTGTCATTTTTGTGCCGCGAATAGTTTGAAGTTATCCATCTACTAGTTTCTACCCATAGCCGTTGAAGGCAGTGCTCTCCAGGAGAACAGTTTCGGAGGTTACTGACAAAAATGCTAACGAGTAAGGCAGCTGCTTTCAAGAAACGATGGCAGATGCACAAGAGCCATGGAAACAGGGCACTTTATTCTTATTGATGAGAATGGCCGAGTTCAATGCGACGCATAGTGATCATCTGTTTTTATGCTCATCATGCGTACCATGTCTCATCAAAGCAGTTGTCTGAGCGGTCGCATGGTAGTCTGGAGAAGACGAAGGGCAGAATGAGGAACAGGGTTGAGCAGGGTGGCGACTCGGCGCAGCGGGGGGGGGTCATAGAATAATTTTCAAAATCCGGAAAAAAGAAAGAAAACCGGGGGAGAGGCTCGTATGATTTGACCGTATTTTACCACAAACTCGAACTTTTCCAACTTTTTGACTGCGAAAATGCTTAAGGATTTTTTTATCTCGGGAGGGGGTCGTAATAATTTCGGATAAATCAGGTCAACGGGCTTAGTTCTCCGCCGAAAATTGGCGCAACCACTTGCTCGACTCTGACGAGGGGGGGTTACAAGGGTTATAGTCCGCCCTTAACGTCGGCATGGATCCTAATGAGACCTGCGTTCATTGTTGAAGGTTGGCGCAAACTCGGTGCCTTATGCTATAACATAGGTGCACCGAGTTTGCACCAACCTCCAATGGGGAACGCGAAGTCTCTGTAGGATCCACGCCGATGTTATGAGTGCGAGGCGGCCTACCTCTCCTGTTCGGAATGCGCTGCGTCGGTAATGGAGAATCTTGGACCAGACCGCATCCAAACATACGCTCGTTGCTGGTTGCATGGAGATCCAGCGGCGTATTCTATCCTGGATGCGACACTTTCCGCAGTTTTCCACAAAGAATCTCGGGGTGGGTGAATTTCTAGCGAGAATGCATAAGTTCTCCGATCCTTACCACCCATAGAGTGTAATTAAGCTATACTTTCATATGGGCTTCTTTTTGCATGCGGGTCTTCCTCTGAAATAATCCTTTGCGAGCGTCCATGAGCTATAAATGTAATAAGGGCTTCTCGGGATTTCACTTTTTCCTTAATTTAGTTTCTTCACTGAAGTCCCCCAATCCTCTCGCATGTTGTTCAAAAGCCCTTAAATCCTTATTATCGTGAGCGCAGCTATTACTGAAATTGCATCTTGTGAGCACCAATTGGCAACGGAAATTGCAGGGATTAAGAGCATGATTTAGTCCTTATAACATGGCTGCCCTGGCTGTCACCGTTCTTCAGTTGATGAATCTATCCCTCTGCTGTCACCACTGGCGTTTTTGTCGCGCTCCCTTTAAGTCGTGGCGTTCATAGTGCATTGGGCAAATTATGAGAAAAATATGTCTAGACGATTTCGGAAACAAATAAAGCGTGATTTACTGTGTGGCTTCTGTTATTTTGAGTTAAATGGGATTTCCAACTCCCCTCAGATTGAAAGCAAACGAGTTGCGGCTAGTGCATTATCTGATGTCGTTGACATTTTTCCTGTTGTGCTTATTTGCAACCAACACAGGCACCTTAACGTATTTAGGATTTGTGCGGTTATTTATCAACTCTTAGATCATACTGTGAGTTTCCTGTGAACCTAAAGTATTTACTGTCCTTAGGATTATAGTGTATTACAGTTCGACCCGAGGAAGATTTTTTTCGAGTTAGCTTGTCTCATTCCAACAGTTGTGAATTTTATTGTTCTTTCAATGATTTTCGTCTCAGAAACTTCATTTCCCTTTAGATTCCGTGATTGACCTCTACCAATTTCGTGTTGAGGGGAAGATGCACGTTTCGTGTGGCACATCCGGGGCGTGTGTTAGGGATGGTTGGACGGGCGTGCATCCAGCACCGCTCATTCAAGCGAATAATGAATGTCAGTGCATTTCTGTTTGAATCATTCATTGAACGCACCGTCGTCCATTTGGCGCGCACGCGTGCGTAATCCGCAACGGTCGGCATCGAATCACAGATGCGACGCATGCTGAAATGGAACTCATTCAGTCATCTGTAGAACATATATGAGAATATGTGCTAACCGAAAACGGTGAGGATGAAGGAAAGATATGCGGTAGCTCCCGCTTGAAGTGTGAGTTGAAGCGGTCGATATGTGCTTGCGAACTTACGAAAAAATGGTGCGGAACCCTAAAAACTATAAAACTGAAACAAAAACTTCAACAAGCTTCTGATAACGCTAGTCGAAAATTGAAATCTTTGTGGATTTTTATCTTAAAAAATACAGTATTCCTTGCACACCTCTGGCTTTTTTGTAAAAAAAATCCCAAAAAGCCTGCAATGGGGTCGTAGCTCCGGCGAGGCCCTTGCGAACGGGCCGCCGGACCCTGCTTCTGCCCTTTATACTTCATTTCTGCCGCGCCGCGACATTTCTCGTTTCTGAATTTCTCATTATTTGGAGAACAAAATGTTGTGGACCATTCTAGGGCGCATTTTTCTAATCATAGGCCATTCGTGAAGATTTTAAGATTCGTCATGCAATGAAACATCTGTTTTTTCTTCTTCAATTATTATATCCATGACTGTTTTCGGTTTTGTTGTGACTTCTGTGGACACATTGAAACTTTCACACAAAGATGCAGGATTTCACCTTATTTTCTGAGGTGCATGGTTCTTATGTTAAGGCTTGCGAAAATGTGGTCACCGTGCCAGAGAGAGATTTTGATGTGAAGGACTCGTCCTATTCATATCTTGCGTAGCTGAGCTTTCGATAAAAAACATCGATAAATCTCTTTCAGTCCCCAGTCTTGAGAGATATAACAAAACCGAAATCAAAATATCTGAAAAGTTTCCAGGAAGGAACGAAAAATTTCTTTATTTTGCCTTATGATTCACGAGGCGCATGTGATCACTTGGGTCCTGAAAAAAGGCTTGAACTTTTTCTATGCACTTGGGAAATCAATATAATGACTCTTGCTCACTGAAGGATAGAGATTGCTATTTTAGATGCACATGCGTATTAGTGGATACATTTTATTGATTGAAATCTTTGAATTTTGGAACATAAATCCTATTTGAAAAAAATTGTGGTCTGGAAAAAGTTGAATTCCAGAAATCATTTTCGAACTATGACCTCCGAAAACTTTTGAAAATATCCACAGTTGACTCTCACGAAATGTGAAGTGTTTCATTCCCATGATCATTCATGAGTTCTCTTCCGCTTTCCGATGTCCTGGTCGAATCATCAAGTCGAGCATATTTCGATTATTAGGATTTGAAATTCGGTATATTTTCGTAGTTGCTGACTTTTGGTCGCGTATATTCTCCCACGTGTCGTTAGCCTGCCAATATGATTGATGGTGTAACATGGTGTCAGCATCGATTAGCATGTGCTTCTACTGCATCTCTTAATAGAGATGCTATTGCGTAGCTACAGAAATACTCATTGTTCATAGCATTGTAGGACAAGGCGAGAATCTGACCGCGACTTTCAACGTGACATTGACATTTATCGACGAGAGACGAAAAAACTGGGCGAGAATTGACCGTTTTGCAGGAAATAAATGAAAAACCGGGCACAATGATGAATTGAGGTGATTTCTACATGTTTCAGTGGGGAATGTTCCTCCGAGCGAACAGTATGTCAACCAGAGTTCGCCAATCGCTTTGCAGGGACAACAGCACAAACTGCATTGCTTCTTCTCTGGATAGTAAGTTTATCTACCTCATTATTTTTAGGGGTTTTCATCGCATTCTCTCTTACTTTTTTTCTTATTGTCAACTGTACTATACATTGTATACTGTTCTGTGTAATAGATGAAGTCCCACGAGTTCCGTTTGTTGCCCCAAGGAAGTTCCAATGTTTTCCTAAATTTCGTTCATTGTCACGTGGTCTTTCAAAGGTTCTCCGTTTCTTAAGGTATTTTGTCGGGGTTTTTCGGTCCCTTCGTGTCCCACCAGCCCGAGAATCCTTCACCGGCTTGAGCCTCTTAAAATTCGTGAAGCTCTCGGCCATTATACTTAGAAGCCCCTCCAATATACTTTACATATGCGCAACTAAAGAATGGTTTTGGGAAGCCTGACATGCTCCGCACCCCATACGGCCTCCTTTTTTCTTTTTTTATTAAATTATTAACTAAGAGAATCTACTGTACAGATATCTGCCATTGCGGCTTTGCGCCTTCTTTTTGGAAATCCACCTTCTCACAATTCGCTTCCGTCTTGTGTTTTCGAGTGTTTATATTTATATTCTACATTTCCATTTCGTTTTCGAGTGTTTATATGTTTCATTTTGCTGTTTTTATTCAGTTCTCTAGCCACCCAGTTTCATTCCGGGTTCTCATGTTTAGTATAGGCCCTTGTATACATTTGTGTCTTCTCCTAACGCGTAGTATCTCTAATCTCTTATTTCTGGCTAGAGACATGAAAATGGGTGTGCTTTGATTTTGTTTCATTTTGTGGGTACGTATTGCAAGGTTTGGTTGAAGAGTTGGGTTTTTGATGAAGTATTTCCATTACTCCGGTTATTTTACCCAGACGCCTTACCTAAAACGCTTTTTCAAGTTTTCGCCGCAAAGATAGAGATGGAAGTTCATTGCAACAATCATATCGGAAAACGAGTGAGTGGAAACGAACTCTACATGACCCAGAAGTTCAATATTCTGGGTCGCGCTAACCACCAGGGACAACCGGTTACAGCTCAGCAGGACAATTGCTGGGGATGGGAAAATTCCTTCAAAAAGTTTGGCAGTTGGAGTGAGGGAGACGCAAAAGTTTTGGGCCAAATTTGAAAAACCTTGACTGAGGTTGGTCAGTAGGGTAAGTATATAGTGTAGCGGTTATTACAGAAAGAAATCTTTCCTGTTCATGTGGAGGTTTCAAGCCGGGGTTTGAAGAAATAAGAGCTCAAAGATGAGAATGACATGGTTTCTGAAAAATTTCTGTTCCAAAATTGTGGAAAAAAAACTTTCATTTAGATGGATGTAGCAGTATTTGACATTTTTCTGAAATTTCGGTCACGGAGATGGGGGGGGGGTGTTTCCCCGTCAAGATCCGAGGCGTTGGTCTGCTTGAGCTTGCAGGAACAGGTAGACCCCGCGACTAGGATACGTCCATCATTTTTGGTGACCAAAACTCTTTAAAAATGTCGTATTTTGTTACGTCGCCAAGGTGGAATCTTTTTTTTGAGATTCCCTGGTTTGAATTCCTCGTATATTTTTTTTGTAATTTTTATCAAGTTTCTTCGTAATCGATACTGCCCTGCATTCTCTGCACTCAACACTATCGGGAAGCGTTTTCATTTTTGGCCCGAAATTCTCACGTCCCCTCCTCAAATTTCCGTTTTAGAAAAAAATCGTGTCTTCCTCGGACAGCAAACGCTTGTTTCTGCTCGGAACCGACTTATAGATGTGAATAGGTGAAGAACCAATGTTAAGAAAATAACCGGCTATCAAAAGAAGTTCATAAGTACGGTCCAGGCCCAGGCGTACGGTGTGACGATCACAGAGGGGGGGTGGGGGGCGCAGCCTTGGACGCCGGGTAGGGGCGGGGGGGGGGGGGGGAGGCAGGCCCCCGGTCCGTCATGATGTCAAAAATTTCCCTCCAACCGTACTGAGCGGATCTTTTTTTCGCAGAAACGGCGATTTCCGGCCATTTCGCGGTCACAAAGCGCCACATAGCCATAACTTGTTTCAGAGTCCTACGAATTCAATTTTAATGCCATTGTTGAACAGCTTTCGACGAGTGCCATGCAATAGCGATGCGAAATAACTGAGTTAATATCCGAAATCAATCAAAAATTGTATATTTTCACGTGCAAATCCCTCATCGTGAACTGATCAGACGGTCACCATAAGAGAAATGTGACCCGTTTTGACCTGTGGTCATTGGGAATCACAGAAAGAAATACAATGGTTACGATGAAACACCTGAGTCAGGAAGACTTTTAACATACTATTGTATTCACCTCACTAACAGAAACATAAAAACTGAAAATTCATTCCGTCAATTTTGAAGTGAGTTGTGGCGATGGGGCGCTCTGTGCTAGCAAAAAAATGCAACAAAACGTTTGCAGAAAATTTACCCGGTACTGTACTTCTTTTTCAGACCTCGCAATTGAATGTGAAATCTACTGATAGGCTCTCTTCGTTTGGAAGAGTTTCAAAAAATGTAGCGAAGTGTTGGAGGCTTGCGTTCGTTGTCTCTCACACCATTGTGTCAATCGAAGCATTGGATGATTTTGGTCCTGCAACATCAACGCGTTGCAACCTCGATGCGAAACGCAGGACCGCGTTTTCATCCCGAAACATTCCGCACAGTTTTGCAATCTGGTCGCTAACCGGAGCACTTTCCTTATTCGCTAACGTGTTAGTTCTCTGAGTGATCCCAATATGTTCCCCGACAAATAATCCAGAATTTCGAGATTTTTCTATGTTTCTGATTGCCGAGACATCAACTCAGAACGCGGTTGTTGAAGCTCCTGGCAGGCTTTGCATGAATGCTTAGAAGCCCTTCGATTTCCTGCTCTCTCGAGAACAGGCTCTACTTCAGGGTCCCATTTCACCATTTTGTTGTGCGTAGTAAGTTAAAAAAGGTATGGCGCAAAGATACACGCCATTTAATCGAACAGTAAAGTCATCGCATGAATTACGTCTTTCCCAAACCACCGTATAACTGAGGTAGCAGGTCGAAAATTGTGAAACGGACATTAGATTCGTCTTCAGCGCCCTTTTTTACACCCCTGCTCAAGATTTCAGCCAAATCCGAGATACTGACCAGCGATAGGAAAACGGCTGTCGGGACTTGGACGTCAGGAGAGGTCGAAAAAAATTTTCTCTGGGTCGGGCTGTTGCAGTGTTTATTTCGAAGAGGACCATCAAAAAAAGCTGTTGGCCGAGTCTCAGGTCGATGCGACCATTTTGAGCCGATTACGGCCGGTGTGACGGCTGTAAATGTGACGGTGTGATTTGAGCCTTAAAAACAGGCCTCATCACACCGTGTGATTTTCGCGATAAAGGCCTCTTGATCAGTTTTCGAAGTTTTATTAGATAGTAAAGTGAGAAAACTACTTGGTTAATCCTTCCAAAGGCCAAGCAGTCGACGATGAGTGTGTGATTCGGGGCGCTGAAAAATCGGAAAACCGCTGATTGGACTTCAACGTCAGGAGAGGTCGAAAAAATAATTTTTTCTGGGTCGGGCTGTTGCAGTGTTTACTTTGAAGAGGACCATTAAATAAAGCTGTCGGCCCAGTCCCAGGTCGATGCGACCATTTGGAGCCGATTACGGCCGGTGTGACTTGACCTATAACGTCCGTTTTTGCTGAAAATCGTTTGGAAGCGTTGTTCGGAAGAGACCTCTCAACTTGTTTTGCACAAGGGGTTAAAGTCCCAACCTCGGTGGGAGGGGGGGGCCTCACCGGATCCAAAGCTGGAGGAGGGGGGCAGCACCTCTCACGGGCCGATCACACCGCTACGCCTTACCCTGGTACGGTCAAGTAAAAGACGCTGAGATATGCCGCCTGATAACAGTAATAGGTATATTTCCTCATAGCGGTTCTTGGAATTTCTCAGCTGAAGAAGATGCATTCTAGTCCAAAAAAGTCTGTGTCTTTGGGGCCAATTTCATCCTGTCACTTTCCATATGCTCCATGTTCTGGTCCTTTCGGATTTCCTTGAGTGACCGCGCGCTATTGATGGAGTTAGGGCTATCGAGACTTCGTTGGCATGCGCTTTCAGGATGCCCCAAGGGACATTGGAAAGTCATCAGTGGCAGTCGATGGCACGCAGACGAGAAACAAAGGTCATTGAGCTGGGAGCCGTCCGAGTTGTGGGTTCGGGGACGACACGCAAGCATTTCGCCGTCCCTTCATTTGCATTTCGATTGCCGACATCGCTGCTTCAGACATATCCAGAAATGGATAGCGGCGAGTAGATAGCATCCGAAGGTTATTGTTTCGGGGTGTTCGCACCGATAATGGGCCGGATGCATGGCTGGTGGAGTCTCTTCGGACTCTAAGAGTTTCCGAGCGGATTGGCATTGGCCGGTCAATGCGATTACCCCTCGTTCCTGACGCTGTTTACGGATGCGATATCGATCGTTGTTTACGCAGCAATGGACGACGTGGTGTCCATTCGCATAATCGTCATCGGAGAGTTATTAAAGGGCTACTGCTGGCAAATGAGATCGTTGTGCTGTCAATTCAGGCTAGCTTGTCATTCATGAGTCCAGTGTTCTTCTGGTCACAGATGATCTTTGAACGAAGTTTAATTGAAAGCCGGACGGCGGATGACAAGCGAGTCGAGCGCATGAAATCCAAGCTTGGAGTGGTCAGTTTTACAAGGAGGGAGTTGCCTTCGAATAGTGAACATAATCATTGAAAACGGCCTGAACTAGAATAGTTAGCTGTATAGTTGCTGTCCTTTCAGGTTATAGAACAACGCACTCGAGGAACTCGGCACCTGTACGCAAACATAAATTCAAATACTTCATGAAATGATCTGGGTCTTTCAAAAATGGTTTAGGGATTGTGCAATGTTCCACATCTTCTAGGCGATTCTAATCTAAAAGCTGAAAAGAAAACCGAAGCATCGACTATGTTCAGTTTCCATTTTGGGGAGTTATCCGTGAAATACCGTTGTTTTAGTCAGTTTCTGTAGACCAAATGGGTTTCTAGTGGGAAACGTTCGCCTAATGCTCTTTCGCTAAACGGGGGAATTTCTGAAACCAAGTTCAAAACTTATCTTATTTGGTTAATCGTTATATTCCTATATTGAATGCCCTGAAGTTCTTACGTTGTTTTCGTGGTAATAAGGTTACTCGAAGATAGCATTATCAAAGGTTGAGTTCTTGATGAAAATCTTGGTCAGGAATTTTAGTATAAGACGTGGATAGGGTTTCCTTCGTTACAGCCGCGTCGAAACAAAGTTTGAGAAACAGGCGAGAACTATTAAAATAGTGCCTTATTCGCTTTTAAGGGTGGTGGAGTTCGCAGCGGCTTGTGAACTTTGGGTCTCATCCATCTTAAGCTTATCATGGTTTTGTTTGAAAAAAGTTGCCGTTCTTGAGAAAACCTGATCATTCGGTGCATTGGTTTTTTGGCGTTGTTTTTTTCAGTTTTTTCACTGTTCTCCTTTTTAATTAGATTAGATTTATTACGACATACATATAAGACTTCGTGAGAACAAAAAAGGAAATAAATTACAATAATTCTGCGATATTGCAAACAGAACACATAATGAACAAGGATATAGTAAATGAAGAAAAATCCTTCCAATTAATTGCTTTCTAGGAAACCTGTTAATCACGCATCACTAATTGCTGAGCAACTTGGCATCAGCGAAACGTTTGGAACACCGGAAGGTGTTTTTATGTGCAGTGTTCTGCATCAACTGGCTGTAAACATTTGCTGCTCTATTAGCAAAAACATGAGTCGCTATGTTAGATCTTGCTCGAGCTGTGAAAACCTTATACTGTTCTCCTCTCGTTCTAGTTCGTCTTAGACGAAAAAACTGTTGGAAACCTATTTTGATTCTATCAAAAAGGGGTCTTCCAAGCAAAAGAGGTTTGGTTGGCGTCAGAAACGTTCCAACAAAAAGGGAACAATAGGTAAGTTGAATGAGGAGAGTCTACAAAAAGTGAACAATAGTTTCTGAGACTGATTTTCCTGCCCGATACTTCTTAACAGCAGAAACAAACCGTTGTGGTACTTCACAGGGAAGAGTTCAATGGTTTCCAAGAATGGACTTCTATTCGTTGACGAGATTATTTTAAAAAATATTCTCATTAGATGTTGCACTTTGGTTTCGCTTCTCGTAGCAGCTGGAGCTAACCGTCCGTCTGTGTTTTTGGCATCATCTTCTATTCTGATGGTAAGTATTAGGTTTACATGCACATACTTTTCAACGGTTTTCGTGTAGTCAAGACGAGTTTTGGAACCACAGAGTGCTTCCGTGTAAAACACCGCAACGGTTTGTTTTGCTATTAAGAAGTATCGGGCAGGAAAATCAGTCTCAGAAACTATTGTTCACTTTTTGTAGACTCTCCTCATTCAACTTACCTATTGTTCCCTTTTGTTGGAACGTTTCTGACGCCAACCAAACCTCTTTGCTTGGAAGACCCTTTTTGATAGAATTGTTCACTTTTTATTGATATTACGAAGTAATATCCTGAAAAATCTTCAATAATTTTCGAATAGCATGGATTGCTATAATAATCAGTAAGCAACAAACTTGTTGCGCACGCTAAAATGAAGCGCTACTCACTTTCCACGACGTCCTGATGATGTCAGAAAATGCCCTATGCACTTGGCACCACCTTGGCACGACGTCCTGATGGCGTCACCAGATGCTTTATGCACTTGGCACGACGTTCTGATGACGTCATCAGATGCCCTGTGTACTTTACGTGAAATTCTGATGACGTCATCAGATGCCCTATGTACTTTACATGACACCTGATGACGTCATCAGATGCCTATGTACTTTGCATGACACCTGATGACGTCATCAGATGCCTATGTACTTTACATGACACCTGATGACGTCATTAGATGCCCTATGTACTTTACATGACACCCTGATGACGTCATCAGATGCCCTATGTACTTTACATGACACCTGATGACGTCATCAGATGCCCTATGTACTTTACATGACACCCTGATGACGTCATCAGATGCCTATGTACTTTACATGACATCCTGATGACGTCATCAGATGCCCTATGTACTTTACATGACACCCTGATGACGTCATCAGATGCCTATGTACTTTACATGACACCCTGATGACGTCATCAGATGCCTATGTACTTTACATGACACCCTGATGACGTCATCAGATGCCCTATGTACTTTACATGACACCCTGATGACATCATCAGATGCCCTATGTACTTTACATGACACCGTGATGACGTCATCACATGCCCTATGTACTTTACATGACACCCTGAGGACGTCATCAGATGCCCTATGTACTCTACATGACACCCTGATGACGTCATCAGATGCCCTATGTACTTTACATGGCACCCTGATGACGTCATCAGATGCCCTCTGTACTTTACATGACACCCTGATGACGTCGTCACATGCCCTATGTACTTTACATGACACCCTGATGACGTCATCAGATGCCTATGTACTTTACATGGCATCCTGAGACCGTCATCAGATGCGCTATGTACTTTCCATGACACCCTGATGACGTCATCAGATGCCTATGTACTTTACACTGACACCTGATGACGTCATCAGATGCCCTATGTACTACATGACACCTGATGACGTCATCAGATGCCTATGTACTTTACATGACACCTGATGACGTCATCAGATGCCCTATGTACTTTACATGACACCTGATGACGTCATCAGATGCCTATGTACTTTACATGACACCTGATGACGTAATCAGATGCCTATGTACTTTACATGACACCTGATGACGTCATCAGATGCCTTATGTTTTTACATGACACCTGATGACGTCATCAGATGCCTATGTACTTTACATGACACCCTGATGACGTCATCAGATGCTATGTACTTTACATGACACCCTGATGACGTCATCAGATGCCTATGTACTTTACATGACACCTGATGACGTCATCAGATTACCCTATGTACTTTACATGACACCTGATGACGTCATCAGATGCCTATGTACTTTACATGACACCCTGATGACGTCATCCAGATGCCTATGTACTTTACATGACACCCTGATGACGTCATCAGATGCCCTATGTACTTTACATGACATCCTGATGACGTCATCAGATGCCTATGTACTTTACATGACACCTGATGACGTCATCAGATGCCCTATGTACTTTACACTGACACCTGATGACGTCATCAGATGCCTATGTACTTAACATGACACCCTGATGACGTCATCAGATGCCTATGTACTTTACATGACACCCTGATGACGTCATCAGATGCCTATGTACTTTACATGACACCCTGATGACGTCATCAGATGCCTTATGTACTTTACATGACACCTGATGACGTCATCAGATGCCTATGTACTTTACATGACACCCTGATGACGTCATCAGATGCCTTATGTACTTTACATGACACCTGATGACGTCATCAGATGCCTATGTACTTTACATGACACCTGATGACGTCATCAGATGCCCTATGTACTTTTACATGACACCTGATGACGTCATCAGATGCCTATGTACTTTACATGACACCTGATGACGTCATCAGATGCCCTATGTACTTTACATGACACCTGATGACGTCATCAGATGCCTATGTACTTTACATGACATCCTGATGACGTCATCAGATGCCCTATTACTTTACATGACACCCTGATGACGTCATCAGATGCCTATGTACTTTACATGACACCTGATGACGTCATCAGATGCCTATGTACTTTACATGACACCTGATGACGTCATCAGATGCCTATGTACTTTACATGACACCTGATGACGTCATCAGATGCCCTATGTACTACATGACACCTGATGACGTCATCAGATGCCTATGTACTTTACATGACACCCTGATGACGTCATCAGATGCCCTATGTACTTTACATGACACCCTGATGACGTCATCAGATGCCCTATGTACTTTACATAGACACCTGATGACGTCATCAGATGCCCTATGTACTTTACATGACACCTGATGACGTCATCAGATGCCTATGTACTTTACATGACACCCTGATGACGTCATCAGATGCCTTATGTACTTTACATGACACCTGATGACGTCATCAGATGCCTTATGTACTTTACATGACATCCTGATGACGTCATCAGATACTATGTACTTTACATGACACCTGATGACGTCATCAGATGCCTATGTACTTTACATGACACCCTGATGACGTCATCAGATGCCCTATGTACTTTACATGACACCCTGATGACGTCATCCAGATGCCCTATGTACTTTACATGACACCCTGATGACGTCATCAGATTGCCACTATGTACTTTACATGACATCCTGGTGACGTCATCGAGATACCTATGTACTTTACATGACACCTGATGACGTCATCAGATGCCTTATGTACTTTACATGACACCCTGATGACGTCATCAGATGCCCTATGTACTTTACATGACACCCATGATGACGTCATCAGATGCCCTATGTACTTTACATGACACCTGATGACGTCATCAGATGCCCTGCCTGTACTTTACATGACACCCTGATGACGTCATCCAGATGCCCTATGTACTTTACATGACACCCTGATGACGTCATCAGATGCCCTATGTACTTTACATGACACCTGATGACGTCATCAGATGCCCTATGTACTTTACATGACATCCTGATGACGTGTCATCAGATGCCCTATGTACTGATAGCCTGCGACCACTGGCAGTGGCTAGTGGCAGGAACGAGGAACGAGGGACGAGGAACGAGGGACGAGGAACGAGGGACGAGGAACGAGGACACGAGGACGCGTTACAAGAAAAAAACGCGAATTTTAGCTAAGCTTCCGCCGATCTAACTTTGTTAATTTTTCAATCGATTTGGCTCAGAGATTTTGTCAGCCTTGGCGAATGTGCTTTCTATACTCTCTCACTTATATCCAGAAGGAAATCTCTAGAAAATTTGTTTTACAGGTTTTATTAACTACTTTACCAAAATCTAAGTGATCACAAGTGCCAGGCAAAACCAAACCTCTCCAGCCGCTTCGCGGCTGGAAACGGTCTACCGTTAATCAGTTTGTAGACCATACAAGCATCAAACACTTTCCTTCTTGATTCTAACGTAGGCAAGTTGAAGTACTTATTCCGGAAATGAGATCTCGGGATTCTGCTATACAATAACCCATTCTTCCTGATCAACAGCTTTCTAGTGAAGCTATTCTGGCATTTTCGAGCTTTAGGTTATCTCTTTTATTACAAAGGATTAAAAACTGCTGTTCCACACTCCATTAACGGCCGAATGTAGGTTTTATATGCTCTCAAAAGGACGTTGGTGTTGTTTGTAAGCGCCTTGAACAAATGAAGTGTACGAAGGCGGACCTTGCTTTGGATATTCCGTATATGACCCGAGAATTCCAGTTTGTGATCATAAAAGAATCCCAAATCTCTCACTGTCCTCGTCGGAGCAATGATGTTTCCTTCTACAGAATAATTGAAAACCACCTCAGATTTACCCAACCGGACATCTTATGCGGAGCCAGGGGCAACTGCCATTCCCTAGACCACTCAGATATAATGTTAATTGCATTTTGGAGTTCCAAACAATCTGAAAACTTTACAATCCTCCTATATAGCTTTAGGTCGTCCGCGTATTGCTCACGCTCAACGTTGACTGCAGCAAAATTAGAAGGCAAGTCAGCGATGAAAATGTTGAACAAGACAGATGAAAGTACACCTCCTTGAGGAACACCGCTTACTGCTTGCTGAATAGTGGAAAATGCTGACCCAACCTTGACCTGGAATGTTCGATCGGTTAGGTATGCTTCGATCCATCTAAATACTATTGGGTGGAACTGCAGCTCCTTGATCTTATGCAATAGTTTTTGATGACTCACCCGGTCAAATGCCTTAGCGAAGTCAAAATATATTACATCGCAAGCCCCCTTCTCATCGAGAATCCTAGACCAATTGTTAACACATTCCAACAGATTTGTTTCAACGGACCTACCGTTGACGAATCCATGTTGTGATCCTGGAATTATGTTATTATTGTCTAAGTGAGAGACAACATGCTTTTCAGTTTCTTTTCGAAAAGCCTACAAAAAATAGATGTAATGCTCACAGGCCTATAGTTTCCTGGGTCGCTAGATGGTTCTTTCTTCAATATAGGAGTTACAAAAGAGTGCCTCCACCGAGAAGGCACTTCACCGAACATCAGCGATAGTGGTGAGCAGATACACTAATATGAGGAGAACCAAATACAGCTGGTGTGTTTGTCAATACGACAGCGGTTTCATACTGTTTGTCCTATTTTCCGTCTTCCAATTGCGGTTTTCCTCTGTCAATTTGAATTCAGGTTTTTAATAATTTCTAACCATTTTTCGGCAATGTGGTTTCGGCTTGTGTTTGCCATCTCGAGAGACGGACTGAAACTGCCGTTCCTGCAAGGTCCGCTTGTTTTTCTTGGCTTTAACAAAGTCATTCTCTCTTCCTCTATATCTGACTAGTTCTTTTGTTGAGGGTTTTCCTCGGTTAGGTCGTGGTTCTCCGCTTTTTCCAACCCGGAAACTATGTACTCTCAATGGGATGGTAGATGTTTTTTCAGCCTTCTTTCGAGAAGAAAGAAAAAGAAGAACAGGATCGAAGCCAAAGTACAGAGGGACTTTGTTTATTCTGTTTATTCTGGAGATATATGCACGCTGGTTGGGATGACATTAGTCGCCTGCCAGATGGTGTTGGGATCTGACTGGCATCAAAACCTTTGTGCTTGAAAAACATATCCTCGGCCGGTCTGTGACATAATACAGCAAGCATCACAGGGCTGTGAGTTGTAACGTGGGCGCATCAACGGGTTAACGCGGTTTTCTCAAGAAATAACCTCTAACGATTCAACGGGAAAATTGTGAATTTCCATTAATCTGTGAGCTCTGGTAATTATTGCTTTCTTCATTGGGTCGTGCACCTTTTCCCACTTTGAACCAATTGAAAAATCAGCAACGTAACGCATTAACGTGTTAACGCGATTTTCTCACAAAGAATTAACGACTAACGAACGACTCGTTGAAAAAAAATCTATAAACGCTCACCGCTGGTACATATCCTCTGATTCCGAACCAGATTCACTGTGTTCCTTCGCCCGCTTGAGCAGAGCGAGGGGAGAGACAGCAAGAAAGTGTGGGGGAAGGAGGCGCATTGTACGCGCGCAGACGCAGGCGATGAACGGAAATAAATCACTTTCGGAAACAGAGGATACGTACATATTCGCCAAGCGGAAATAGTGCAGTGCATAGCTGAAGTCCTTATCTTTCACCATTGTATCCTCCACGTCCCTTAGGCGCAGGGTTGAGCTGAGTTGCGACTCGGAGCAGCGATGAGTCGTAAAGTAGTCGGAAAATCTTCGAAAAAATCAAAATTGGGGAGGGGACTCTTGCGATTTGACCGAATTTCACTACAAATTTGAATTTTTCCAACATTTTAACCGAGGCGAAATTTTAAAAACATTTTGGTCAGCAAAGAGGGGAAGTCGTAGCTCACGCGGAAAGTTGGCGCGACGGCCCGCTCAGCCTGCTTAAGCGCTATCATTGCAATTGCTGTTGTGTTGCGTAAAGCAGTAAACAATATCATGAGGTTTGAGAGCAACTAAGGCCTGTTTCAGAGTTCGATCGCCGCGCGACGCGATGGGATGATAAACATGGGCATCGATCGAGATCGCGCCGCACGTCGATCTGTATTCAAAACATGTCATCGCGCCGATCAGCGATCGCATTCTGAAAGAGGCCTAATAGAGCTTATGACATTATAAATCGCTCTATTCAGCCCCGCTCCGAAACCTATGTGGTATCACAACGGACGGGAGATCAGTGAGGATAGGGACGACGGGTTCCGATTCGAGTCGTACGGGAAAACACTGGTATGTCTAGTGATGATCGTTTTCAGTTTGTTGTTGAGTTTCGAAATTCATCCAACTTCAGGTGTTCAATGTAACGCAGGACAAGGCCGGCAAGTATGACTGTAAGTTCCCAGTGCACAACGATATCGACAGAGCATTCAATGTGGTTGTTGAAGGTGAGCTGATAACTGCTTCCTCGTCCTATTTAGCATGTTTTTATTTCAAAAATACTGCATACATTTTGCAACACGGATTCGATAGCTCCCGCGAGGCCGTTTATCTTCCTAGCTCTAACGAGTGTTTTCTGCACTGCAGTGCATCTCAGTTGTCAATTCGTATAACTCTGGAATGGGCTCAGTGCCAGTCTCATTGTGGGCCATCTGTAATCGATTTCCAGGACATGCCGAAGTAGTCATCAACTCGGCCAGGTGCTCAAATGAAACGCCGCAGTTGTTTCGCGTCATCCACCCACAGAGCCGAATTTTTGCAACTGGGCGTTTGTGGTCGCAGGGGATACATTTCCGCATAAGCGAGTTCAAGAGCTCAAATGATGAACAGTTTGGAACAAATTTTCGGGATCTATGGCTGTACATTGTTTGATAATAACTATCACAGCAGAATTTGAAGTGTGAAATTTAAAGGTTTATTCTACTCTAGGGTGTATGCAATCTTCATTCCGTATCAGATAGTTTTGGACTACCCATAAACCACAGTGGGAGAAACGGACGGCCAAGTGGTAAGCTATCTCGCGTTTTAGAGCTTGGCGGGTCTTCGCTACTGATTCAAAGGACCCCTAGCCTTCGCGTTTTCACTGAAAGCTCGTATTTGATTTTTATCCTGCGCAATGTTTCTGAGGGAAGATCTGCTTTCAGTTCGAACCAGCGCCAACAGATACTGATTTGATCAATTTAGCTACGCCTTCACTGTTTGATCGTGAAATTCATTTGCTTTCATCGCCCGCGAGTGCGCACTTAATTTGCTCTCTCCTGGTTAAACTCTTTCGCTCGCTGTATCTCTTGCTCACTCCGCACGCGTACGCGAAGAAACCAAGGAATTTTTCCAAAATCGAGTGTATCTTTCGTCTTCGCGATTTTAGTAGGAAGCCGCGATGCAGTTACCTGGCAGACGTGGTACGCTTCGGAAGCAAGTGAGTCATGACTATCATTCGATATATATATATATATATATATATATATATATATATATATATATATATATATATATATATATATATATATATCAAATGAATTTGCATTTGATATTTGTTTCGCGGATTCTTAGAAATGACACGGACCCTATGTATCGAATATTCTTAACTTCTGAACTAGTTAGAAAATTTTGAGAAAACAGCTTTTTACTAATTCCCATTTCATAATTTTGCCACCGCGGCGAGCATCACTTCTTGAGCTTCGGCGAAGCCAGTGGGGTGATAGCTGTCAACTAACTTCTTTGCAAATGAGAATGCCGGTGAAATCCCCGGATTAGCAAAGGATCCTCGACTGAAAGGTGTACCAATTTAGGAAAACGCGGGAAACACAGCTTTGGCGGCAATAATGGTCGAAATATTTTCCTCGCGTTTTTTGTATCGGTACCAAATTGGATCGGGGATCTATTGCCCATTCGGGTATTTTGCCGGTTTTCGCTTGCTCATAGAAGTCAGTTGACAAGTGCCACTCAATTGCCTTGTATTCCGAAATTCTTGTTTCGCAGTTGCACAAGGAGCGGCATTTGCCGCATCGGCAAAACTATGAGAAGGGCGTAAGGGATTACGGCATTTATAGTCTGACACAACATCCTTGTGGTGACTGCGAAGTCTATGGTTGTCATTTCTAGCGCTGGGAGTAGACATAGATCATTTTGGGTTGAACTGCAGCCAGAGTCATGCGGTTACTGTCCCACGGGGCAGCGAGAGGGACGTAATCTTTTTTTAAAATTCAGACTTCTACTGAGGTAGCGTAAAATTTTTGGGCTAAAATTCTAAAAAATTGGGATGTTTCTATTGAAACCTGCACCTCAGACTCGTCTGTAAGGTAAGGAGTGTAGTGCTAATTACAAAAAGAGAATTCAATTTTTCTTTTGGAAAATTTTCAATTTCGAAATTCCGGAGAAACTCTAGCTAGGGGGTGCCGTGAAAATCTCCACCATTTCCCGAAAAGCTTCGGCTCCAAGGGAAGGGGATGTAGCACCGTCGATGCACGCGACAACGGTCTGCTTAACCCTGTTCGCAACGCGGTTGGGGCTTATGCATATCGTTCGAATTTGCGCTGCGATAAAAATCCTTAGTGGCTTTATGCGTTGAACCGTATAGAAAACTGCGCACTACTGTATCACTGCGACATTCATATATCCGCCTTTTACATTGTCGCAATGAAAGGTATCATCATGGAAACTTGGTCTTTGCCTTCTTCCTATACGCTTAGTGAGACACGGTGAGCTCTCCGTGGTAAAGAAGGGCTTGATCAATTATTGCACCAATTCAAAGTTCCTGAGCTCCTAGTTAAGCTCATAGTGCTTCGCAGCGTTCCTTGTCTACTCGCTCTTTGAAAGTGCACCGATTTCTAATGACGTTCTGTCATCTCTGATGGACAGCGATTCACATTCCCTCGTTAGACATTGTTCCATACAGTACTGCCTTGTTTGGGCTGAAAAATTATCAGTGAAGTTTCCACGTAGGCTCAGTGAATGGGTGTGTAGACGTCTTCCTCTTGATTATCTAAAATCTGCATCGAATGCGAATAGTCATTAACTCGTTGGCACCGACTGATATTATCTATATGCTCTCCTTTGAACATCAGTTTACCTTCTATTGAATTTGGGAGAAAACATTCTTGTACTTGGGGAGATTTTCCTGTTCTCCATTGCATTACGACTTAGTTATGGGGTCGGGTTTTATTGGATGGGCTCGCTCATGTTCCACCCGACGGGCGCAAAATGGCCTCGCTGTTCTTTGCTTCAGGTAATACAGACTCAGTACGGCGCAACATGTCTTCGAACAAGTTACAACACGAGTTCTTACAAAGAGTCCCTACCAAGACGCTATTCGTTTTAGGCCAATCAAATATCCTAAAAAGCGGTTGACCGCAAGACAGTGACCCGCCTAGGCTGCTGGAGGAAATCAGATTTCATGAGCAGCTAACGCACACTATAACCTTTCCTCTCGCTCAGATATTTTTTCTCCGGGAGAATCGTTGCCTCCATCAGCTGCGACACACCAGCGGTCAAAAGCGAATTTGGGTTGCTCCTAAAAAGAAGTCAACGGCTGGCAGACTTGGGAATAACTGTTTTTTTTTCGGGAACATGATGTGAGAAACAGTGGTAGGTATTTCTTCCTAGAAGCTTCTTCAGCATTTTGTCAAATCTGCAAGGTTGTTGGTCAGAAAAGTGGTCCAGTGCAGTCCGGCAGGGATGTTATGAGTTGCACTACGGGGCCTCCGTTGTGAAATTATCAGGCTGCTAAGAAAGTCCCATACGAGCTGTATGTAGTTCAACGGAGTGTCCCTTACCTGTCTTCGATCTTCCACCAAGTGCAATAAAACATTCGAAAGCTCTACTCTTCCTCTATCTAACAGCGTTATTGCTATTCGAAAAACTCGATTCGCTTCACTTCGTTTTTAACATCAAAATGTAGAAGAGGGTTTAGGCATTGGAATTTCTTGACTGCCCTCTTATTTTTACCCGTCAGGGCTCGTTAAGTGAATAGAACAACTGAGCTCTGGAAAGGCTGTATCATTGTACCGTAACGATTTTGCTTAATGTTTTTCTCAATAGGACCAATTTCCTATCTCCAAGAAATTTTTTGAAATTGGTGATTCCTATGTATTATATCTTCATTATCCAACGACTTCAGGGCACCCAACTCCACAGATGAGGATTATGGACAATGTCTTGTCTCACGATTTTTTTGTCAGTTATCGACTCGACCTTTTGTTCCAAATGCCTACTTCTACAATTTCTTGGTTTTTTTTTGGAAAAAATTGGTTGAACATTTACAAAAAAAATTAAATAAGTCTGTTAATATTATTTAACTGTGAGTTTAGTGCTTTAAAGTCGTTGGATAGTGTAGATATGCTACAAATTGTAATTTTTCATAAATTTCCCAAAAACTGCAAGATCGCACGTTTTAAAAATATTCTGTGAACCTGTTTTGATGCTGCAATCTAGCCCTCACGACGTTTGAATGTTGTGTGGACTTAAAACACTCCTAGAGAATAGAAAGAAGAAAACGAGGGGCAATTACAAATTGTTGGTGTCCAAAAACCTCCCCTACATTTTGATGTAAAATTCGAGGCAGGTCGAGTTCCTCGAGTAGCAAAAAACGCTTTCAGATAGAGGTAGAGCTGAGTTTTCGAATCGCATATCTTGCTTGATCGAAAGATCGTAGACGTAAGAAGAAAATTCGCTGAGCTATTCTGTTGTAAGACTTTCTCAACATCCTAGTACATACAGACTTTGTTACGTACAGATTTATAAAGGAAGAGATACCAGCGTGAGTGAAATTTGTCATTGTGCGCACGTCCACTTTAGAAGTACCATGGTTTAGCTGCTCATCTAGCGCATGCATTAGTCGCATTCTCAATAATGGCTTGAGCATTGTTTCCTATCATGTCTCTATATGCTTTTTTCAGCCGCTCCGTACTGGCCGGATGGACCGCCACCAAACACCAACACCAGTGAGGGCGAAACGGTCACCTTTGACTGCACGACGAGCGGAAAACCCTTGCCGAAAGTCACTTTTTATAAGAACGGAGTCGGTGGGTGATTCATACTCTCTCCACATGTGTCGTTTTTGTGGGAATGCCGAATTTCAGATTTATGCTGCACGTGTTCGAGTAAGCGGTAATCATAGCGGTTTTTACTCTAATTTAGCAGCTGGGCTGTGTTTATTGAATGTGAAACGAGCGATATAGTGGTAGCGCGGAAAATGCGGCGATGTGCTGAATGTTTTCAGCTGCAAACAGAGATGAGTGTCTCGTTCGATTGACTACATAGGGCTGCTAACGAAGTTTTCTTTAGTAATGCAATCTTTTCTGAAACTTTGTTCTGACGCGTGCATAGATGCGAATGTTTCACAGTCGTCAGATCAGTCCAGGCGGAGCAAGCAGCGGAGCGGTCGGTCATGGCAAAATATAACAGTGATAAGGAGATTTTGACATGATAAGCCCGATAAACCTTACTTCGACCGGCTCAATATGAGGATATGTACTTATTCGTTGTTGAAAGAGGTTCACATAAACTCGTGTAATTTGTGAGATTTGCCTGTACAAAGAAATTCATGTTTCGGTTCTTGTTTACCAAAAAATGGGCAGAGATGTGTTTTCTGTTTTTAACCCGTACAACGAGCACTTGCAGTTTTAACTTCGTGTTACCTGGAGTTCTGTGCGTAATTCGAACCAATATCGATGAGAAATGCTACATTTTTCACACTTGGAAAGAGGTTTCGCATGTCGGGACCAAGCAAGGTGCTAACATAAACCCTTTAACAAGACATTTTAGCATTACTTGCAAACCGAGACCTGCGCAGAGGTGAGAGAACTCTACATTTCAAAATATGTCAGTACACCTTAGCCGGTAATGTGACGTTGGAACTGTAGTGCTAGACTTCAAGTTTTGCGAAAAATTTAAAGAATATAATCGTAACATTGAAATTCGATGGAAACTTGCTTGATGGGAATAAAATATTGCGTGAGCTTCCATGGCAGACGAGTTTGTTGTGGATTCCCGACATTCGCATTGCTATTGTTTGCCATCAGGCTCACAACCACTGCGTACATTAAAGTGAAAATTTGTTTCTATGTATCTGCGATGGACAGAACATACAGAACTGAATTTGCTTTAGAAACCCTACCCTGTAAAATTTTTCATCAGAAAAAACGTTCCTGCTCACGCGCTGTTTAGGAATTAACTATCGACCAGGGTCAGGCGGTTACTGTCTCGTCGGACAACGAGTGAGACTGAAAAAAAAGTTCGAAAATTGGAAATTTTTATAAGAGGGACGTAAAAATATTGGGCCAGAATGGAAATTTTAGGAATGTTTCCTTCTAAAAAGAATATGAAGCCCCTCCACCCCGGTAGTAAAGGTAAGGAGAGCAGTGAAAAAACGAAGAAATAGACGTCACCAAGTTCTAAAATGATCGTAAAAAGTTTTACCCAGCTGGTACGTAAGGGCTTTCGAAATGTGTCCAAAATTTTCATCGCTAATGAGGGGCGTAGCTCCGTCGAGGAATGAGACAACGGTCTGCTTGAACCTGTTATCTACGACTACAATATGAATTGCGCTTTTTTTCACTTAGACATGTAAAACCAGAATACATTCCAGCAATGAAATCTGGCAAATCCACTTCAAAATCATTTCTAGAAATATACATACATATATAATGTTGCTCTATCAGTTGGTGGCGGACATGGTTTCAAACTTTTCTGTCGAGAAACAGTGATTTTCCTGAATATGTGCCGTTGTGGTATCCTTTTGATCGGCAATTCGTTTCCCACGAGATAATTTTTGAACTTTTTCTCATGGGAAATTGTAAGTTTTATGCCCTGATCGAGGAAAAGGATGAAGGTTTATCTACAGTAAGGGGAACAAGAACGATGTTTAAAGGCAGCATACACGCTCGTAAACGTGAATGAGATAACTACGGAAATAGAATGGTATGGCCCAGATTACAATGCCTACGCATTTTGAAGTGTCAAAAACGACCCACAATGCCGCTACATGAGTTAGAAGTTGGCCCCGCCCTGTATTTTCACGCCCCCTGTATCTGCCCTTTTCCTGCGACGCAAGGTTGCTGGGTCATATTCAAAGTCGGTACTGTTGGTAGATAGCCTAACAAGTGAACGACACACGTCACTGACGGCGAAGATGGCCCAACAACCCTGCGTTGGAGGAAAAGGGCAAATACAGGGGGCGTGAAAATACAGGGCGGGGCCAATTCTAACTCATGTACCGGTATTGTGGGTCGTTTTTGACACTTCAAAATGCGTAGGCATTATGTTGTAAGCCATACGGTTCGATTCACATTGTTATCCCAACCACGTTTACGAGCGTGTAGGTATGCTGCCTTTAAAGGCAAGGTCCGGTCAAATTTTGACACTACCGAAATTTGGGTTAAATAGATTGGGCTGGCCTAGCTGAACATCGTCTGAACGTTTCGCGAACTCTGAGTCCTTAGTTCTGGAGAAAACAGCCTCAAAGTCAGGGATTACGGTATTCACAGCATGATAATCATGGCTGGAATGACCGATAATTACACAGCACTTTTGAAGAATGCGTGGACAACCGCTAAAATATGGACGATGGCCACACTTTTCTGACTTTTCTGGATCATCGGCTAACGGAAGTGGCTGGAATAACTTGAAGAAGACCGGTTTTCACGCAGTTTTCGCATGTTCCTTGGGACTACCTGTAGCAAGAGCACCGATTTAGCGGGAAATCTCAAAATCGAAATTCTGCCCGGAGCCTGCCTTTAAGTGCGGCAGAACGGGGCTACCGTAATGTTAGGAATGATGTTATACAGACGCTCATTCGGCTCTCGTAAACAAAATTGATGATATCCAACTGATAAAGGTTAGAATATAAAAGGAGTGGAGAGCGATGTGTCTTCATTCACACACCGTCCTTTTCCAGGGGTCAGCAGTTGAGGATCTGCTTGGACTACAGAGCACGAAAACAGCACCACCGGCTGTCAAGATGTTGCGAAATTGGAGTAAAAACCCAGAAAATTTTAGAACCAACTCGAGTGAGATTACGGTAGCCCAGTTCTGGCTCACTTAACTATCGTTCTTGTGTAAGGGGACGCAGCTCGACGTCTTCTAACGATAAATAATTGCTACTTCTAAGTAACCCTTGTGATGCTTTCAGAGATGAAAAAGCCGAAGGACGGTGACAAGTGGGTTATTGAAACGAATCGACTGACCATCTACGATGTAAAGAAGGGCATCCACGGCAAGGGTGATAACGCGGTCTACCAATGCAAAGCGGAAAACAAGCATGGCTACGTTTGGACAAACTTCTACCTCAACTTGTTAGGTTTGTGGATGAACTGCGTTGCACTCATTGAGAACGTCAATTACGGTAGCTCTCACTTCAGCGTTCAAACCCCAACTTTTGACGGATGCTGGAGAAGTGGAAGCCGTGGCTGGACAGTCGGTGACGCTCGAGTGTAAATTCTTCGCCAGTCCAAATGCCGTCATCACCTGGTCTAGTCCAGTACTGCAAGGCATCGTGCACAATGTGATTCCTGCCAATCCGCATGGTGTTGGAAAACTTGTCATCCCTAGTGAGTCTTTCATCTGTTTTTCTTGTTGGATTGGCTTGCCCATGAATCGGCAACGGGTGGTTCTTCTCCTTACTGTTTGACGTGACAGCATGAGATTGCTTTAGGGGAAGGATCGATCAACTTCGGTTGTACATTAACATGCTTCTATGAATATTTTTCTTTAGACGTCACTCCCGAAGCCGAAGGTGAATACGAATGCACGGGTACCAACAAATATGGTCAGGCCAAGGGAGCCGCGAAATTGCTTGTACGAAGTGAGTTGTCTTCACTATTAGCTAGGGTATTCAGAACTCCTTGGACTAGGCTCGACAATCAGAAGTTGATGAATTTGGATGCTGTGCGTTGGCGTGTTTGCTGAATATTAAGTTGACGTAGTATTTTTTTCTTCATTTCACCACTTTATTCACATCAAGAGCTACTCTAATTATAGCGCCTAGTGAGATTTATCTATCAGAAGTTAGTGCATCGGGCGCTAGTGAGGTACTTGAAGGCAAAGTCCGGTCAAATTCTGGCACTACCAAAGTTCTGGTTAGATATATGTACTGGCTTAGCTAAACACCGTCTGGACGTTTCGCATTCACTGTAAGGCCTTGCTCTTGGAGAAAACAGCCTTGAAGTCAGGGTTTACGGTACGGTAATCACAGCATGGTGATCGTGGCCATTATGGCTGATATTTATACGGCGATTTCCAAGAGTGCATGGACAATGGCTAAAAAATGGACGATGGACACAGTTTTCTGACACGATGGTTGACGGAAATGGCTGGAATAGCTTGAAGAAAACCGTTTCTCACGCAGTTTTCGCACATTCTTTGGAATAGCCTGTAGCATACACTCCAATTTAAAGGTGTTCGCCGTGATTTTCGTTCCTGAGTTTTCCACTCAAAAAAATGCGTTGGCCACCAAGGGTTACCGAAATTACGAACAAACTGCGAGAAACGCACTAAAGCGCTTTATATCAGTGACATTATTCTCTGGCCTGGACTAGTTGTCCGACTGGATGAGCGTGTTCATGGTGGTTGTCACCGGTGAAAAATGGGGCCAATCTAAAATGGAAGAACATTTTAGGCAAAACAGTATTAGTTAGGGTACGAAGGAAATAACGGAGCAACATTCGGAGCGTAGAGAATAGCAAAAGACGGAACCACAAAAGATTTCATTGTCACAACGTTCCCGTGAGAGTAAAAAGGCGGGGTGAGAGTAAAGGACTTCGGGCTCTTCCGGTGCGTTTTTTTTCGATTTCTTCGTCATTTCAGTTCTACCCGGGGGTCAAACAATCGATTTAGCGATTTATCGTGAACACTGCCTTTAAGGGGAAACCTCTAAATCGGAATTCTGACCGGACCCTGCCTTTAGGTAGCGGCATTAGCTCCTTGTGGACAACTGTGCTGAAGTACACATCCTATCAGTTTGCACATTAACTACAATAATGAATAATACATTTGGAAATGGAAAGAGAGTCATTTTTTTAATAGCGTTGTCGTAAACATATTTAATGCGAATCCTCGTTCGCTCTTCTAGAAGAATTTCCAATGCTTTTTTAGTAAAAGAGATATTGTATATGTAATAATTCTTATCTGTAGAAGCGACTCGATTGGAACCGTTCCGGCGATCTGAAGAAGTCAAAATTGCTGGGGAAACTATTCGACTTCCTTGCGAAGCCACCCCCGACGAGCGGTTAGTTTTTTCTTGAGAACATGTAACATATTGAAACCACTTTATTACTTTCATTTCACGTCTACGTGCCTTTTACTTCATTTGAATTGCTTCTTTTCTTTTTACCCAATTTTCTTTTCTTCGAAATACTAGATTTTTCCTGTCTTGTGTCCCTTCTATGCTTGCCATTTCCTTTACGTTTTGGATCTTCTGTTCTTGCAAAGTTCTACATAAATCCTTGACTTGATTCGCCTTTGTATGCACCTCTTGTTTCAGCCTTGAGGTGAAATACGAGTGGCACGTGAATGGACAGCCTCTCAACGAGATTCATCTTCAATCTGGACATTACAAGGTGAACGATTTTTTGGTGGTGTTCTTCTTCCCAGCAGTATTTCTCCTCATAAGAAATAGAAGTAATGTTTTTGCCCTTCTTCGAGACTGAAACCTTGGGTTCCAACAAACGTATGTGTTCGACACTAAAGATTGCATTTGTTTTAAGGGGGACATTTTCAAATTGCAGTTGATATCTTAATAATGTACATCTGTGACTTATGGTGGTTCCTGTCTGCCGTAAGTTGCATGTTAGCATATAGATGACACAAGAATTTGGAACTTTCGAACTCCTAGTTTCTTTGTAAGTGCGGAGTATTCCACATATGCAATTTCCTATAGCCTGAAGTCCCGTTTTCTGAAAAGGGAAGAAAACGAGTCCTCATTTATTACACTTTTGTGTCAAAGGATTCAGTGTGGAATACAATTTCAACGTTACATTTGTGGTCATTTTAAGGTGGACAGCGACAACTCTCTGTTAGTGAGCAATCCAACTCAGTATGATTCCGCGAAGTATAAGTGCATCGCCAGTACGAAACTCGATAAGGTTGAAAAGGAGGTCCAAATTCAAATCAAAGGTATTGTTCACTTCCTCCTGGTCTTCAAACCTGTATTAGAAAACATATGTGGGCGGTTGGCGTGTTGACGAGTATCTCCTAGAATAGAAACTTTAAAAAGTGGTGAAAGACGCTTTGACAATTGAGCTCCTGCCATAGTATTGTTGTCTGTATCTATGCTGAAACTCGATAGAAAACAACATTTTTCTACTAGATTACCGGGTGTGGCAGATAGTTTATACGCTGGTCTACGACTCTTCAGGTTCAGGCCTTCCACATTGCAATTTTTTTTTCAAAGGCAATCGCTCGGATCTTACGTACATGTGTTTGCAGTTCCTTCGTGATGCCTTTGCATGGTGGCTGCTAAGATGCATGGGATAAAATCGACCAGGGTTTGGCGCGGGATATGGAGCTTCTTGGGGGGGGGGGTGAGCTGCGGAGGGAGACCAAGTAGGTCATTTACGAACCCAGACAATATCAAGAAAATGCTCGTCAGTGATCTAACTCTTTGTTAATATCTTGTTTTTTTTTTTAAATAATTTGCTCCTCTCCTTCGAATTTCACAAAAAAAAACACCAAATCACGCTCCTGGTGGGGTCTAAGAAAATTTGACTTTATCACACACCTGGGACGAGGATCTGAGGAAGAATGGCCTCCTCCACACCTCGTGCAGTACCCTGAAAGCGACTCTTTGGTTGTTCCCTTATAACTTTATTGCTGGTCCACTGTTCGATGTGAACATTAAAGCGCAGATGAAGATTCATTCAGAGAGCCCATTGCGATTAGTCTAACACCTTTGTTTTTGGATTCATTGCTTGGGCAACATTGCCGCTCTTTTTATCGAAATAAGACAATGTTCTGTCTTTTTTCTGCTGCATTTTTTTCAAATCCCAGGAAAGCAGTCGTTGCCGTCTTGGTAGAGATAGGTTTCCTCAAAAAACCTCGCAGATCAAGCTCTTGGTATAACTCTTGGGTGATAAACCTATCATACACTATAAATATACGCAAAGAATCGTCTGAATAATCGCGATAGCAGTAAAATCGTTCCAAGCGTTCTCCGCGCAATTCATGGTTTTCGACGTTCATTCCAGTGAATTCGGTCTTGTTGTAAAAAAGATTCGAGCCGTATTCTTTTCTTCTCTACCCCTATAACTCTAACTTTTCGTTGACGAATTGCATCTGAGAATTCCGCTGTTTGTGGTGTTGTGGAAAAATTTGTTCAAAGACATACGCGCATGAAATCACTTCCTATTTTTGCGTCTGAATATGCCCACTAGAGAATAAAAAAGGTAAGGTGGTCCTTCAAAAACCTTGATTTGGGAAGAAGGACCGATTTGAAGTAGTTTAGGGATGCTATCGAGTTCGCGCCAAAACGGTCTTTTTACTGTTGCGCCCTATTGCAAACAATTCCTTCCCTAAAGTTTTGTTCGGAAACAATCTGTTGTAGATGACTGGTGAGAAGCCAACCTCATTGTAGTGGAATGTTTCGCATTTGGCCTCCCATATGGTCAGAATTGTTAATTTTACACATCAAACTCTGCAAGTGCTGTAAACTGGGAAAATTAGGTCGAAAATTGAGTTATTCAGGTGTTCTGTTCTCAACAGATAAGTACATGATTTGAAAAATGGTGAATTATTTTCAAATAGAGAAAAAAGTGAGTCCTATCGATTTTTCATTTCTCAGAACGAGTATGTATGAATTTACAGGGTGCGCTTTAAATATAGTGACAAGGTTTCAAATCTCATCCCGTCGACATATGTGCGTCGCTTATCACCCTGCATAGTCTGTTCTTTTTATCAAACCTCTCTCTACAAATGCACTAAGATTCGGAGCGCAAAATGGTCCTTGAAGTAAATGGTGAGCGAAGGCCTGAAGGGCCCCAGATTTTTCACGGTAGAACTCGTCATTGAGTTGGCTTCGGTAATTGTTGCTCATTCACCAATGTGACCGTGAAGAACCGCTCCAATGGGGTCATTTTCAAGGAGAGGGTGTATGCTTGAGAACATAATACAATAGCTGAAGTCCTTGGACCCTCTATTGAAAGAACGCGAGGGCGCATAGCCGAAATTAATTTTTGGTCCAGTTCAGTGTTCAAGGTAGCTGAATTCGTGCCACTTCTTTCGTTTACCTGACGACGTACAGGCGTCAAACTTGGAGCATAAGTGCCCCTGAAGGTTTTTAATCGATCTGTACACATATTACCAACTTTTCTCAAAAATCAGTCGCTATTCGATTTTTTTCGAAAATCAATGAGAACTACAAAATTCCATGAACAATATTCTTCCGCACTCGACCACGAAGTAAGCAGCCTGAATGTCTTCAGGGAGTGCAAAATATAACGAAATGTGGGTGCGCTGAAATCGAGAGGGCCAACGTATGGAATTCAGCAACTTGTCCGCACCTTCTTTTGGTAGAGTGTCTCAAGACCTCAGCTATGATTAGTTTTCATGCAGACACTTTCTGCTTTAAAACGATCCCTTTAGAGGAGTTCTCTAGCCGAGCATACGAGAAGTAGGAAAGATCATCGAAGATGACTTAGTGCACGTGAAACTGACTTCCGGGGAGCGGTGGAGTGACCCTCCGTAGTGCTGGGTTGCTCGTTTCCCTGTGCTATTCTTCGGACTGATCCATCGTTGTTCTCGTTTCATTGGTTTACAGTATCTTTGCTTTGAATATTCCGTTTGAGGTTGGTTGTTTGTTTTCCTGTTTTCTCTTTTTTTTCACACGAGTGTAAACTTGTGTAAATATTAGTATCCGAATCACTTCTTTTCGGATATCCCACCGGATATCCGAGATTCAGATAATCGAATATCCGAAAATTCGAAAAAACACATTATCTAAATCGAACCAATATACGGGAAATTTAAAATCGACATTACCTCAATCGAACCATTATCCGAAGGGTAAAAAAATCGGATAAGTTTCAGATAAAATCGTATAAAATTCAGGTAAAGTTTCGGATAAAATCGGATAATTTTTTTTTGAATAAAATCAGATAAGATTGCTCTAGGCCTCGCTCATTTCTCCGTACCGCCTTCTATTGAGTACATCAACCCAGGGTTTTCCTCCTCCTCCTTCCAAAATCGGAAGAGTCGTTGCGGCGCTGAAAAATGGGCGTGGTCGAGTGAGATTACGAAGTGGCAAGTTCTTCAGTGTAGAAGTCTTTCTGCATAGTTGCTTTGCATATTTTTTACTAGCCAGTTGTTCTGAATTAAACCTGCGTATTGATAATGCTGTGCCTCCCAACGACGGTAGAATAATTGAAGATTTGTTTTCATATTTTTATTACTATGCATAGTATATAAAGATTGAAGTTTGTATGTTAACATGCTGCAAATGCAATGAAGTACTACTGTTTGTTCAAATATGGATGTTTTCAAAGGCTTGCCTTGAGTACCTGGTTTATTTTTCACCGTTTTGCCTCAACTTTGTTCCGAAAATATCCGAAGTTATCCGAAATTATCCGACCGGATATCCGTATCCGAATCATTGGGAAAATGGCATTATCAGAATCGAACCAATATCCGGGAATTTTAAAATCGGCATAATCCGAATCGATCCATTATCCGAAGAATTACACTATGTAACACGATTTTTGTTCCTGCCTTCTAAGTATTATATTTCAATTGCTTATTTCCAAAGTATGTGAAAAAATGACTTCATCGAGAACAAACTTCGCTTACACTACAACAGCACGAAGAAAACCCGTTTTTTGTGAAAATAGAAAGATTTTCATTCATTTTCGGCATTATGAACAGGCAAAAACAAAAAAATGCACAAGGAATAGACAAGCACAGTCGAAAAGCACTGAACAAGGTTCAGAAATGTGTAATTTTTTCTAGATTTACAATTGTACTGTGAATCACTTTCTCGAAGTTGCACCCAAATGTAGTCCCTCATCATGTTTCGTTATACTGTCCTTGGTAACGACTTTGTCCGAGGCTAAGGTTGGGGCTGGTATATTCGTCGCACCACCGATCAAGAGGATCATAAAATGTGGGGATTTTGCAAAGCTGTGGTACAGGACGGAGAGAACGCCTTGGAGCAATTTCGTGGCAGTTGTTCACGGCTTCCTAGGTGATCACAAAGCTGAAAGCTATGTGGAGTTGGTGCACTCTCATAGAAAAATTACACCAAAAGGGGATGTACAGTGTCTCTGAAAGTCCATATCATATGTTGATTTGCATCTTGACAAATTCAACGAGCAAGGCGAGCCCTTTCGTCAAGATATATTGGACTTTGAACGTCGTTACCAAGGACGGTAAAACGAAACTATGCGGGGTGACTACATTTGGGTGCAACTTCGGAAGAGTGATTCACAGTACAGTCGTAAATCTAGAAAATCTACACATTTCTGAACCTTGTTGAGTGGTCTCCGACTGTGTTTGTCTATTCCTTGTGCATTTTTTGCTTTTACCTGATCATAGTGCTGAAAATGAATAAAAATCTGTCTATTTTTACAAAAAAACGAGTTTTCTTCGTGCTTTCGTCGTATTAGCAAAGTTTGTGCTTAACGAAGTCATTTTTCACATGCATTAGACATAAACAATTGAAATACATACAACACTTAGAAGCCAGGAACAAAAATTGTCGTACATACATAAATACGCGATTTTCCAAATTCCATTGTCCTATAGTCACAAAAGCGAAGTTTTTCTGGGATAACAGCGATTTCCTCTCTGTTCTAGACCTAACGGGTTAGGAAAACACAGTTTCAACCCAGGAACAGAAAAAAGTGAAAATTTGTTACCTAGTGTTATTTATCTTCGGATAACAAGTACATATGTATACCCCTTAGGCGTTCGCCCACCACTGATTTCAAAAACGATTTCACGACACGAAATTTTGTACGTTTAGAGGTTGATGGAAAAGAAAAGATCACAGAAGTCGATTAGTCACGCACATATTTCGATGGGATGAGATTTGGAACCTTGTCTCCATATTCTCCAGCTTCTCCAATCTTGCAACCTCCGCATTTCGATATATTGTACACTAATGCTTTCTGCCTTCGAGGTTCGTAGGTGGACAGGTTTGTTGCATCAACCTGAGCGTTTCGACGGAGTTCGTCGTCTTCAGAGGCCTAGAAAGCAGTGCAAGGTTAGAAATTGCTTTCTAGACCATCAAATACCTCCACAGCTCTCGCGTTTCTTATTTAAGGGGTTATCGGAAACGCAAGAGCTGTGGAGGTATTTGGTGGTCTAGGAAGCAATTTCTAACCTTGCACTGCTTTCTAGGCCTCTGAAGACGACGAACTCCGTCGAAACGTTCAGGCCGATACAATAAACTTGTCTCCATATTTGAAGCGCAACCTGTAGAGCAATCAATGTTCAGGCCGATACAATAAACTTGTCTCCATATTTGAAGCGCAACCTGTAGAGCAATCAATGAAGGCAGATCCCTGATATGAAGATCTCTGCTAAGCTCGGGGTTTTGAAGAAGGGATCTTTGATCCTGTTGCTTCACCTGTTTTTCGAAAGGAGAGTGATGCAATTTCCATGCTTTTTGGATTCACAAGTTGTTGCGATGTTTTGCGATCACTTGACAGTTGCTCGTGGTCGTGAAATCGGAGAACAATGCTGTCGAAGGTTTTCGCGGGCAATATTCCAGGGCTTTGTTTCATTCGACTGTTGGATTAAACTTTTTTGTTTCTGTGAATTACAGCTTCTGGAGCTGTCCGAGCTTTTCCAGAAAATTGTTTCGTGAAATGATCAGCATTTTCAGTCTAGCTCCTTGCGGTTCGCCCAGGTGGAGCCAGGGAGCCCAGCAGGTCTATTTAAAATGCTTGACTTGATTGAGCTTTCACTTTTTTCGTTCACTGTTCAGAACTCTTGGGGGGGATTACTGAAAATGCAAGGATTTTCTCAAACAAAGTCCTGCAGAACTTCGAGAATTCTCAATACCCAGAGTCGGGCAGAGCTTTGGAATAGGTCGGTCGGTAGCGCGGTCCCTCTCTTGAGGAAGAAGAGCATATCTTCCTCCCTCGAAGTAAGCTTCTGAAAGAAAATTCTAAAGAAATAAATAACAGCCAGATCAAGAGTATTCGTTGAATAGTTCTGGAACTTGTACACTATCATAGCTCAACTTAATGATGTTTTTCTACAGATGTGCCTGTTCCCGTTCACGCAGCCTATGTTAGCAAATGTGATGCGGATTCACAATCTGCTGAGATCACTTTTGAGCACATGGAACCTGCCGACACCATTTCACCTGTAAAGGAGTTCTGGTGAGACATGATATTTAATGGAAATTGTTTGCGCATTGGAAAAAATATTAGTAGAGTTGTTGTTTGAAGAGCAGATTTGATATAGTTAAGCTCAGCCGATTTTAGGGTGCAATACCAAATGGACAGCGAGACAGAAGGAACGCAGTGGCGAACTCATCCAGTACCTGTCCAAGCTCATCCAAACGACAGAATCGAGGGTGACCAGCGGATGGTCAATGGAAAAGTCACCGTGCCTCTCCAACCGTTTGGACAAGTCGGTCTTCAAGTTCCTTGAAAAACTCGTATGAAACATCATCATTTCCCCTTTGGGTGGTAGTCGAAGCTACACGATTTTGAACATTTTTTTTTCTTTTCTTACAAGGGAAGTGTTTAGAGTGGTAAACGCATCTGTGAAAACCACCAGTATCGTTAGTATCTCTTCTGGCTCAATAGTAAAAAAGCGCAGTATCCCGCCCCGAGCTGCCGGTTCGAACAAGTTATGAGCATTTTTTAAGCCTCGCGAAAAGGCAAGGGTGCCCCATCAGGCATTTTTTTGGGAGTTTCAAAAAATTTTCTCGGATTTAGCTCAAAAGTTGTATGTAGGGGTAATCTGGGGTGGTGAACACGAATCCGGAGTCCATTCGTCGAAATTTCGAGGCTTGCAATACCGCTCGTAGGATTTGATCAGAAAGTGAGCGAGGTCGGGTATTCGCGTCTTTTTTGTATAACTCGCTTCAAACTCAACTTTGACCGAAACTAGCGCGATATTCATGATCCTGGCGTTGAGTGCTATCCAGTGGGCTAGCCTCTGTGGTGATAAAGTTGAGATTTATAGAAGTTTCGCAATCAGCCAGGTTTGTAATTACGGTACCGTGGAAGGTGGTGTGCTACCGTTTCTGTCTGCGCTCCCCGTTGCCTACCGTATATAGAGAGCTGGCTGATTGCGAAACTTCTGGAGTTCTCAACGTAATCACCACAAAGGCTAACCCATTGGATAGCCCTCAACGCCTGGATCATGAATATCACCCAAGTTTCGCTCTAAGTTGAGTTTGAAGCGAGTTGACCAAATCCTACGAGCGGTATTGTACTGTAGGTTACGGTAGGTAACATGTCATTTAGAGGGCAAAATCCACCTTAGTATTTTGAAAATCGACAAACGGACGTTAGATTCGTATTCTTCACCCCGAATAACCCCCGTATACAATTTTTGAGTCAAATTTGAGATTTTGACCAAACTACCGTATACCCACCGTAATCTACCGTAATTAGCAAAAAATCGATACACGGACTCCAGATTCGTGTTCAGCACTCCAAATAACCCACAGAGGCACAATTTGAACAATATCTACAGCAGCACTCCGAAAATCTCGGAAGTGGCGTTTTTCCCTCGAAATTTTCCCCGGTTGGGAAGCTTTGAACGAAATTAGCCGAAAGCTTTGAAAATCGACTAATGAACTACAGATTCGTAATCAGCGCCCCAAGAAACCCTCCTGGGAGAATTTGAAGTCAAATCTGGAACATTTTTCTGAAACGCTTCCAGAGCCCTGTAATCGGTATAAATATTCGCCCAACCGAAAATTCGTGCAAGTCCAAAACGCTGTCAGTCTGGACAAAGTATGGAAAATGCGCCTTCACCCAAATTTTGCTCAGAGGGTAGTTTTGGGCGCTGTACACATTTATGGGGTCCGTTTCCGAATTTTCGAAAGATTAATGCCCTTTTTGGAGAGTACAAAAAGCACAAAAAACGACCTTTTTAAGCTTGTAACTTCTTGGAACCTGCAGCTCGGGGCTGGATACTGCGCAGTTTTACTATTGAGCCACTAGAGATACTAACCATACTAGTCCTTTTGGCAGATGCGTTTACCCCTCTAAACACTTCCCTTGTTAGCCGTTTTCGTCTTACGAGACACCACGAACACAAAAGTCATGCGTAAAATTCGATAGTGACACGGTATTGAAAAGATATATGAACGACACCCTGCAAAGATTTCTAGGATTTTAGTCTTGGGTTAGCCACAGCCTGTTTTGGTATACACATATGTATGCAGGTACTATGTAAATTTTCGTTTCCACAATTGTTATCAAAGAGTCTTTACGGCTGCTCTGACATTTTCCGAGTCCGTTGTCAGTCTGAAGTCCTTCTATCATCAATATCAGATCACAGGTAATCTCACGGTCCCCAAGTGATTCGCTGTGTTTCAGTATGTGTTCCGTGTGTTGGCTCGTAATGGAGTCGGTGACAGTTCGCCCACAAGAGTGAAAGACGTTTGCACAACTCCGCCAAAACAGCCAGATAGGAACCCATCAGCGGTGTGGGCGAAAGGTGCCAGTCCAGAGAATATTGTGGTCCATTGGCGGCCGATGCCTCGTGAGGAATGGAATGGGAAGAATTTCCACTACAAGATCAAGTTTGTCATTGGCTTTTCTTCATTTTGAGTGGGAGTTTAACTATCAAAATTTGCGAGCCGAAGTTCGGTCTCCGTGAAGTGATCATGCGAAAGAACTTAGATCCTAACAGTTTTTTTTTTCAAGCAGCGATGCGGCGCATTTATCTGAGATGCTACTCAGAAAGCTGTATTATACACAATTAGTATAGAGTTAGCCAAGACTTTAGCATCCTACATTCCGAAACATTCCTCCTACGCAATATTTTATCCACGATAGTATCCTCCATCGGTGTCTCGGTTTCAAATCTCATTCGACTGGAACTGAACTGAGAATCAGTATCCCTTGTTATGTAATCTGGATGCCGCGGAGCGTTCAATTTGTGAGATCTCATCAACTTGAGAAGTGTTCCGCATTAATTTAATGTAGATAGAACGTCGGGAGTTTGCTATAGAAAGTACGAAGATGTTACAGATCTCTAAAACTTGAAGGGTCACGAAAGCTAACAGTTTATTTAAAGGCAGTGTTCACGATAATCTTCGATTTTGAGATTAATCGCTAAATCGATGGTTTGGCCCCCGAGTAGAACCTAAATGACGAAGAAACCGAGAAAAACGCACCAGAAGGGCACGAAATCCTCAAGTATCAGCCTGCCTCTTAAGTATCAATGGAACTGTTCGTTGTGACAATGAAATCTTATGTGGACCCGTCTTTTGCTATTCTCCATTCTGTGTTGCTCCGTTCTTTCCTTCGGGCCCTAACTAATACTGTTTTGCCCAAAATATTCTTCCATTTTCGATTAGTCCCATTTTTTACCGGTGACAACCACCGTGAACATGTTCATCCAACCGGACAACTAGTTCAGGCCATAGAATAATGTCGCTGAAATAAGACGAATTAGTGCGTTTCTCGCCGTTTCTTTTGGTGACACTTGGTAGCCAACACATTGTTTTGAGTGGAAAACTTGGAAACGAGAATCATCGTGAACACAGCCTTTAAGCGAAAATCTTTTGTCCATTCGTGAATGGGATTGCCGTGCTCATGTTGAGAATCCAAAGTTTTGGTATCTCATCGTTTTGGCATCCAAAGTACAGTTGACCGCAATGTTAAAAGGCTATGGTGCGGTTGCGGTTGGCACACTAACAGTTCGGTGAAAAATTTGAGGCTTTGCTAGTTTTCGTCATCGATCGACAGCCCATCTGATATTGAGGATGAGTTACGGTTTTCTTTTTTTTTCACGCTTGCTTCTGTTTTATTTTTGTTTCTGGCTCTTCTTCTATTGCAAATAGGGGATTTTCTTACTGCACGAAGTGCATCGTTTTTTTTAAATTTTGAAGTAGAATTTTAAAAAACTACAAAGCCCGATAACCCTTCTCACGCACTAGTAAAAGCCTCTATTCGCAACTCAAACAGTCAGAAACAAAAATAAACCAGAAACAAGCGCGAAAAAATAAGAAAAACCGTGCCCCACCCAGAATATCAGCTGTGCTGTCGATCGATGACGAAATCTGGCAAAACGCCAGGTTGTCCACCGTAGTGATAGCGTGTCGACGGCAACCGCACCATCGCCTCTCAACATTGCAGTAAACTGAGTACCGTCTGGAGGGACGCTCAGAGCCACCTTCCAGAGCTGACACGGAAGAGCTGAGTGAGGGCTCAGGTCTCGTTCGTAATTGGCCGATCGTCTGTGGCGAGCCCGGTCAATTATTATGAAAGACATGAATTAGAGGGGTGGAAAAAATCATTTAATACATATTGACCGCGCCGGCCACACCGGGTATTTTTCGCAGCCTCCATCGTTCTCGTTTTTCGTACGTATCCACCCGGGGGTCACAGCCGGTCACGGCCATTTTTTGACCAATAGTATGACCGGGGCCTCAGTGAAATGAGGCGGCTTATATACCCGGTCGGTCTCATGTTTTGTTTTTCTTGAGTGAGAATATATCTCAGACTGTGTACGGTTGTTTCCATCTAAAACCGAACAGTTTTCATACCGGAACTAAACGGAAAATCCACTCTGGTTATCTTAACCCGAAGGCCCAAGTAATGCACCGGCGGGTTGCTGCGGAAATAGCAAGACAACTATCACCTATGTGCGCCTTAACTGTGCGGAGGCATGCCAAAAGGAACAGTTGTCACAGAAAAACTCGCCGGAAGCCCGCACCGAGCAGTTAAACAAGTCGCGGAACTATATACTGTATCGTTGTGGGACCTACTCTGTTGGAAGCTTGCCAAATTCCATCAGCTAATTATTTTTTAGACTCAAACTTGTTAAAAGATTTCCGAAACGACATAAGGAGCGCTGCTATGACAAGAGGAATAAATTATTAGTAACTCTCAGCAATAAACAAGAGTTAGAAGCGTAAACTATCGATAAAAGACACTTGAATGGCCGGAAATTTTTAGTCTGCAATATTGCGTCAAGCACGTCAAAGACGCATTATTGCAGACGAGTCCCTGATTCACCCAGCAAGCGGCGGCAGTGTCATTGCGGGACGTTTTCATTCCGCTGGTGTATAACTAGGGCCAAATTCTTGAATCTATTCAGTCAACTGCAAGTACATGGAACGTCCTCAGCTCACATGTGAGCACTTGGTCCGTCTAAGAGTAGCAGGTTATACCAGTAGATTTTTCTACCTCTTTTATTTCAGTCAGGTTCCCTTCCAATCAGTTCCTAATTTTTTCGAAGGATTTCATTTTTTTATGACTGAATAAATTTTGAATGGATGAAGGAAATTGAAGAGAATTGTAAAGTGATAGCTTCGTATCGACCCAATTGTGGAGCGCTCACCTGCTACGACAGCGTATGGTACGCTTTCGATCTCTACAGTGCTCGATGGTGCGCGTCTGGCCGAAATCGCTTTCTTCGCTCGTTATCATGGTACACTCACCGCCGAAGAACATCATATGGGACGACCACTGTCCCTCTAAATAACTTAGACGTAGTTTGCGAAGCTCTCACAAGGGACACCTTCGAACATAAAATGGAGTTATGAAAAACGGTCTTTTAAGAGTTGTAGAGGGCGTAAAAATAAACAATTTAAGATTTTAAAATTTCACTCAGTCCTCACGGGTAGATCAAAAACCACCGAAACAATGGGTTGCGGTAGGTAAAATGCCAGCCAATGCACCCTAACCGAACGAAATCCGCTAAAAAGCAGGAAACGGACCCCATATTCGTGTTCAGCGTCCCAAATTACCCCCTGGGGCTGAGTTTGGGCGAAAAAAAAATTTCGACCTCTGAACCCCCAAAAATGGCCTTGAGCTTCTTACCTCATGGGGCTCCAAAGGTCGAAAAAAATTTAGAACTCAAACTTCGCTTTCGGAGGTTATTTAAAGTGATCATAACGAATCTGAGGTCAGTTTATCGATTTTCGACAGATTACGGTAGATTACGGTGGGTATACGGTAGTTGGTTGAAAGTCTCAGAATTGACTCAAAATTTCTGAACAGGGTTTATTCGGGGTGCTGAATACGAATTTGATGTTCACTTGTCAATTTTCAAATTATTAAGGTAGGTTTAGGCCCCCTATGTCATGACAACTACCGTAAACTACAGTAAACCTCAGAATTTCGGCAAACGATCTCTAGATTCGTGTTCAGCACCCTAGATTACCCCTACATACAAGTTTTGAGCTGAATCCGAAATTTTTTTCCAAACCACCCTAAAAATTCCTTGATGGGTACCCTTGCCTTGTCGCGAGGCTTGGAAAAACGACTATAACTTCTTTTCATAAAAGCTTCTCTATTTTTCAGAGAAGCTGCGGAGAGCATACTCGGATTCTACGTCCAAAATGGCACCAGAAAACTACATTTAAACCAGAATGGCCAGGCTGAATAAAAGTAGATATCTTGTAAGATGCGTTTTCAAAAGAGTGGTTCTGTTCTACTCCAAATTTTGGCAATGATAACAAAACACTTTTCTTGAGTCTTCGAGCCATGCGCTCAAGTACTAGGTTGCTCCAATGGATTTTGTAGTGTAGGTCAACCCACTTCTGTTTACAACAATTATTTCTAAAAAGATTGATCATTGATCAAGGAATAAGTCCACGAAGTTTCATTTTGTCCGAACTTTTTTCCAGCGTCATGTATCAAAATAAGTCCCCTAAAGTTTTTCTCCGAATTAAGGACGGTTTTTCTGTAACATATGTGGGGGAGAAGGGTAAGGGTATTCTTGATATTCTAGCAATTGTCGAAACCTCGGCATTTCTGTAGTTTCTAACATTGATGTGAACCGTTCTCCGTTTATATCACGTTACCTCTGCGATATAAGAAAAGAGGTATAAAAAACAAGAGACACTGTTAAAACTCAAAACAAGTAAGGTGAACTCATAGAAATGTCATTACTACCAGCCATAATGCAGTAATGATCCCACAGTATTCGAACCATCTTTCAATTGCTTCGTAATCCAACGGCTAACCGGCTGAGCCATGATGTGATGCCAGCCCACCCTAACTATCGAATTGCAGTGATCGGTGGTTTGAATGCAACGAGCATTGTTCAGGGGATCAATGAACAAGTCATAACTCGAGAACCTAGCTAGATTTCATCTTGTGCTACGTCCTCCCAATCCAACGTTCTGGTTTCTTTCCTTTTTTGATCGTTTTTGATCTACCCGTGAGGACTGAGTGAAATTTTAAAATCTCAAATTGTTTCTTTTTAACTCCTCTACAACCCTCAAAAGACCGTTTTTCAATACTCCATTTTATGTTCGAAGTGGTCCCTTGTCAGATAAATGCCTCATGAATAGCTCTATAGCGCGAGTCAGTGGTGCGTTTGAAGATGAAATCGAATCAGATGGGTTGACGGTCCAAGTGGTGGTCCAGTTTTTTCGTAATTTCATTGAGAAGCCATACTGCACTTTGAGCAGTGCTCATGATGAGAGTCATTTTGGTGTTTCTGGCAGAAAACTCGAATATGGCCTGAGTTTCGTGACTTGGTGTCATCTATGTTTCATTTCCTGATATTATGAGAACCTTGATGCCTGAGAAACGTTGCACCTAGTGTTAATAGTTTTAGGCAACTTTTACCTTGCTGGTATACCCTTATACTAGTCCATCATTTCAGGTATCGACCAACTGAAGGTGATGGCTCCTGGAAAGAAGTGCAAGTGAACGATCCCTTCGCTGATCGGTATACAATCACCCTTGATGACGACAAGGACATAAAACCCTTCCAGCCATACGAAGTCCAGGTACAGATCAAAACTAGTGTAGTTCGTCTTTCTGTTGTGCCTTTGTACAGTGTAGACTTCAAAAACGAGTGTTGTGGTCCCCTAGACGTTTTTGGTGCTGCCCTATTGTCTCAGGTCTGATGTGTTGATTCCGTTCAGGTCCAAGCTGTGAATGACGAGGGACAAGCTAATGTCGTTCCTGAGACGGTGCAGGGATATACGGGAGAAGGTGTTCCGAGCAGTATTCCCACTGGATTCCGCGTCACTAGCAAGGTTCTTTTTTATTATTCAGCTTCTTTGTTACAGGCATTTTCCTTATCTCTTAAAGGTTTAATCTTTACTCGTAGGGAAACATGGGAGCGTGGTTCCCTACTGCCGTTTCGTACTCTTGAAAAAGCAGAATTTTGGGGAGCAGCGATTTTTCTGCATTAGCGGCTGTGCCAGGGTGCTGTGTCTGAGAAGTATGAAAAATATGAATTGGCTTAGGAAATCTGCTCTGAGATAACTAGCGTTCCTCAGAACAGAACAGTAATAAGAAGGAGAATGAACCTATCAGAGGAGTTCATAAAGTGTTCCACAGTTTCTCCTTATATGTAAGCATGAGTGCGAAATATGGAAGGCTTGCAACATTCAATTTTCAATGTAACCATATTTTATTCGTGTCACTGCGGGCATTTCATATTCAAAATTTATGGAAACATTTCCACTGGTTCTTCCGTTGCATTGCAGGAAAGACTCGAGCTTAAGACCCCATATCCAATGGAAACGCTTACACAACTCGTCACTATTACTATTGCAAATTTTATAAACATAAAATTATCAGAAGTTGGGCTGTTCGATCAAATTGGTGATTTCTGAATAGTTTGATATTGCAAAAAGCGAAAAATTGATAACTTCGCTATTCGAATTCTTGTTTGTGTGGTGTCCATAACATACGCTGAGCCTTGTTATTTTGTATAGATTAGACCATAAATCGTGTTCATAATTCCGTTTTTCGCGTTTTGTTGTCAAAGATTTTCGCGTTTTGTTGTCAAGGGTTTTTTCTCCAATTTTTCACTTATTCTCACTTTTTTGATGGCCAGATTCCCATTTCTTGACGAAAACACAACATCCGATTTCATCGAGAACCCTGCCTTTAAGGTGTCCTAAAAAATTGTTTGACATTGTGGTTCTAAATTTCCCATTCTTGGAGACTCATCATTTTGTTATAGCATTTAATGTGAGTAGGTGAAATTCCTTCAGAGTTTAGAGTAACTAGTTTTTACTTCGACACTGACTCAGTCAAGCATACACTCAGTCTTTCAGGATGGTACCACTGCCACATTCGCGTGGGATCCAGTCGATCCTCGAACGGCTAATGGAAACTTCACAGGATATAAGGTGCAATGCAGCTAATTACATTTCTGTTTAAAGGTCTACATGAATTCCACCTTAGATAACTTACTGGTATGACGAGATCGAGGGTGAGGATGAAAATGATGTCGACACACGATTCCGGTTCAAAAGATCCGCTAAGGTAATGTTTTCAGTCGACAATATAAGTACGCGTTGCTTGCGTGTCGTATGGTCTACATATTAGATTTTTGGCAGTTGATTGTGATTTAGGCAGTTACGAAACGAAACGTTGAGAGCAAACGACGCACTCTGGTGTTTGGGCCCAAAGCGACTTCGGGGACAGTCACAGATTTGCAGCCGGATACCACCAATTATGCAACGATTCAGGTATAACTTAGTATTTTTCAATGACCTTTGAACAAAAACCCATTAATAAGCGGATTTAGGTTACGAATGGTGCTCATGAGGGTGAACCGAGTGAAGTGATTCAGTTCCGCACTGATGAGGGCGGTGAGTTTGCATTTTCTGGCTTCTTGACTGCGCAAATTCTGTGTACTTTGATACGGTAGATACTGTCCCGGATAGAAATGGGCATCCGACGCTAAGTTTCAAATGAATGGCTACTCTCAATATAGTATTTCTAGAACACCTTGAATGAATGAATATTTCGAATGGCCCCTTATGATAATCTCGAAGGCTGCCTTTTCAAAATTACCGAATGAATGAATGATTTTTAATGAGGCTGTCAAAATTTCCGCAAGTAAATGGATATTATCGAAAACCTGTTTTCTATTAGATTCCAATTTATAAAGATTCGGAGAGTGAAAAAATAAAATTCAGATTCTCGAGTCATTTCCAAAGAAAACATGAATACTTTTGCACATTTCTTCAGCGGTTGAATATTTGAGGGTCTTAATCAGAAATTGACTGAATGTTCGAAAAATCAAATGTTTCAGTTGTCCGAATAAATAAATGACACGAACATTTGAGAAACCGAATATTGAAATTTACAAATGGATTGAAGCTTATTCGAATAATTGTTCTGCTCGGTCCTGTCTAGTCCCCAGCTTGAGTTACTAAAGGTACAGCCTAGGAGAACTCTGAATTTCAAAATTCACCACCGAGCGGTCGTGCCGCATGCCTTGCACCGTTATACTCGTGGTTATACAGTTTTCGTACTCTTCGAAGGATAGGAGAGCGGTGCGCTGTATTCCATTGTGAATAGAGTATCAGATTCAGAGTCAGGCAGTGTTGTCCCGCGGGACAATCGTGGGGACGTGAGCATTTGTCGAAAAATTGAGATTTCGTGGGGAGACGTACAAATGTTTCACCGAAAACAGAAAATTTGGTGGATGATTTTTATGGAAATTAAACTGAAAGTCACCGATGCTCCTTAGTTAAGAGCGTAGTGTCAAATGCAAACAGCGAATAAAGGAAAGCTACGAATGTTTCAACTTCTTCCCAAAAATTGCTACTCACCAAGTTGTCGAAAAAATTGAACCCGGGGATGACGTAAAAATTTCGGTCACCGATGGGGGGCGTAGCTCTTTCGGTGAACGGGACTACGGTGTGCTTGACCCTGATGAGATCCACATAACTATAAGCAGGGAAGTCATTTCGGCGTAGACCCAAGTGCGCGAAATAAGGTACCATGCGAGAATGGTCTTGTGACTAGTAGGAAAATTTGTTAGCGACTAGTCACGTAAGCTAGATCTCAAAAAGTTATAAGCTCGAAACAGCAGGTTGAATGAGTAAAAGGGCATTGTACCCACCCTAACCAACCATGGAAGTCCGGAAAAACGAAAACGGTCGTCCTTTTCGTGCTAAACGTTCCAATTCGCCCTCTTTTCTGGCTCTACGGAACCCCATTTTCGGGAGTTGAGTTTTCGAATTTTTCCCCAGCCTCTTTGTTTCGGGGAGTATTCTGTCTTACCACAATTTTTTGGTCAGTTCTCGTTTTTTTTTAGGAATTGTTCTGTAGGTTGCGATGTGTTCCACGCCTTTTCCTTACTGTAACCTTCATTTCGAGCTTGTATCTGGTGTAGGTTCGGGGATGAGACGCACCCACAATCTTTACTTGTAGCAGTATCCCGGCAAGATACTCCATTTTGCTCACTTCGCACTTCGCTAAAATGAGAACTTCTCCTTGTAAGTAAAGTGTGTCCAAAGCAGTGGCGAAAGGCAAGCAACAAAACTGTTCGCTATTGGCAAGGTTTGAAATACGTGGTCCCTCACGAATGCCGCATAAATTCTCTACAAAGATGTTGGGCCGCCACAAAGAGTAAAACTGTTGAGTGGAACTCACTGGATACCAGAGAGACCCCTTCAGTTTTCCGGCAGAAACTTCGAGTTTGGGCTAAATCAGGCCAAAAATATGGATCCAACGTTACTCCTCCAAATGATTTCGCTTCCTCAATTGAGGTGAATGTCAACCATTCACAAATCAGACATTTCTACATTCTTATTCAATTTGAAACCTCAAAAGTACCAGTTTGTGTTACGAATGTCCCTTTCACTAAAATACGAAGAAAGCTAGTTGGGGTTGTATGGATGGAGTCACTCCATATTACATAGCAGTTCCGGAAGGGTAGCGAAACAATTATTGGTTACACAATCAGTGTGATATCAGTTCCATCTAATCTTTTTCTCCCTTGAAAATCAAATAATTCTCTATTGAACCGTATTAGTTTGTCAACTTTCTACCAGCGTTTTTCGAAATTCTTCGTTAACTGACCTTTCAGAGTGCCGCAGTTGGTTTTCATAACAATCCTTGCTGAGTTTATAGTTGATCTTTTTTTGAAGTCCGTTGTTTACAGTGCCGAGTCCAGTTCGCGGTCTTCGTGCTCATCCGATGAATCCGAAGGAAACGGAAGAAAAAGCCGTAGTGCACCTTATCTGGCGGAAGCCTCGTCGACCGAATGGAAAACTACTGAAATATGTGGTGTGTTTTTCGATGGTCTTTCATCATTAAGTTCATACAACGGTGCCGGCTCACTATGGAATCCTTTAGGTGGAACATTGTCGAACAGAGAACGGCCGAGTTGTTGAAAGGGACTGTCCAAAGCAGGATGTTGATGCTGATCGAACACAGGTGCTGTTTCGTATCGAACGACATTTGTTCTATGTTGTTTTTTGCTGCTGAAAACAAGATGTCATGCACGAGTCACTGATGTTTAGATTCGTTTGTCTGGCTTGGAATTCGAAACACCATACCGATTCATCGTTCGGGCTCAAACAAGTGCTGGAGAAGGAGATCCGAATAGCAGCGATGCCAGCACTCTTCCAGAACTTGTCGCTGCTGGTGGTAAGTAGACAATCACAATGTGTTAGAGAAGTTGATCGTACATGAACTGGAATCTGAGAGGGGTTAGTCTTGGAATTCGCTGAACAAAACGAAGCCGACGCAGTTGCAAAGGAGAGAAGCGAATACAGCCTGAGAATGTTTGTAATGTTTTGAAAATTGATTTTCTTGCTGGGAAATTGTTGCGGTAGGATGCTGCTTGCCTTCGTAGAACCACTGCTAGAAGTGGAAAGCGTACTATCGCACTTCCGAAAGGCAGAGTTTTCGATGAAAATTGTTTCAGTGTTTCTGACAGAAACCTATGTTTGGGTGACCACTGTAAGAGTCCTGCCAAAAAAAAATTCTCCAAAACGGCCATAAAATCCGAAGAACCGCCAACAGAGGACGCGAATGGGCGTGCTGGCTGTTCATGGCTCTTGTGTACAGACAATGACCAGACACTGTCAAGCTCCATTCATGGTTAGAGAATGCCACAGTGCCTTCTATCATTATCAGTAGCCAGAACTGAAGAGCAGCCAGCGCGCCCATTCGAAATCATCGGTTTTTATCGGGAGTACTGCCTTTAAACATGATTTTATATATTTTACTACGCAAGCAGATAGTTAGAGATGTTCCCCACTAAATGACATAAACTGAGAAAGGACTCGACTGTTGTTCGGTAAGCTCTTATTGAGTGTTCGCGCAAAAGTTCGTCTGCATTCTTCCAAAGCATTCGGAGGCCCCTGTATTTTTGAACAGGCGTACAATCGTAAAGTAACGTCAAGAAAGTTCTGGTGTGAAAAACGAATGGGCTGTGTGTCCCTCAATATTGAAGCTACCAGTAGGCTAAAAAGGACTTGTTAATTACAGAAAAAAACGAAAACAAGGAAATCACATAAATTTGCATTAAAAAAATTCACTCCCAGAGTTGTTGAAACAATTTTCACCTAGATGGGAGGACGTGTGATTGTTCAACATTTTTCAAATTTTTTTGTAACCAACAGCGGTGGGACGTAGTTCTGTCCAAGTCCAGGAAAACGGTGTACTTGACTCTGTTAAGCGGGGTCTGGCGTACGCGGTGACCAACATTGCTATGAATTTCAGGAACCATATGAATCCTATCTTCTAAAAAAATGGATCGGCTAATCTGCAGTCTGTATGAAAAAATGGTGGATGTCGTGAAAATATCTTCGCAATAGCTATTCTGCCGTAATTTCCATTCACGTTGCGCTCAGTTAAAGCGAGGATGTGTGTGCCACAAAACAGAATGTTTTTATCGTTGCTTGGAACAGAAGAGTATTCAAAACCTCCCACCCTAAAATTAGCACCATCAGAAATCGCGCGAATACGAATATTTGTATGGATGTGTATGGGCACTGAGCGATTTTTCGTAGTTTTGTGCTAGTTTCGATCTGGTTAGACAGCCGTAATGTGTAGCAACGTCAAGGCAGTTTAATGATCAAAAAATGTCAGTGGTGTTAATTTCGATATAATAAACCGTTACATAAGTTTCCATTGGATTTCAACGGTATTAAATTATAACATTCATTTGAACTAAGTCTTCATGTTCTTTAGCTCTTCGTCAGGTGTTTTAAATGTGGCGAGAAGTCAAATGTTTTCTGTGAAAGTGGGATGGACTGCGAAGAGAATTTTAGAAATGATCTTGGCTCGGCCCTTCTTCCTGGAAGTCATAACTGTGCTCCTTTGCTTGAGGCCTTTGCCTATTTTTAAATCAGAAATGACAAACGAGGTTCCCGATGTTGTTGCAAATATTTTTCCATTTATGTTTGTGCAATATTCTAACATGTCTTCCCTATCGCATCCCTCATATACAAGTGTCGTATCGCACCGCTGACTGAATGGATGAGCAGCGTAGCAGGAGTGCTATTAAAACTGCGCTGAACATGGGGGGATTGTAGTGTTCCCGCGAGTTTCACTTTATGCTGCGCCACGGGATTTGTTGAACAGACACATCGCGGAAACAGTCTATATCGCCGAGTCCCTTGTTTATGGTTGGACGACAAGGTCAGCTGCGGTGGCCCTCCTGGGACACCTCAGATCCATCCGATACCTCTAGAAGTCTACCAATTTGCTCTGAGTGACAAATATGAGCGAATAATCCCTTGGGATTAACATACTGTCCCGAAAGAATGGTGGAGGTCTACATCAAAACAATAGTGCTCTTTTATCCGATACTTCGTTGGCAGAGTGCGGTGTGGAGATCGGTCGAAGCTTTTACAGATAGCTTCAGTGGTCCAAGGGGTGACTGATTGAGGAGGACCGAGTGAAACAAGCCTGTATACTGCTGAAAGTCAGAGGTGGGGGCATTGAGGTGCAGGACATTTCTGGAAGTAGGGGTGCACATGGTTTACGGGAGTCTGTAGAACTCATCAATTCGTATTCGCTCTTCATAGAATTGAACTGGGATCATTTTTTGCACTTTGATGAGGAAGGAGATTGAAGCCTGGGTCAGGAGTGTGTGTAGAAAAGTACATGGAAGACACGGCTACAAGGCCATTGTACATATCTCTCATGGCATCATTTATTTACCTCTCATTCGAAAAAGTGGGAATGTTAGCAGTTGGTTGAGGTAAATATAGTGGAGATTAATGAGGTTCACTCTGCCCACAAGGGGAACTACTAGTATTATCCAAAGTGGCTGTTTCTAAAGAAATGTGCACTTCCGGATGTAGAATCCGCATTTGGTCATCGTAGCTGCCCACGATAGCTGTGGACAACGTTATAGGCATTTTTCTCTTACCTTCCGTCGTTGGGTGAGCGTTTAACGCAAATGAATCAAGTGGCTCTGAGAGCGTTTAAGAAAGCCCTTCAGATCTGACTCACAATTCCCCTATGAGGTTTATTTGGGGGTGCTGATAACGAATCTGGGGTAGAGGTCCATTTGTCGATTCTCGAGAGGACTCAACACATTTTCTCGAAGCTTCCCTTTGTGCAAAATTTTAAGGGCCAAACGCGACTTCTGAACATTTCCGAAATGCTTTGATGGGTGTGACTTGAAGTTTCCCTCTGGAATTACTATGAGTGCTTAACACTTAATGGACCGCGTGTCCACACTGCGCACCCACGCCAAAATCTCGGTTTTTTTCGTTTTACTTCAAGAAAAACGGATTCCTTCTAATTATTGCTTTTATATCTGTGCTTACTTCAACTTCCATAACTGGTATGAAGATATTGAGCGCCATTTTTTCTTTTTAACATAGGCAATCATAATAAAAAATCAGTTAAAAAACTCACTAAAGTGATTGGCCGTGGAGCGCGCCGGTCCGCTACGGGGGCTAGCCGAGAAACGCGCGGTCTCCTAAGTGTTAACTTGAATTTGAGGTCCATTTATCGATTTTCGATAGATTACGGTAGGTTACGCTGGGTATGCGGTAATTCGGCATAAGTTTCAGATGTGACTCAAAAGTTTGTGTAGTGTTATTCGGGGTGGTGAACTCGACATCGACGTTGATTTGTCGATAATCGAAATGCCAAGGTAGGCTAAGCCAGCTAAAAACACCAGATCCGTAACGTGCAGTTAACATCAGAATATCGACCCCAGATTCATGTTTCCCTACGTGTGAGTTTCGAGCGAATTCCGAATTTCCGTTTTCGAAGCGCTTCAAAATTGTCTGATGAGTATCCCTACCTAGCCCCCAAAGCTTTTAAGACGCCCATAACTTCTTTCAGAGTGATTTTAGGCATCTCCATAGAGCTTGTTCGGATTCTACGCCAAAAAATGGAATGTATATTTCATTTAAAATGGCCGCTTTCACCAAAAGGAGATCTCTTTCCCGGCTATCGCACTCATTCTCTGGTTGCACTAAGATGTTGTTGTATTTTTTGTCTCTCCTTAGTTTCTATTTGAATGTTCTGGCCTCCGTTCTATCTGCATATGTCTAATATGACTTGAACAGAGCTTTGGGTTCTAATTAATGAACATGTTGCCTCGGAATAATCTGCCACCAGCGTATATGTATGTGTTCAAAACACTGATTCCTCATTAGGTTATATCAAGTGTGACCATTTCATGCCAACTCTCACCACTGCTACAGCGTACGTTTCGCTTTCCGATCGAGAGGGGCGGAGTCGACTAGCGCTGGCTGGTGGGGCTCAGCTGTGTGTCCCTAATATACCCGGTTGCGTTTCCGCACCCCGCTCTCGAGCTCCAACGGATCCTGTCCGTCAGTTCGAGTCCATTGCCATCCCTGTTCCATTCGTCGCCATTCCATCGACTACCCTCACAGTGTGGCGCTGCTGTCCGCTGCCTTTTGCCATGCTTCCTCTCCATCAAGCTGCAGTTTTTCTGCTGTTTGTCGTGCCAATCTGTGACAGCCAGTGTGAGCCTTTTAAAGTTTCCTTATCATCGTTCTTAGAAAAAGCATAGCTCATATTTCAAGACGTTTCCATGAGTTCAGCCAATAATTATGGTGGTCATTATTGCGGTCTGCCTGCTGGCAGCACATAGCTGCTTGCACTCAATTTCGTTTAGGACAAGCCGCAAAGAGACGGGTGTGTGCGATGCATCCTCCGCATTTCTCCAAGCAATTCTTTTTGCAACTCTTTTGGCCGGGATAGCGCTCTCCCCCAATACTCCTCTTCATCATTTGAAAACCCTTCAGACGTTCCACTAGTGATTATGCCCCCATTCTGCACTCATCGATTGCGGCTGTCACATCAGAGATTATGGCGCGTAACATATATAGCCTTGTCTAATGAGTACTGCTAGAGAAGATCTCGCAGGTGCAACTCCGACTACTGTGGAGATCTTTTTAATCATCGGGCTTGTCCTATTCCTCTCCCGTAATTGGATTTCATAGCGCGCTTTCCCTCATTGCCAATGGAAACTTATCTATTTTACGGAGGGAAAGTTTCTTTCTATGAGCTTAGCGAAGTATCGGACATGAAGATGTCGACTTTCTTGGTTCATTCAAGTACAGAGTGGGTTTAGGCTGTCCAGTCATCTTTATAATAGCAGAGCTTGGCTGGAGTTGCTCAGGCAATATTGTTTCTCAGTTTGAGCTTGTGTCACAACGCTGCTTCTGTGCAAAAATCGATTGACACTCTGCATATCAGTTCTTTCAAAAAAGGATTATTGATAGCAGTGCACTTTTCCATGATGCATTGTGTCGTGTCAGCCAGTAGTGGTAAATTGGAAAAACTATGCCAGCAAAACAGAGTAAGTGGTAGCCCGATCAGTTAGACGGCCTCCGTGCAGAGTATACATTGCTCCTACTCGAATATTCGCGATCTACTTCTTGAACATGTTACGGCTCAATCAAAACTCGAATGCTTGATGAAATAAAATTTGCAGCATGTATTAAAATCGAAAAGCCAAAAAATGCAGTTTTCGAACATATTCGGAAATCGAGTGTTCGAAGAAGTAGAAAAAAAGTTGAATGGTAAAATTGATTTTTATTCGAAAGTCGGTCGTTCGAAAAATAGAATTTCGAACATCGACTCTCGATTTTTGACTAGAATATGCATTCGGCAAAAGCATAATCCAAGCCGCACACAAGTCCTCTCAAATATTCGTGATCGATTTTCGATCATGTTCGACATCTACTCAGTCGAACGTCGAGTGTTTGCAGAAGTCAGGCTTCGAGCATACTTGAATGCTGTGTTCGAAAAATTGTAAATTTGGGCTTTTCGAAAACTGAAGAGTCGAAAAAGAGAAATTCCGAGCATATACGAAAATCGAAAAGACTGAAAGAGGAATTTGCTTATATCCGAAATTCGAGTGTTCGAAGTATCAAAAAATCGACAAGTCGAGAATCGATTCGATTGAGGAAAGAATTCAAGAAGCAATGAAATAAAATGCAAGGTAGTGTATGGTTTAATGTATAGGGCACAAGAAGAATAGACAAAGAAAATCCGATTCCGATTAATCAGAATAAAGGAAAGGCAGTAAATTATTTAACCATATCGTTAGTTCATTCCGAATCGGGTGCTTCTACAGCTTTAGCATTCGTCTTCTTCTAAACCATTGTGGTTTTGGATGAAGGCAGCATTCACGATAGTTTTGGCTTTCGAGTTTTCTATGAAGGCTCGAAGGTCTATTATCCCATGTAATAGCTATCCCGAAAGAAAAAAAAGCGCAGAAATGCTCCAAAGCCAATCTAGACCGCCATGGGGCCACTTTTCCTTCAGATGATTTCGAAAATAGCAAAATTTGACCGGTGGACACAAGAATGTGTTCAACTTTCTTCTCCGCGACTGCTTCAGTTTTGTGTCAAAAAAAACCGTTGATTTTTTCCTCTCGTGAACATTCTGTTTTTAGTTTGCAAATTGCTATGTTATAATGGTCAGAAAAGTCGATAGTGTTCCCCCTGTTTTTCTTTGTACGTGAAAAGTTCCGTTGTTTCTACTTTCAGTGGATCCCAGCACGCCTTCCTTCATAGAGAATGAGATCGGCGACAACTTCTTCAATGTCACTTTCACCCCATCGAAGTTCGACGACGAAGTAGGTGACTTTCGATCGGTTGTGCATCCATTTTCTGTTGGCGACGCTTATATGGTACATTTTTTTCAGGAACGACGTCCTGTTGGAAACACATTCTTCGTAGAGTATCGTGAAGCTGACACAGATGATTGGAAGAAGGTTCCACAAGAAGGTGAGGCTCATCAAAAATGTTGCTGTGGTTCCATTAAGAATGGGAATTCTTCTGATGAAAAAATCCTGATTTTTTTCTATTTGGATCGGGTTAGCGTAGGATAATCCTTCGGTTCCAAGTTTTCCATGTAGTATTTCTGGAATTTCGAGTTGGGGGTAGTGTTTTTGTCCCATTTTCATGATATCATGCCATTCTCTGATTTTGGTATGGCTGGGCTTCTGAGGTGTGTAATCTGGAATAGTTTTGGATTGAAAACTTTGAATTCTCGATTCCTCGGTTTCGAATCTATTCCTGATCAAAAAATTTTCGTGTTTGTCCTATCCAAAGTGTTCTACTACACCATCCACATATTGTTTTCGTCCTTCCTTCGTGTTGATGATTCGTCCCGCACCGTATTAAGGGATCACACATGGCATTGGTTGCCCGGCAACAAAGCAGACTCGAAACCGCTCACCTCTATACTAACTAAGGACCACTCTGAACTTGAACTGGAGTTTCTGGAGGGGAAGACAAGGAAAAACAGATTTACGTCCAGAAATTTTACTCAATGTACCTGGGTAGATTTGAAGCGGCATAAACCGAAACTTCGTTCAGGGAATTAATTGGGTTGTTGAACACGACAAGGAGGCCTTTCTGCAGCTTCTTGAAAAAATGCGTTTGGTTACGATGGGTAACATGCCATTTAACTACAGTAACCGAACTTTATTTTCTGGGAAACTGAAAACGCTTCTCATGATCGTGTTCAGCGCCTCAAGGAACCGCTATAGGTATGTTTGGGCTAAAAAGTGTTCCAATTTTCGAAGTTTAAAGTGAACTTTTGCCGTTTTCAATCTACCCTGGTGCACTGAGTGAATTTTAAGACTAAAGGCATCGTACGCGCTGAAAACCACCTACCGTTTTTTGGGTTTGAATCATTGGTTGGGCCCGCCTGAGAACGTGGGTAGAGTTTGTCGGGTCACCGATGCTTTATTGGGAAGATATGGGAGATCGAATGCCTCGAATTCCGCCAAAAGAGGCCGGCCTTCCGACGGCCGTGTGGCATCAAATGAGAAAAGAATGTGGCTTATCATCAAATGATAAGCTTAAATGAGTGGAAGTTGTTGTATCATTTGTTCATAAGCGACTTTCTTTTCTCATTTGAAGCCAGACGGCTGCCGGAAGGCCGGCCTCTTTTGGCGGAATTCGAGGCATTCGATCTCCCATATCTTCCCAAAAAAGCATCGGTGACCCGACAAACTCTACCCACGTTCTCAGGCGGGCCCAACCATTGATTCAAACCCAAAAAACGGTAGGCGGTTTTCAGCGCGTACGATGCCTTTAAAATTGCCTCTCTTTATCTCCTCTGCAACTGCATGAGCAATTTTTTGAATTTGCTTTTTGAGTTCGATGTGATCCTTAGGCGTCGTTTATACTTCCGCCGCTGCGCCGCCCGGCGGCTGGAGTATAAACGACAACCCAGAGGCAGTGTCGGCAAAGAAAAGAACATTTGGTTTTTTCTTATCAATGCAATGTTTAAAGGCACAGTACACCCTCAGTCATGAATTTTGAGATTTTCATTCGATTGTTTAGGAGACCTCTCCAATATAAAACGTGCCAAGTGCGAGATCTCAATTCCTCCATATAAGCGAGATATAAGCGACCACCACAGGCCCGACCCCCTAACAGATTTTCGAACTCGATAGCGGCTCGATGGATGGATGAATTCCAACAAGCCGCCGTTCTTCAGTCCACTGCCGGTCTGTTTCCTTATCCTGGCTCGCTCTCGCGCAACGATTGCGAATGAAGAGAAATACAGGCCTGAGACAACTCGTGCACCAATTTTTCATCCTCAAAATCTAGGCATCTTAGGAGAGCCATAACTCTGTTCATAGGGGATCTTGGACGATTTCGGAGATACCACTGTGATCCTCTCCAAGAAAAGCATAAATTCTGAAAAATAATTTCTTGGGTGTTCTGTGCCTTTAAACTAAGTGGAGATTTTTAGTAACACTGAGCTTTCGACCTCAGTGTTACGTATTCATAACAAAACAACCTCGTGAAAATCGCTCTGTGTTCTGGAAAGGCGTTTTCCCCGTCGATCATCTAGCACGAGGAACAGGAGCGCCACGAAAGCCTTAGGCACACCAAAAATGATGATTCTTTATTTCGAGAGATCCTCACATTCAAACGTGTGTATTGTTGGGGGTAACCACGAAACAGATGGCTGCGTACACCCCAGCAGCCTGCGCTGCGTCCTGTGCGCCCTCGAGAAATGTGGTAATCGATCGGCGCACGCGACAGGCGCCCGAGATGCAGTGTGTTCCGAGCCATCCGTTTCGCGGCTACACCCACCATATTGAAGGCTCCTCATCTTTAGAAATTCCGACAATAGAAAGGTAAAATAAATTGAATAACCCAATGAGTTTAGGGAGGGGGGCTAAACCATTTCAGACGTTAGAATTTGCGACGTTTGTGTACTGCGCATAACACAAAATAGGCGTAAAAGGGGAAGTTTAATGGTCCAGAATTTTTGAATGAGTTTTTCTCCAAAATTTTAATGTTTTGTGTGGTCTTTTTGCGCTATATATCACCGCCTCATAGGCCTACCTGAGCAAAATATAAAAAAATTAGAATATAGCTTTTTTGAGCGTGCGATGTCAAGTAAAAGTATGCGTATAGTTGTCGGAGTTTATAGGAGACGATCTGACGATTCATGTGGGTGATTTGAATCCGGGCACGAGGTACGAGGTGCGAGTTGCTGCTCTGCAGAAGGATCCAAGTGGAACTGAAAGGGATTCATATTCCCCATCAAGCTACATCACTACAACTGGTCGATGTGAGTTAATCAATAGCTGTCTTCCCCCGTAATTGTTATTATTTCCCCACTTTCAGCTCCGAAATCGGCCCGTTTGTGGTGGTTGCTGTTGATTCTGCTAATTCTTCTGTTATTACTATGTATTTTGTGTATGATTTGCGTCGCCTTGCGACATCGCGGACAAAATTACCCAGTTTCTCAAAAGGAACGCGAACAAGGCCGTGAGCCGATTCTCGGAAAACAGCATTTTGGCGAATACAAAAAGTAGGTCACGAAGTCTACTATTAATAAATTTTCTCTTTGTTACGTTCTCAATTCGCATTTTTTTGCGGATCAATCCGCCTGTTTCTCTCTTCATCAGTCACTCACGCAATGAGGGACAGTTGTCGATTTTTTTGCGCACGGAAGTCTAGACCTGGTCAAACATTGTGATGAGGAGAAAAAGAATGATCCTCCATGCAATCAGTTGGTTATGTTTCAGTGATGATGATGAGAAGAGATCATTGACTGGTAGTAAAGCTGAGTCGGAGACCGACAGTATGGCGGAATACGGGGACACCGATCCGGGACGATTCACTGAGGACGGCAGCTTTATTGGTGAGCAGTTTCGGTCGAAAATTCAGCTTCTCATTCTTTCGGATCCATTTAAATTCTGTTCTGACAAAATAGTCTAAGTCTTTCTGCTTTCAATTGTACTCCTCGAGGTCACTTGGTGCACATTTATATAGAGATCTGACCGTTCAAAAATGTAGTTATCAGGAAAGGTGTGAAGTAACTATGTCTTGCTGAGTACTGCACAAACAAGGATAACGATAAATATGACTTTAAATGCGTACAAAAACAATATCCAAGCTCGAACATACAGAAAAAGGCGGAATTTTTTTTTCTCGCCTTCTTTTTCGCGTTTTCCTCATAACCTCGTCATGGTTTGGGTTTTCGGAGATAAAAAAAGAATTCTGTTCGGAGCGCTTTATCAATGTCTACAGGACGGTTACAATTGGGGGTTAGCTTCAACTATGCACACTACTCCCATTCTACTCAAGAAAACTCAAATACGACGGATTTAGGCTCTGCGGCATTTCAAATGTTCTCTGGATTCCGAAAATCACCTGCAGCAAGCGGTCGCTTTTTGTCCGAACATCGTTATCAGCAGTTATATTTCTGTGTGGCCCACCGCTTCGCTGCTGGTGATAATCGAAATCGAGAGCTCTCCAGAAATGCACCAGAGTTGATATTATCGAAGGGTGAAAAATTTTTTCTTTTCTTTTTATCAAGGTTCAAGAGTGGTTATTGTAGTTGCTGGTACAGCACAGAACCGATCAGATTTTTTTCAAAAGCAGCTTATTGCGGCGTTTTCTGAGCGCCCAAAACGCCGCATAGCCATAACTTCCTTCAAAGTGGTCCGTTTTCAATATCGAAGTCTCCTTCGATATGCACTCTGGGAGCACTATACAATAGGTTAATAAAATAATTGATTTAATACCAGAACTTCGACGAAATTAGCATAATTCCACCTCAAAATCCCTTGTGATGAACTGCTGAGACGGCCATGATAGCAGGAAACTGTCATGGTTTGATCTGTGATTGATGGAAGCAAATACAGATTTTTACTGGAGCCAAAAAGACTTTTCTCACAGCATTGCTTGCATTCGCTTCACTGACAATGGGGGGTTGCACACATAAAATGGAGTTTCGAGATGCAACTTTATTATTTTCTAGGGGGAGAACAGTGCTCCAATATTCCATACTCAGAATCGGCTAAATGCCACATAGATTTACCGAAATTTTTCAAAAGTGGGCATTTTCATAGCTTAAGAAGAGAAAAGCGGTATACAAATGATAAATCTTAGGGCGTTCAAAAAAATTGTCTCTGATTGAGCATAAAACGTGTTTCTAGGGGTTTATCTATTTATTTATTAGCATGCACGCTAAGGTGCGTCGAAAAAAAAAGAACAGTTTGTACGAAAACAAATCCACCAATTGCAGTTGCCACAACTAATAAAACGAAAAGTGGAGGCACTTTATTATTAACATCTAAAAAGCGCATTGTACCCTTTCTAATGAAGGAGTTGCACTCTCAAATCTATTCCGATAAAGCATTGTGAAATAAAAGATATATAAGGACCACGAGGGAAAAATCAGGTGGATGACGCTAGGGAGACGCCATTTACACGAGCACTAGGGTTGTGGTACTCTTTCGGAATAGACGACCCACTAGAGAAAATCATTGACAATTATTCATCCCACTGATGCCGTCGAATTATTTAGACGTTTTCAAACACACTAAACTATTTGGTGTGGCCCAACCGAGTGGTCTTTCAAGTCGGCACAATTGCTAATATGGCTGAATTCTCTAGTGGGTCGTCTATTCCGAAAGAGTACCGCGGTTGTTTTGGGTGCTGATTACGAATCTGAGACTCATTTGTCAACATTTGAAGAATTCCATCTGATTTGGCTCGAATCTTCAAAAGGGATATTTCGCTGCTCAAATGCGACTTCTGTGGATTTCGAGAATGCTACGATCAAATCGAAAAAAAAAACGTGTTTCTTGTTATTTCTGAAAGTTTAGCTTCCTGGCGAAAGTAACGAAGCGATATGGAATGGAGCGTTGCGTTCACCTTGCTTGATCTATGCTGATTCCCTTATTTCAGATTTGAAAATGGCTTAATGTTTCCGTTGCGCGCTTGACTTTGCTTTGATAAGTTTACCGGACAAGCTTATAAAATCTGATCCCTCTGTCTTTACTTATCGCTAGTTAGTTTATTATTGGCCGCCAAACTGTGATTTTAGTTATTTCACTTCATTTCCTAGCTTTTTTTTTACTACTTCAGGCTATTTTACGCCAAATCAATTTTTTTACATGTTTGAAGACGTTTTTGAAACTTTTTTTTTGACATTAGCAAATCGTTACTTTTGCCAGGAAGTTGAATTTTCAGAAATTTCACATATTTGTTCCGAAGGTTCCCTCTCTGACATGAATTTTGCTCAACGATTTCCAGTTTGGAAAGATCAAACATCTAGCAGACGATTTTGTCGTATGAGTGCAACTTCTGAAACTTGTGACCCACAACCATATAAAAACACCACTCATCGTCGCATTTTGCGCAACTGGTGAAAAATCGATATTATTGATCATAAATATTCGATTTTGCATGATGAGAAGAATTTTCCAAGCAAGGTACTTAGACCATCAACGATCAACACTCATTGCGGCAGTTTGTGCAACAGGTGAAAAATCGACTTTATTGATTAGTATTAGTCGATAATGTTTGATGAATAAAATTCCCAAACCAAGAGATCCATACCCATCAACAATTACTACTCCTCGTCGCATTTTGTGCAATAAGCGCGAAAATCGATAATATTGATTATCGATCGATGAAGTGTCATGAGTACGAAATCTGACAAGTTTAGTACTTACCCCCAATGACCTATTTTAATTTGCTGCAGATCCACAGCCGTAACATGCCCCAGCAGTTTTCGCGCTCCACGGCTAATTTAGTATGTAAACCCACGATTTTGAGGTACCCTTCAATGTTAAGGTATCAAGTTCAAATTGGAATAGAGGCGACCTGCATCCATTTCCACCCTCCTCTCTAAAAATGAACTTCCTAGCTCAATTTTAAGTGTACCCACAAGATCGTGAACGCCAACTGAAAAAAAAAACGAGATTACCACCACAATCGAGCGGTTTTATTTCAATTTTCTCGAAAACCAGCAAACCATTCCGAACCGTTTTTGTGGGATAATACCAACTTTTTGCGCTCTTTTCAATGCAATTTAGAGCGAATTTCTTGGTTCACTATGGACTTAGTTTCCGAAAAAGCGGTTGCGCGCGTGGCCAAATCAAAACCAAATCTGGTGCGCGCTTCGCGCGCACCACGATTCGGGCTGCCTAACACGAATCTGCAACCCGTTTATCGATTTTCGATAGATTACGGTGGGTATGCGGTAGCTCGGTCAAAGTCTCAGATTTGACTCAAAATTTCACTGTGGGTGTTATTTGGAACGCTGAACACGAATTTGAGGTCCATTTTTCGATTCACGAATTTTTAAGGTAAGTAACGCTAGTTAAAAGGCATTATGCCGACCGTAACCTATAGTAACCCTAAGTCTGGCGAGGAATAGACCCCAGGTACGTGTTCAGTGCCCTAAATAACCCCAGATGAAGGTTTTGAGCCGGACCCGAAAATTTTTTTTGAACGCCCCGAAAATTCCCCGATAACTAAGTATCCTCATCTTTTTGCGAAGCAATGAAAATGCCATTTACGGAATCCCCGCAGTCATTGAGCCAATTGCAAGCACGGGTTATTTATGTACTGTCGCAGACATACAGCAACGACAAAATGGTTTTCAAATCGCCACCGGAAGGTGACAAGCCTCCCTTGTGAGAGGAACGCTATAATCGCCTTGAAAATCCAGTACGTCAATTTTGAAGTAAATTATGGCGATTGTGCGCACTTTGTGCGTTCGAAAAACATCGCAAAACTAGTTTTTTTATGGCATCAGTATTGCAGGGAACCTTTTGATTCTGGAGTCAATATACACAATAGCTTCGTTTTTTATATCTATGTGAAAGTGGTCAAAAAGTAGGGAGTCATGAAGTAGGCAAGACTCAAGTGTTAATTTCGCAACATCAACATTCCGAAGTGAGGGTGGGGGGTCACATCGACATTTTCGTGGATACTTTTCTCGAACCTATCTGGGCCTAAGCTTAACAAGACATGATGAAACTATTCAAATATTTTGTAGAGTGCCATAAGCCATACACAACTCATGCTCAAATTTGGGCATAGAATTGTCAGTTTTTTTAAAACTGAAATCAATAACGATTTAACCGTTTTAACACAACTTAAAACCAATTTCATTCATAACTCGTCACGCATCCATAGAAATTCCAAAAAAAAATTACCCATGGGTTTTTTCAAGTAATCTAAACTATGTAAATATACCCCGTTTCATAGTGATAGGTCCACTTAGTAAAGCTAGCTCGTATAGGTACGATACCGAATCGCTATGACTCAGATCCACTAGAAAATCAAGAACTATTAGGAAATCATGCAGGGTGTTCATCACAATGCCCTGCCGTACCATGCTTTCCGACAACGAAGAGAGCCTGTGCTCAGACATGAAGGAGTAACCGAAGAATTGCCGGAATGATGAGCCAATTGCGTATCGTGGTGAATTATTTGATGAGTAATCTTGAAGCCTACGACTAGAGAAAGCGTTTCGGACTGTGGAATAAATTGTTAAGCCGAGATGGGAATACAGTCTGCCGACTCTTATCGAACACAGCCATGAGCCTCAGCGGGATGTGCGCCAACACTTCGCTTCAGACGTTCATTGCGATTCTGTGGAGGCCTATCAACCGTTTTGAAAACATTAGGGAAGGAAATGGAATGGGGGTACGTGGACTAAAGCGGATGTTCGAAGAATCCCGTACCCTGGTAGGGCGGCCCCCACCCCGGGGTTTTCCTCCCCATGAGAACTGAGCCGTAGGCTGCAGCCCATGTTGTAGTTTCACTGATAAGCACTGGAAGTAAACATTGATATTGTCATATGAAAGCGTCAACGTTCACTAGACGAAACGTGTCATTAGCTTGCAATCGCTCCATCGCTGCCATAATGACAACGATGGAGCGATGATCAGCGACCATCGAGAATCGCTACTCCAGCAGCGAAGCAGTAAAACACAGGATTTTGTCGCGGCGGCCCAGCGATGTAGGACGTTTGCCACGAAGCGATCAGTATTGCAGCGCCTTTCCATTACGCGCGATGAAAAGGGAACAGTTGTCCCTCGCATGGCCGCAGCGACCACCTGCAGTCAAAGCATGGCTTAAGGCTGTAGTCCCTTACACAGTTATTATGCCGTCCGAAGTCGGATAATGCTATCCGACGTCGCGCGCGGCGCCGAGTAGGCCTTTGATAGAGCAACCGATAATGTAATCACCCTACCATCAACGGAGAATTCTCGCTTCGACGTTGAAAACCGCGTTGCGACGTCGGTTATCCGACGTCGTACTGGAGGAACGGTTTACGGCTTCGGGAATCCAAACGGCTCATTCTTGTTTAAACACGATGGCAAGTCTTAACACTGTGATAAGTATCACAGCGTAGCTTGATATGATGGTTATCAACACGTGGCCTATTATGATGAACATGTTCCTTAGGATTGATCATTTCCGTTCTTCAGCATCCAGCGCACGGTGCGCTACTCGTTTGCAAAAACGCGTCGCACGCTTCTTACCAAGCTCTGCTCACTTCCCAAAGCGCTATTCATACTCCTCAACGCTAGCACGGCTCGCGGGCGTGGCGTTAGAGTGCGAGTACTTTCTACGCGCGTGCCGCGCTTGCGAAGACTATGAATCCTCCAGCGGCGACGCCATGGCAGAGCGGGTAAAAGTGGGCCTGAACTTTTCCAAACAGTCAAACCCTGTAAACGCGTTCACCCTTTTAATATCAGAGGGTAGTAATGGAATTAATTATCATAAAACACAATGGAATTGGTGATAGAATAATCGTGAAATGGTGGACAAGGCCGTCGCCGCCATGGCGGAGCGGGCGTGGCGTCAGGCCATTCATACTCCAACATCACGCCAGCGCGTCACGCGCGCGCCGCGCTTGCGTTGAGGAGTATGAATAGCACCCAAAACTCTGGGCACGCTCCAAACAGAACGCTTTTCACTGCCGTGACTAATTCGCGCAGTACATTTCCTGTTAAGAGCTACGCACGGTCCACAAAGCGCGCTCACCGCCCCCCTCCCTCTAACGATGCGCTATCCCGATCTCAATGACGCGGCGCACGTTTCCCATGTTACGCTAATCACCTTCAAGGACTCTGCGCACATTCTGAAAGAAACGTTACTTTCAAGAACGCGGCCACGCACTCAACGGAGTATTGCTCGTTTTCCACGACGCTGCACTCGCTGCTCGTTGAGCGCTTCCCACTCGTTATGGCTCGGTGCACGCTTCCTGTGAAACGCTACCGTCCTGACAGGCAACTATATCATGATGCACTACATACTTGACGACGCGACGAATTCCAGTTGCGGCGACGCACTGATGAGTGAAAATTCGTTGATTTCTTCAACGTGGAGAAATTACCATGATTGGTGCACTTTTCGATCACACAAATTCGAGTTTATTCAACTTCGACACAATCAGATTTATTGCTGCTGAGGCGCTATTCATACTCCTCAACGCCAGCGTGTGACGCGCAGGCGTGGCGGTGGAGTTCTTTTTTCCTTTGCTACTGCGATGGTCAACGTGTGCGCCGAATTCGCATGTTCAGAAAAGTTAAAGGCAGTGGTCACGATGAAAAACGTTATAAAAAATTTACGAAAATCAGCTTAGATCGAGAAAAGCTGAAAAACTATGAAATTAGCGCGGTGAAAAACGGGCTAGAATTAGAGTTCCTATGGCCCAGAAACGCCAGTTCGTGCACACGTGCACAGCGCAGCCCAAAAAGATCGCAGTCTCATGGCGAGCAGTCAAAAATCATCGACATTCGGATTAAGAAATACATGCAAATTTACCTAATAAAAACAGTTGAACAATCAAAGCAAGTACTTCCGTCAGTGTTTTTGACTAGATGAGTACACAAATATTCGAGCAGGTCAGTCCGAAGGTTAAGGTTTATGGACTTAAATTTTATGGATTCAGAGATCATCGATGCCGATGATGTGGAGTGGGCTCGTCCACCATCAAAAGACGAAAGTTACCGGTTGAAATTTGGGCAGAAACAGCAGTTTTTTTTTGCGATTTTTTCTTTTAGGTCCCACTACTCTAGTAGACCCAGAAAAGGGTTCAGAGAAGAAAAGAAGACAAGCATATTTGATCGCGACCACTGCCTTTGAGGCCCACTTTTTTCCGCTCCGCCATGTCTCCGCTGGAGTATTCATAGTGTCCGCAAGCGTGTGACGCGCGTGACGCGCTGGCGATGATGAGTATGAATAGCGCCTTGCGACGACTCGTCGGAACATTGTTAAACTCTGGTACAGCCGTAGTGACCTGTTGATTTCGATTATCACCAGCAGCGGAGCGGTGGGCCTCGGTGAAATATAACTAGTGATAAGGGAGTTCCGACGAAAAAGCCACTGCTCCGCGCTGTGATAACCGAAAACATGAGTTCACTTGGAATGGAACAGAGTCTACCTACTATCTCCTACACCGGAGGGGTTGAGCACGTTCTATACCGGTTGAGCACGTGATAGATCACAGGAGAAATCACGTCAAATCGGGACAAAACTTGACGTGAATGACGATGCGTGCGTTTGGCCTACTATGCCTTCTCTGACCTCTATTGTCGTAAACTGCCTTCTACGACTTCTTCCCATCTTTTCCGTCTCTTTCTCTCGGGGGGGGGGGACAAACGCCGGAGGAGAGCAGGGGCCTTCCCTAAAGCCCGCCCCGGGGGAGGCCTCTGCTGCCGCCCCCCCCCCCCCCCAGTCGTAAACGGGCTCTATTGTCCGGCGCTTGCCCCCCCCCCGCAGAGTCTGAGATTGCTGCAGAGCTCGTACAAACACTGAGCTGACCAAAGTAGTTGATGATTTCGTGTTTGAACAAGAATGAACCGTTTGGATTCCTGAAACTCTGTACCGAACGTCCGTCGTGCTGCGGCACTAAAAAATCTTTCTTATATTATCGGGTTTTCTGGTGAGTGTATTGGGATGGGCGCTCCTCAAGACATTAGCGTCGGAATAAGTATGTACGATGTATTTTCCCACCCATTCGAGTACGAGAATGAGAAATGAAACTTGGGAAAACATGTGATAAGTTAGAGTGATAGCAGGTAAATCAAGTTGTTTCTCTACTGTACTCCCATCAAATGGGAGCACACAAGAGAAACAGCTTGATTTACCTGAAAATAACATGTTTGTTCACCGATGAAATCCTACATTTCAAAATGCCAGCCGAAGTAGAGCGGCTTTTCCGAAAAAGGACGAGAGTTTATCGGTATGCAGACATGTTAATTTCGAGTAATTCAAGCTGGTTCTCTCGTGCACTCCCATTTGATAGTGCTATCACTCTAACTTGTCACATGTTTTCTCAACTTTCATTTATCATTCTCGTACTCGAATGGGTGGGAAAATACAGGCGTGGAAGGCACGGTTGCTCAAACTTTGTCAGAAATTATCATCCTGGATGGTTTTTGGCGCTTCAAACGTCTTTGACGACACGGTAGGGGCCGTGCGGGCCTATTTATGCTGTTTTCTCCACCATGTTTGTGAGCGTGTATGCTGCCTTTAAAGGCATTTATCCTCTTAATCGAGTTAAAGCCTAGCTTGGTCAGATGAGTCCGGGCTGAGCAAGCAGCGGAGCGGTCGGTCATGGCAAAATACAACAACGATAAGGAGATTTCGATATGATAAAGACGATAAGCCTCACTTCAACCTGAAAATGAAAAATAAGCTATACATTAAAGGCAGTGTTCACGATAAATTTCACTTCCGATATCTCCACGGCTTACGGAAGGTCTGGTGCCCTATATAGCAAGGCATGCTTAAAAAGGACACGAATGACGCGTTTTTGAGCAAAATAGGCACTCTCTTGTTTACGTTGATTTTTGAGCGTGGAGGAATTGACCGCTAGAAGGATGATAGACTCTGTTTCATTCCAAGTGATCTCATGTTTTCGGTTATCACAGCGCGGAGCGGTGGCTTTTTCGTCGAAACCTCCTTATAACTAGTTCAATTTCACCGAGGCCGACCGCTCCGCTGCTGGTGATAATCGAAATGAACAGGTCACTATGGATGTACCACAGTTTACCTATCGGTGTAATGGAGCGATCAGCTCATTACTCAGCACTTCCTTGATTTGATCATTCCTGTACTGTGCTTATCTGGGCCAAATTCCGGTCAGCAATTGCGTCTCGGCACGCCTTGCGGCCGCACGCTCCCGAGTCAGAAGAGCTTCCGGCGCCGCAGCCGCCAATCTGCTGACTATAGGTGGGTTTTGGAGACTGGAAACTAAGAAAAATTGGAGAAAATTGTATAAAAAAGCCACATCGAGTCGGCTTTGGCGCTGGAAACCCGACTGACTCGAGCGCGTGCGGCCGCAAAGCGTGGCGAGACGCAACTGTGGACCAGAATTCGGACCAGATAAGCACAGTAATCTGAGTCTTTATTTCTTCATTCCGAGGGGGCGGATCTGGAGCACGGGGCGTGTCTGGGACACCAAAACGCGTATTTGCAGCCGTTATTTCGCCGCTCTTGGCTCGTTTTCTACCGTTCTTTCGACAGTGGGAGCCTAGGAACCTTCTCGCCTATCATTTCACTGTGGAAAGTCAACGAGGATGATCATCGTGAACGCTGCCTTTAAATGCCTAGTGCCCGAAATATTTGTAATAAAGGATGTTCTGGTACGAAATAGGCGCAATTACCTCGTTACTTTACTGAGAGATTTCGCTCGCATTAATTAGGCATCTCGAAGAACACACAAACCATTGTCTGCGAAAATTGCTTTCACGCAATTTCTGTTCGCGAAATGACAAGTTTTGCAGAATTTCAGTTGATTCTATGCATTGCAGGTCAATATGTGCCGGCGAAGACGTTGATGCCACCGGAAAGGACGGAGAAGGGCAGTACGTCTACATTCGTCTAGACAGTTAACGGCTTCGACCTCCCCCGGTGAATGCGATGCTCCTCATCAAGGGCTTCGCAGCAGTGATGTCGTTGTCGTCCCGTCTACGGCACGGACACACACATTCACATTCCTTTCGTGCGATTGCTTGGTGTGTTCGCATCTGTGCGTTGCAATGTGCTCGGGTAGGGATCTATTGTCCTCGTCTTCGTCGTCTGATCTCCATCTTGGCCGACTGATTGACTGCCGACATTATCCCTCGCATATAGTTGTTGTTATTCTATTCATTTATACATATATTCTCATATATATAATATTCGGTTATATTTTGACTAATGTACTCAAAATTATACAAATGCCGCTGATATGGATTTATTTGTCTCTAGATTATCGACATGCCTTTATACGTCCCTTCCCCCCAATAACTCTTCCCCTTATATGAATCGATTATTATTATTGAAGTCTTCTCACCCGTGTTTTTATTTTCAATTGCTATTTTTCGTGACCGTGAACGAGAACAGAGGTGCCATTGAGGGTTTTGGTCAGAATTCACATTGTTGCAGTCCAACTGCTGCTGTCCTTAATCTAGTACTCAAGGGTGAGCCTTTGTTCTTTTTGCACGTTCATATCTGCTCACTTGGTGAGCAGCACCTCGCCTCCTCGTCCATCATCATTTTTTAGGCCAGCAGCTGTTTTAGGTAGGCCTTTCCGGCCGTGTTTAGTCCCTTTGCTGGACTAGCCGTCTTTCCGCGCGCAGCCTCTCCAATTTTACTCTGCCACACACAAACACCACTTGTTTTACATCATCTGATGATTTCCGCTAGGCATTACCAGACTTATTTTGAGCTTCCGTTTATGTTGCTGTTCGGCTGATCCCTTGTATTGTTGCATAAAATGGCATAAAAAATTATCGTCTGGGGTTGTACTGTTGCAATAGGAAAACATTCACATTGGCCTTTGGTCTTTTTCCAGTTTGGATAATATCTAACGTGAAAATGAAGCGACGATTAATGTACTGTCGACGCAGGATTGTTCGTTACCTCGGTGTATTTTGTCGAAGACGTGGACACATCCACGGACATGCGCGAAGGCAGATTGTGCCGCAGCATACGCACAGTTCCAAAAGAATACGTTAGAAAATTTAACTGCAGTGAGCCCTCGTGAATGACAATTCGTAGAGGCCGCTCGAAATGTACACCACTGGAGCGAGTACAGGCTCTCAGTGTACGCAGTCATTAACGCGACGCTGGTGGCACGCAGATGGCCTTCGTAAATCCCCTTTTCAATCCCTTTTTACGATTTTTCGCAATGTGCATTGCTCTGATTCGCCTTTATAAGGCCTACGTACTGCCGCATCTTGAATACTGCTCACCCGTGTGGAGTCCCAAGCGTAGGAAGGGTGTACTCAAAATTGAAAGAGTCCAACACCTCTTCACCAGGATTATGTGGTATAGGTCTACTGGGAATTTTAATCGTAATGGATTGCCCAATTACTATGCTAGGCTCGAACAATTTGGTATGAAATCTCTGGAGTATAGAAGGATTTCCGCGGACATGGTATTTTGTTTTCGCTTTCTACGAAATGAATTGAAAATTCCGGCCAGTAAGTTTTGGATCTTCATGCCTACTAATGCTAGATCAGGTGGATTCAGATTACACTACCATAGAATTCACAGAAAAAAATCACTCCATCCTCTTCAACTTCGTTTCGAACAGATTTGCTAGATGTAAACAAAATCTGCCTTCAGAAACTCTTCAATCTATTAGCAACTCTGTTTTCAAACGACGGCTGAAGTTGACCGATCTAACTTCCCTTCTGTAGATCTTTGGTGATAAATGACTCGTCGATGTGCTGAAATTTGCAGACTATGGTGCTTCCTTGATTCCATATGTATTCTATTCAATACACTGCTTATGAATCTGTCTACTGGTCGCTTATGAATCTGTCTACTGGTCGATGGTGCCATGCTGTATGAATTACCAATGGATATCCTGTATGCCCGAAACACATCAAGCTTCAAGAAATCTTGTGATATCTCTCACATATGACCCATTGGATGCTGCCGTTATCTAGAGTTATCCTGATGTTCTCGAGTTTGGCCATGTTAGCCAATCGCAGAATGAAGTCTTTTCTGCTCTTTACACCACTACCATAAATCTTCTTGAACTAAGGCGGCTACCTCCATCCAAGTTTTACGGATATCTACATCTCTGTTCAAGTAATACCGATCACTGCCAAATATATTCTTGTGTAATTCACCTACAACCTTAGACAACTAAATTAGGGATACACGTCAACAAGGTGCATGGATTACCATTTGCTCTTGGGCCTGGGTCTTACGCCTGAGGTTCGTACCAGATCAAAGAGGCACCTGAATTGACCCGCCCCAGAATAACTTCGGTTAGTTGCGTTGCCCAGGCTGGCTGTATCCTTACTCATGTATACTATCATACCTATATACCACGATACATATGTTAAAAACCGTTCTTTGGAAGGATCGCTAGTTGCCAAACCAACTGTGACATGATACTAATTCCCTGGTGAAGGTGACTACACATACGGAGAAACCCTAACTATCTTTCCCCTTTTTGCTATTATTGCTGTTCACTTCCTCATTTTTTCGTTCTTTTATTATTCGCTCTTCAAGTGCCAAAGGCGCGCTATTGTTTCTTTCCTCAATGTCGATGGCGCACCTACAGTGCAAATATATAAAATAAAATAAAATTTCCCACTCCTATAAGGAAGGAGGGAAGTTTGGGAAGCCTCCTCCCCAGTGTGTCTCTCCAGTTACTCAGCTGGAGAATTGAAAAGAAGCGATTGTAAATTTTCAATATTCCCTTAGAGGAAAAGCTCACGATGAAAAAAACCTTTGAGTTTTCTCCGGAAGTCAAGAAGTTTGTAACAACTGTTGAAGAACGGCTAGAAACGACCAACAAATTTCCTACGCAACCCCGAAAGTGGCTTGTTTCCTCAAGAAAACATTTAAAGGCAGTGTTCACGATAAAAGTCGATTCTCTGTTTCTCCGCTTATCTTGAGAACGATCCCATGGTGATTTCAATGATGTCCCTGGAATCGCATAAAACCCCCTGGAACCGGAGTTATGGTCCCTCAAAATTCAGTAAGGGAAGCATTGTGGACGAGTTTTCCGAGGCTTGTAACTCCCGTTTTTTGCAGCCGATGTCTGCGAGATGACCTGAGTAAAGAGAGAAGTTGAGAATGAAGGAAACAACGGGGCTTTTGATCGGAAACCATCGCTCATCTAACCACGATTTCAGGGAAACTGATTTAGGCCGTGGGCGGAGTGGCCCAATGGGTTGGCTGGTCCACGAGATTTTCACCCACTTGCCGGCCCTTTTTCGTCGCTATTCCGTTCTTAATCTTCTTAGAGGGACCCAAAGCTTACGTTTTAGGCAAAAAAACGTGCAACTTTTTCATCGTAAACACTGCCTTTAAATCTTACCTACGGCTGGCGCGGGCGGTTCAAATCTCACCGGCAGCTGGCGGCATGAAAATCTGATCACCTGCTCTTCTCTCGGCCTGAATCGATTAGCGGTCCGGCGCACGCCACCGCCCTCGTCAGCCGCGGGTGAGATTTGAATGTTTGTTCTTGCTGAAGAAAGCCACGGATCTAACCAGTGTACTTGGGCAAAACTGTATAAATATTCGAATTTTCGAATACATTCGAAAATCATTTTTTTTTCGAATTTCGAATTTTCGAATATATTCGAAAATCAAATTTCGAATTTTCGAATGAATTCAAAACTCATTTTTTTCAAACATCGAATTTTTGAATAAATTCGAAAATGGTATTTTTCAACTTTCGGATTTTTGAATATATTCGATGAACTGATTTTTTGAATTTCAAATTTTCGAGTATATTCGAAAATCAAAATTTTCGAATAATTTTTTCAAATTTTCGATTAACTTTTTTCTATTTTTCAGATAAATTTTCTCGAATTCACAAGTGATAGCTTCGATTTTGAAAATTAGTTTTGAGCTGGTATTTACTGTGACTATCACTTTGTAGAAATATTCATCGGTTACACTTATTCTTAATCTCAAACTATTTTTAATCAGGATAGATGCAGAATTTGTCCCTGGGTTTTGGACTGTGTCGGAACGTGTTAAGAGAGCCTACCACAATGTTAGGCGCTATTCATACTACTCAACGCCAGCGCGTGACGAGCGGGCGTAGCGTTGATGTATTAATGGCCTGACGCCTTGCCCGCGCGGCATGCGCGTGACGCCCGCTCCGCCATGGCGGAAACCGTAACAACTTTTTCGTCATTTTCATTAATCCGTCTTCAATTTCATTCCGTTTAATAATAATTGATTTTAGTGCTATCTTCTGCTACTATGATAGTGACCGCATGTACAGATTTTGCTTGCTCGGGAAAGTTAGGGCCCACTTTAATCCGCTCCGCCATAGCATCGCCGCTGGAGTATACTTAGTCTCCGCAAGCGCGTCTTGCGCGTTTACCACAAGACGCTTGGCTTCAGACAAGACTTGACCACCACTATCCCTTTCCGGGAAAACGCCTTATCGCACCCAAGCGGCGAAACCCTAGCGTCTCTCTCAAGACATACTACTACGCCACGGCGCGGCCCAGGCCAATTTGCTGCCGCCAAGCTTGCACAACTTCAGGTGGGGGGGGGGGTTTCGGGGCTGAACAGGCGAGCCTGGAGCCCTTACGCTCTTTCGCGTTTTTGCCGCCGCGGTAAATGCCGCTTTTGAGCTACATTGAAGCCAGTGTACAATACCGCTCATAGGATTTGATCAGAAGGCGCGCGAGGTCGGGTTTTAGCGTCTTTTTCGATTTTTTTTTGTATAACTCGCTTCAAAGTCAACTTTGAGCGAAACTACGGTGATGCTCGTGATACTGGTGACAAGGGCTTCCCAACCATATAGCCCTTGATAGGGTTTCGTTTTGAACTCACGAAGTCTGACAGCCAGGGTATACTGTATAATACCATTTTGGTGGAGAAGGGGGGCTCGGCGTCCTGTCTCTGCGTCCTCCTGGCTCCCACCACAGCCTCTGCAACGCGCCCCCCGTCTGTCGCCTCATTGACTCGCGTGCTGCCTCTCCTCACCACACCTTCGACCAGCAGCGCTGATTTTCGCCGGTCCCTCAACCGGCAATCCATTCGGTGTGGGTGCGTCCATTAACCGATGCCCCAGGAGTTGTGCCTATCACACCCCAAATCGAGGATACTTTAAATATTGAAATGGGTAAATAGAAGATATACGAATGGAAGATATAGAAGACGGGAAACTCTCGGGTTTCAGAATGCCGCAAACAGCATGTTTCAAACTATGCTTTTACATATTCAGATTTTTTACGAACATTCGACTTTTCGAATACTTCGAGATTTTGAAGTTTTCGAATATTCGTTTTTTCGAATATTTTGAGATTTTGAACTTCCCGAATATTCGGTTTTTTCAAATAATTCGGGAATCGGCTTCTTTGGAACAATCGATTTTACGATGAACTCGGGAATTTGCCTTTCTCGAATATTCGACTTTCCGAATAATTTTAAGTCGACTTTTTTGGTCGAATGACTTTTCGAATCATTCGATTCGTTCAAACAAAGTTCAAGCTGAACACAGATTTCAGATGTGGTGTTTTGAGTAGCCTCGCACGAGCAGAGTTGAACAGGGCTGCGATTCGGCGCAAGGGGGGTCGTAAAATAATTGGAAATTTCTTGAAAAAAAGTGGAAAAGGGAGGTTGTACGATTTGACCGAAGTTCACCACAAATTTCATCCTTCTCCATCTTTATCACTCTCAAAAAGCTTTTTTCACCCTGGAGGGGGGATCCTAAAAATTTCGGAGATTAAAAAAAATGTGGTCAACACGGAAGGCGTCGTTGCTCCGTCGAAAATTGGCGCAAAGGGCTGCTCAACCCTGCACAGGAGCCAGAATACTAGCTAAGCTTAACAAAAGGAGGATTTCTCTTTCTCCCGAATAATATTCAAAAGCTGTTACGAAGTATTCGAATTACGAATATGTCTCGAGAAAGAAATTTTTCGAATTCTGATTGATTCGTAATTTATTTATTTATTTATGTATGTATGTATCATTCGAATATTTTGTAAAGAATACAATTCGGTCCGGAGTAGTCTTTCTGCACACCTAAAGGAATTGACCGAATCGAATGATTCGAAAAATCATTCGACTGAAAAAGTCGCCTTCAGATTATTTGGGAGAGGCACTTTTCCGAAATATTCGAAGAAACGAATATTCGAAAACTTCAAAATCTCGAATTATTCGAAAAGTCGAATAATCGTAAAAAATCGGAATATGTAAAACTGTGGTGCGCGCGAAGCGCGCACCAGATTTGGTTTTGAATCGGCCCCGCGCGCAACCCCTTTTTCGAAATCTCAGTTGAGAGTGAACGTAGAAATTAGAGCTAAATTGCATTAAAAAGAGCGCAAAAAGTTGGTATACGTACCCGAAAATGGTTTAGAACGGTTCACTGGATTTCGAGTAAAAAATGAAAGACCGCGCGTTTTTCTTGTTAATCTCATTTTTTTTCAGACGGCGTACACGATCTTGTTGGTACACTTAAAATTGAGCTAGTGAGCTGATTTTTGGACAGGAGGCTGGAAATGGATGCAGGTCGCTCCTATTCCAATTTGAACTTGATAGCTTAACTTTGAAGGGTACCTCAAAATCGTGGGTTTATTTACTAAATTAGCCGTGGAGCACGAAAACTGCTTTTTTCCTGCTACGGCTGCGGAGGCCGGGGTGTGTGGGTGTATCTGCAGCCAATCAATACAGGTCGTTGAAGGTAAGTGCTGAACTTGTCAGAATTCGTACTCATGACACGTCATCGATCGATAATCAATATTATCGATTTTCGCGCTTTTTGCACAAAATGCGGCTAGGAGTGGGGATTGTAGATGGGATTGGTTTTCTTGGTTGGGGAATTTTGCTCATCAGTCATTACCGATAAATACCAATCAATAATATTGATTTTTCCGCCTTTTGCACAAAATACCGCAATGAATTTCGATTGTTGATGGCTCTAACAATCAGTCACTTGTTTGGGAAATTCTTCTCATCATGCGAAACAGAACATTATCGATCAATCATATCGATTTTTCCCATGCTGCACAAAATGCGGCAATGAGTGGTATTTTTTATGGTTTTGGAAAATAAGTTTCAAAAATTGTACTCATTCGACAATCTCGTTGTTAGATGTTTCATCATTCCGAAATGGAAATCGTTGAGCAAAATTGAAGTCAGAAAGGGAACCTTCGGGAAAAATATGTGAAATTTCTGAAAATTTAGCTTCCTGGCAAAAGTAGCGTTTTGGTAATGAAAAAAAAAGTTTCAAAAATGTCTTGAAATATCTTTAAAAAAGATTTGGCGTAAAATAGCCTGGAAAATAAAAAATCTGGGAAATGAAGTGAAATTACCAAAAATGTGATTTGGCGGTCGATCATTTCACAAGCTTCTCCGTTAAACTTATCAAAACGAAATCAAGCGCGCAACGGAAACATTAAGCCATTTTTGAAAGCTGTAATAAGGGAATCAGCAAGGTCAAGCTAGGTGAACTCCATTCCATATCGTGCTTGATTTCGTTTTGATAAGTTTAACGGAGAAGCTTGTGAAATGATCGACCACCAAATCACATTTTTGGTAATTTCACTTCATTTCCTAGATTTTTTATTTTCCAGGCTATTTTACGCCAAATCTTTTTTTAAGATATTTCAAGACATTTTTGAAACTTTTTTTTATCATTACCGAATCGCTACTTTTGCCAGGAAGCTAAATTTTCAGAAATCATAGTTTGAACCGTGCTGTTTGCGGCATTCTGAAACCCGAGAGTTTCCCGTCTTCTATATCTTCCATTCGTATATCTTCTATTTACCCATTTCAATATTTAAAGTGTCCTCGATTTGGGGTGTGATAGGCACAACTCCTGGGGCATCGGTTAATGGACGCACCCACGCCGAATGGGTTGCCGGTTGAGGGACCGGCGAAAATCAGCGCTGCTGGTCGAAGGTGTGGTGAGGAGAGGCAGCACGCGAGTCAATGAGGCGACAGACGGGGGGCGCGTTGCAGAGGCTGTGGTGGGAGCCAGGAGGACCGAGCTCCCCTCCTCCACCAAATGGTAATATACAGTATACCCTGCCTGTCAAACTTCGTGAGTTCAAAACGAAACCCTATCAAGGGCTACATAGTTGGGTAGCCCTTGTCACCAGGATCACGAGCATCACACTAGTTTCGCTCAAAGTTGACTTTGAAGCGAGTTATACAAAAAAGACGAAAAAGACGCTAAAACCCGACCTCGCGCGCCTTCTGACCAAATCCTATGAGCGGTATTGTACTGGAAAATTAGCCGGAAGTTGGCAACTAGCCTATCATGAGAACGCTGGCGAAATCGATTTGCGATTGGAACTGATAACGAGACAGTGAAACGCGGCTATAGCTGTAATATTGATCGAGAACGTTTTCTCCGCCACTTCCGCGTTCTATAACTTTTCTTAAAGGCAGTGGTCACGATGAAAAACGTTATAGAAAACTACAAAATTTAGCCTAAATCGAAAACAGCTGAAAAACTATGAAGGTAACGCGGTGAAAAACGGGATAGAATTAGAGTTGGCGATAGAGGCTTCCTGATGATGTAGCTGTAGGATTTTTCATGATTTCAGATTTTTTTCGTCTATCGATTGAATGTGTAATGCTTCATTAATATAAGTTGTTTTTTATTACACGTAGGTCACCCTACGTCCATGAATAAAATAAAATAAAATAAGAGTTTCTAGGGCCCAAAGATGTCAGTTCGTGCACACGTGCACAGCGCCGCATAAAAAGATCGCAATCTCTTGTGCTTCCGAAATATTCGAGCAGGTTAGTCCGAAGATTAATGTTCATTGATTGAAAGTCAATTTCTAGCCAGCTGATGTTCTTGATATGTATTAGAGATCAATCATGCCGATGATGTGGAGTGGGCTCGTCCACCATCAAAAGGCAAGGAAATTCAGGCTTCAAATTTGGCCCGAAACAGCGGTTTTTTCGCGATTTTTTTATAAGCCCTACTGCTCTAAACCCAGAAAAGGTTTCAGAGAGGAAAAGAAGACAAGCATACTTTATCTCGACCACTGCCTTTAGGAAGCGGCATTTGAAGCGGCAGCAAAGGTATGAAAGGGCCGATGGTATAGTTTTTCGACACGAGGTCGCATCGCTCTGTGGCAACGACAGGCATGGGCACATTTGCAGTATATCAGCCCTCAAGAAAAATTGAGCACCCGTTCCCTCCGCCTCCCAAATCGGCACCCATCCGCTCCGCACACTTCAGAGCTTCCGAGCTCAGTAGGGACGAGGCACGTCATGGATTTTTGTCAAAATTTATGTTCTTCCATTTTTTATCGGTATATCTTTATAATGTAGTCTGCTCCAGTGCGATGATTGCGAATGACAAGGAAAAGCAAGCCCGAGACAACTCGTCCACGCAATTCTAATTTACAACTTTGAGGGGCCATAACTCCGTTCGCAGGGGGCTCTGAACGATCTTGAAGAGACCGTTGTGATAAGCGCGGAATTCTCTCCAAGACATGCAGTCAAACTCAAATACGATTCTGAGGTTGGACTGTGCCTTTAAGATGGACAAGGTGAACGAAAGTAACGATTCGTTACGACTTCGCAGTTCTCTCCTACATTCAAAAACTGTTAATTACGAAGGAGAAATGAACACCGATGAGAGAGCAAGGTCTTCTCCAGAGGACCGTCCTTAGGTTGCCTCACACCTAATGGCTAACGTGCTAGCAGATCTCAATCATTGAAGATTGCCACATTTTGACTCCTACACAAGCCTCGAAAGCGTGTTCGACGGCGCACAACGCGAAGTTTCGCAAAGTTGAACGGCTGAATGTGGAACGTCCTGTAGAACCCTAAACTGGCTACATGCTGTACTGATGTTCCTGAGAAGTTATCACTGTTGATGTAGATTCGGGCTTTCAAAGTTAGGGTTTCGCTAGATTCTGAGCACAGGGTTGCTGCAAAAACTGAGGTTGGTTTGGTCCAAAATGTCATCACAGTGATGTCGTGGGGCTGGAGAATGAGGAAAGTTATGAATGTTCTGAGATCACCAAGGAGGTGGGTCAAAAAAAGTTGATGTTTCACACACTGCGGAGGAGAGGTTTTTATGGCGGAATACAAAAGTGGTGAGCGAAATCGAAATTGGCGACTTTCGAGATGAGCACAAAATGATGTGAAATTTGGATCATGCATTGATTGAGAGGTATTCTGGTCGATTTCCGAGGTATGAAGTTGTTGGGGTGCTCTACGGTGAGCGATTTTGAGAGCTCTTCCGTGCAATTTGTGGCTAGGAGAGTATTTGCGGGGCGCGTATCTCTTTCGTGGAGGGACACTGAGGGGGATGGAGAGCCGTTAAGAGAACTGTTTCTAGGCTAGTCTGAGACAGTAAGACGATTGCAGCTGAGGACGTCTGGAACGGGCGAGAGGGTCCTCTGAACATGGCTCTTGGCCAAAGTCGGTGGTGAGACCTTCGCGAGATGCTACTTTTGGAGGTCGGAGAAATCGTGAATTTTAATCGGAATGAAGGACGGAATTTCGTAATAAGAAGGTAGCCCAGCGTTCAAAAATGCCTTGCAATGTGGACTTTGTCACTCGGCGGAGGACTGGAAAATGGAAGCTTAAAAACGGGTAAAATACTGAATGCAGCTATCAAAGCTGTGAAGCTACAGAAAAATACGGGTAGGAGCGTCTCTAGCTCTACAAGGGTTTGAATACAAATAGTGTCACCTCACTCCACGTGACTTGCCTATCTTGAACTTCATAAAGACGAATACAGTTGTTACAACGCTGAGAACGCTGAAAAATTTGTAACGAAGAGCTGAAAATTCGAGGTTTTCCGAAAACATCTGCCCAAATTCGCCGCGGCAGGCGCATGGTTGTTACCGCCTGTATGCTACGTGAGGAGAGGAGTTCAATAAATGCTTCACAGTTCCAACCAAGCATGTTTTACAAAAATTATGGTTCCTTGAAAAATTGGGGTTATGGAGGTTCAGTCCTTGTGGGCCTTGAAAGCCTGTATAAAAGCGTCCCTACAAATGAAATGCATAGCCCTAGTTAGAATACATTTGACAGCTTTCTATTTTCCGTTTGACACGTCCGTCATAGCATGTTTTACACGGGAAAATCTAAAAAACTGAAAAAAAAGGAATAAAAATACGTTTTTCTGGAATAAAGGCATACAATTTGCAAAAAAGTTTATACTTCTGTATACCTTCAGAATCCTCTCGCTAAGAGAAATTCAAAAATAGTTACAAATATGATTTTGAACCACCCTGACGCGAGTTATGACGAAGCGGCGCTTTGTGCGCGCAAAAAAAAAACGCCGCAAAACGCCGTTTTTGCAAAAAAAATATGCGCGGTACTGTACTACCCCCGAGTGTGTGAGGGGTTGAAGCTTTTGGTCAGCAGCAGCTGCTGCCAATAACGAGGGGTTGAAGCTGATGTGGTGGGAGGAGCTTGGCTGCTGCTGCTGCTGTTAACAGTAGCTACAGCAAGTGATCTGCAAATCTCTGTGTACGCTGTTTCGTTTACCATTAAGCCGACATATAACCCAACCAGGGCGTAGAGATTCTTGATCATTCAAATATTGATTGTGGCCAATTCCTTGATGATCTGCTGTTTCAGCTCACAGAAGCAGCTCAGAAATCGACCGGAACTACATAGATAGCATCAAATCCCTCGGGTCAAAGATCATAGCTGATGGTTACGTTAGGTCAGATGCCCACGGACGGGCGTGAATGCCGCATGGCTGAAGTGGAGGGAGACGGGCGTTCTGTGTGCCAAAAGATTTGACTCCTCTTCAATTTTAAAATTCAAACGATGGCAGAGAGATCTGTAGCTCTCTACTCGAATAAGTGCTGGCCGCCTAGGCATCTTGCCGAGCAGACTGAGATGGTCAACGTGTATTGCATGGAGGGGTAGGGTTTCGAATGATACCGTTTGTGCCACGCTTGGTGTCAAACCTATACAAGAAAAGATTAAAGGCACTAATCGCGATAAAAATCGCTTCTCTGTTTTTTTGCCTATCTTGAAACCGGTCCCATTCTGATTCCAATGATGCTTCTGGAATCGCACAAGACCTTCTGGGAATGGAGTTATTGTCCCTCAAAAACTGAGCTAGGGAAGCATGGTGGACGGGTTGTCCGAGGCTTGTAACTTCCGTCTTTTGCAGCCGATGTATGCGAGCTGACCTGAGTAAAGAGAGAAGTTGAGAATGAAGGGAAGAACGTGGCTTTTGATAGGAAACCATCGCTCATCTCACGATTTCGAGTGTTCCTTTGTTCACGTCGAGGGGCGGAAAGGGGCCGGACTTGCTCACAGCGGCGGGGTTTACCCACTCTTCTGAGCCGTTTTTCGGCTCCTGGGTAGCTTTTCGTCCCGTTTTTTCGACGCTGTTCTGCTTCTGAGAGCCACGAGAAGCGTTTGTCATGAAAAATTCGAGGATGAAGTTTATCGCGAACAGTGCCTTTAAAGAAGCGTGTCTTAGATGGTTTGGGCATGTTCAGCTAAGAGACGCCAGTGCCGTATCCAGAAATGAACTCGATACGGAGGTGGCGGGTGCTATGTGGCAGGATAGACATAAAACTCGTTCGCTAGACCGGATCAAATCAGACGTGGCTGAGGCACGCCTTACCATGAGAGACGCTGCTGACAGAAGTAGATGGAGGACAAGAACTAAGCGATCGATGCCCTTCATCCAATTTGGACCAGCGCTAGGAAGAAGAAGACATACCGAATGAGGTCAAACTTCTGTCCAATCTGTCCTTGCTAATCACAGAAAGAAATTCATTCGAACAGCCTTACAAATCGCTGCAAAGGCAGGCGCTTGTTTCATCAAAGGTTTCGACTTCCCGTAGATTCGTTGCTTGTGCACGTAGCCAGTGAGAGAAGGGGTTCTGCGGAATTGCACAGCGGCGAGTCCCGCAGCTTCTTTGTATCAAAGCTGTGTTTGGAAATTACTCCACTTTTTCTACTCGTTTGTGTTTCTCTCATGCTCTATTATGTTTCAGCTGTTCTTTTTTTACCCAAACACTTATAACACACTGAAAGGTTTGAAAACGATCGAAACGAAATGTGACTTCAAATCAGTGAGGTTGCAGGCCATAAAAGAACGACTTGTCTGACGGCATCGACAGGATTTGACCACGCCACCAAGTTCTCCCACAGCGACATGTAGCCAGCCGCTGCAACTCTGCAGACCTCTTAAGGCCGGTATCATACTTCTAGGGACGAGTGATGCGACGCAACGTTTACCATCAATATCGACCAAAACTCGATATGCCTAATATGTATGAAAATGGGGTCTGCTCTACAATCAAATAAAAAATCACCAATTTCATGACTGAGGGTGTACTGTGCCTTTGAGCGACCGCGATCCCGAACTGCCCCGCGACTTCTCAGTGGGTCAAGCTTCCGCAAGTATACCGCGACCCCCCGGGAGTCTTCCGCGACCTTACCACGATTTGGCCAATGAAGAATCGTCCGCGGTTCTGTGTCGCCACTCCTCCGGCTCGAAACCGGCAGGCGCCAAAGTGGAAGAGTCGCGGCGATATTTCTTAGAGGTCTTTAGCCCACTTTTCTGCAGCTCGTCGCTGCGTCAGTGCGAGGGCTTTTCATCGCGCTTGATTGGAAAGCGCTCCGGTTGTGATCGCTGCGTCGTGGCGGCCAAATTCTATGTTTTACTGCATCACTGCTGAAGATGCGATTAGCTGTGGTTGGTCGTAATCGCTCCATCGCTGCCAGCTTCTCAGGAAACCCTGGATGTGACCTGGAGCCCACAACTCCTTCCTGTTGTGACATGGAGGGCGAATTCGCCTCCCGTTGTCACCTCGAAGCCAAGTTTCATCAAGTTTTGCACGTTCTGATGTGACTTGGAGGTGACGCGGCCTATTCCGCAACATTTAACATGTCCTGATGTGGTGGGACGGCGACCAGCCAATGGTAGGCGTCACTATTGGCGAGAGCTAGGCAGATTGTGAGAGGGCGCATACAGTCAGACCTCGCTCCCGCATCTTCGTGATCACCCAGCCTTTCCCCTCCAATTAAAGGCATAGTACACCTTCAGACATTTTTTTATGATTTTTAATTAATTGTGTAGCAGACCCCTCCTATACAACACGTGCCAAGTGCGAGATCTTAAATCCTCCAAAATAGATATAAGCAACCACCACAGGCCCGGTCCTCCTTCGCTCCCCACCACGGGCCACACCCCCTACCAGATTTCGGAATTCGATAGCGGCTAGATGGATGAATGAATTCTCAACAAGTCGTTGTTCTTCTGTCCATTGCCGGACAGTCTCCTTATCCTAGCTCGCTCTCGCGCAACGATATCGAATGAAGAGAAATATACACCTGAGACAACTCGTCCACCAATTTTCCCCCCTCAAAATATAGGCATCTTTAAGAAGCCATGACTCTGTTCATAGGGGGTCTTGGAAAATTCCAGAGGTACTACTGTGATCAGCGCGTGACTCTCTCCAATATCAGCACAAAAACTGAAAAATAATTTTCTGGATGTTCTGTGCCTTTAAAGGCAGCATACACGCTCGCAAGCATAGTCGAGATAATAGCATAGATAGGTCCGCACGGCCCGCACTATGTCATCAACGACGTTTGAAGCGCTGAAAACTGTCCAGGATGACAATACGTGACAATGTTTGAGCAATCTTGCCTTCCACGCCCGTATTTTCACACCCCTTCGAGTAACAGAATGAGAATCGATACTTGTGAAAACGTGTGATAATTGAGAGTGATAGCACTATCAAATGAGAGTGCACGAGAGAAATAGCTTGGTTTACTTGAGTATAACATGCCTGCATACCTATTGACTCTCGTCCACTTTCGAGAATGCCGCTCTACTCTGGCTGACCTCTTGAAATGGAGGATTTTATCAGTGCACAAACATGTTATATTGAGGTAAATCGAGTTTTTTCTCTACTGCACTCCCTTTTTATACTGCTATCATTCTAAGTTATCACGTGTTTTCTCAAGTTTCGATTCTCATTCTCGTACTCGAGTGGGAGTGAAAATACGGGCGTGCGAGACAGGATTGCTCAAACATTGTCAATTATTGTCATTCTGGATGGTTTCCAGAGCTTCAAAGTTCGTTGACGACTTGCTAGGGGCCGTGCGGGCCTATTTATGCTGTTATCTCGACTATGCTTGCGAGCGTGTATGCTGCCTTTAAGGTGGCATCTTAATCATACGCTACGCTGACGATTCTAAGATCTATGTGAACCCTTAAAATCCTTCCACTTCTGACCTACAGGTCGCCAACAATGTTGTAGAATCTTGGAGCAAGGATTGGGCCTTGCCTCTTGCACCTGAAAAGACCATGCGCCTGAGAATTGGATCAGTCGATGAATCTCTTCACTTTTACTTGCAAAATAATGTCATTCCGCTGGTGGATAAAGTGGCTGATCTGGGATTCATATATGATAACAAGCTCGACTTTTCAGAACATTTTAAAAACATTTGAAGGAAGGCGTGTGGTCGGACTGACCAAATATTCAAAGCGTTAGCAACGAGAAACGTTGATGTGTTGGTAAAAGCGTACAAAACATACGTGAGTCCTATTTTGGAATGTGGGATCACAGTTTTTTCACCATATAAAACGAAAGATATACAACTCATTGAGAAAATTCAGAGCAACTTCACTCGTAAACTGATCATCAGATGTAGAGGCTTTGACTGCATTCGCATACCTAGATCGTAATACAGGAACAAAGTTCTCGGATTGCATTCCTTAGAGTCTCGGAGAAAACTTAGAGATGTATGCACGGTTTTCAAAATAGTCTCTCACACTTGTGAAATCAACTGCACATCGTTTTATAGATTTACTACTTCGAGCACTACAGGAAGAAACATAAAAATATCCTATCCCGCGGCCAGAACCAACCATACGATCTCATACATCTACAGTTCGTGCGGGTGCTGCCTGTACCGTTGAGGAGCACCATTCCTCCCAACCCCATTTCTCGCCGTCCTTCAAACAAATGGCCTCAAAAGTCATTCTTAGGCGTCTGTCAGAGTTGGTGCTATTTGCATCTGTAACCCACCGACACCCCCTAAGGCCCCGGTCAGAGTTGGTGCTACTTGCATCTGTAACCCACCGACTCCCCCCAACACCCCCCAACACCCACCCGGTCGATACGTATAATTAGAATGATGGAGTGAGGTTGAGAAAATCACTCGATGTATCCAACTAGATATGACGATGATTACGTAGCCAACAGGATTGCACCTTTTTAGAGAAATAGTGAAGGAGAGTAAGGTGAAGGAACGGAGGTAGCAGTAAGGTTAGCTTTCTAGTGATACGCAATGTTTTATCATCAACCCGCCCACCCGGTGATTTTCTCATCCGCCGTCATCCACGTATTGCATGGATATCGACCGCGTCGGATACACCGAGTGATTTTCTCAACCTCACTCCATCATTTCAAGCATACGTATCGACCGGGTGGGTGTTGGGGGGTGTTGGGGGGGGGTGTTGGAGGGATACACCGAGTGATTTTCTCAGCTTCACCTCACCATGTTGTTCATACGTATCGACCGGGTGGGTATTGGGGGGTGTTGGGGGGTGCGGGGGGGGGATACACCGAGTGATTTTTGCATCCCATTTCCAATGCATTCTGTGTGTATCGACCGGGCTGGAGACGTCGGCTCATCCAACTATGACCGGGGCCTAACACCCACCCGGTCTATGCGTATGATTAAAATGATAGGGTGAGGCTGCGAAAATCACACCGTGTATCCGAATAGAGCCCACCGGAATTGATGACGATGATTACGAGGTCAACGCGATTGCACCTGTTCAGAGAAACAGTAAAGGAGAGCAATGTGAAGAAACGGAGATAGCAGTGTGGACAGCTTCCTAGTGATAGCAATGTTTCATAATCGGCCCACCCACCCGGCGATTTTCTCACCTCCGTCATCCACGTATTGCATGGATATCAACCAAGTCGGCCACACCGGGTGATTTTCTCAACCTCACCCCATCATTTTAATCATAAGTGTCGACCGGGGGCCGAATTCATCAACGAAATTTGGGGTAATTTATACCCCGAGTTTAATTAACTCCACTCCATCCCCCAAAATAAACCCCAAATGTATGTATCGGATACTCCCATGTATACCCCAAAAATTGAGGTTTATTTTTTGATTAGTCGCAAAAATTTACCCCGCGGAGTAAATTATACCCTAAAACCACGGTTTTATCGTTGATGGATCCGGCCCCGGGTGGATGTTGGCGGGTATTGGGGGGGGGGTGGGTTCGGCGGGTGCTTTTTGCATCCCATTTCCAATGCTTTCTGTGTGTATCGATCGGGCTGGATACGTCGGCTCAACCAACTCTTACAGGGGCCTTAGTTACTAGTTCGCTATCACTGAATTGCTATCATTGTGATCTCATGCTAGAATGATGTATGTATCCATTTGTTTTATTGTGTTCTTTTTTAACGTCTGTCTTAAACAGCGTAATGACTTATTATTATTATTATCTTGAGTTCTGCGAGCTGCTAGCTGCGACACGTTTTCTAGAATCATCATGTCTTGTGCGAACAAAAGGTTTAGCGATGGCTTTTCTCAATCTCTACTCATGTTGTTACTGCTAATTCAATGTTGTTATGCATGTTATTGTTGCTCTTTTTGCTATTAGTAATAAAAGATCATGGTAAAATGATTTGTTTAAAACCTGCATAACGTATAGAGCGAACGCGAAAATACGGGGAAGGAATTGGCTGTTGTCACCTGGGCTGGGATTCATGAACGCAAACCTTGGGCCAGAGTTGGGTTTGCCTCCCGAGATTGTGGGCTATTTCCAACGCAAACCCAACTTTAGCCCACGATTTGCCGTTCATGAAACCCAGCCCTGGAGGTCTCCGTCGTAGGGCGGGGAGGTGACAATCGGGATTTCCTGAGTTGGCAGCGGCAAAGCAATTCGCAGCGAATGGCACGTTTCGTATTGTGGACATTGATCCATTCACATGGCGAGATCAGCGTTTCCGAGTCAAAACGTGTTATTAGTGACCACTAGCCACTACTTTAACCAATCGATTGATTTGCTTCGTTAATCCGTGGGGCTATGTACTGTAAACAAAATCGCTGCAGCAGCGGGGTCAAGTCGCCGCGACGGAAAATAAAAGAAATGCAATAACGAATCGTTTTGGACCGTGGCAAAGATCGCATCCATGCTTTGGACCGCGACAAGGATCGTACCTGAGATGTGCGGAATTTTCTGTTTTCTGCCCATTTTTCCCTGTTTCCAGCGAAAATAGGCAAAGTTTGCCCGAAAACAGAAAAAAAAACGTGAACCCCAAATTGTAACAGGATTGCCATAGAGACGAGAGACCGAATTCACCAAAGGCAAGCCAATAGGTTGAGGGTGAATGTAACCCAGGTCCACTGCAGTTCTCCCACACCAAACACTTTTAACTCGCTATACTGGTTATCCAGCCGTGATGGCACGAGGAGCTGCTGCTCGCAGTAAACGATTGGATTCGATCCTCACTCTTGATCAGCCAAGCCTACTATCTCCCCGAGGTCCTGGAGTTGGTACCAGATCCATGTAGAGGGGGGGGAGAGACGAACGCACTCGCTGGAAAGTTGGCTGGCCCGCAAGCCACTAAATAGCCCCTAAAAGCATTCAAGCCTCTACGAATACGACGACGAATGCGTTGCGCATCCCAATAGAGGTTCAGGAAGCCGAGCCCTTATCATTACCTTGGAGTGGTTACCATTACCCAGAGGTTCGCGGTTGATGAATCCCTCAGAAGGTTTTGATGAAGTTAAGTGACGCGAAAACTTCAATGTTGTTGTATACTAACAAGAATGTTACAACCTAGCGCCCGCCATTCACACGCGCACTGGCGCGACGTCCAAGTATAAATACTTTCTGCTCATGGACATAGACTACGAGTACTCCAGCGCCACCGCTTTAGTGGAGCGGGGTGAAGTTGGGATCAGGCATGTGCGAAAAACTTTGAAACCGAAAAACGAAAATTTTTCGGTTTTGAATTCGAAAAATTCCGAAAAAACCGAAAAATTTTCTGTCTTTCGAAACTTCTCTTTTTCGTAATTACATAATTTTGACTGAAAACAAGGCAACGTAATCGAAGTGCTTCAAATGAGGACAGATAATGTGCTTTTTAGTGAAACAAAAGCATATGCAATCAACGCGTTAGTGTGAGGAATTTTACCTTTGTTGCCGTGACGAGTCCTGACAAAATTGTAGCGCCGAACACCTTCTGGAATTCTTGTTGTGAACTTTCTGTTCAGAACTGCGGTAAATCTCCTAACATTCATGTACCGTTTTTTCGCGTTTTTGATGCTCGAAAAAAAAAACTGTGGGCTCGAAGGTGTTCCCTCACTTTGTGAAAAAAAACGAATCCGTAGAAGCTGAAATTCGTGGTCAAGTCTTAGATCTAAACGGAACAAACGCTGTACTGAGACGGACATCTATAGTTCCTGATGCACACTCTTGCGTAAATTTCTCGCGCTGTCGAGTTGAAATTCAGTGTGAGCGGTCGCGTCGTGGTCAGCACTGACCAGTAGCTCAGTCTCTCGGCGCTTTTGGACGGTAATGGCCGCGACGCAATCACACGCATTGAATCGCGGTGTCTTCACAGAGGTTCAGTTCAACTACTTCCGCTGGATGGAACTACACATGATGCCGTTCGCCCAAGAAGGTTTTTATTCGTAGGCTTTTTTTGTTATGGATCGATAGAGAGTGCAAAAAAAAGGTTTTACCCAGAATTTTCGGAAAAGCTTCCGTTTGAAAATTATGAGTATCCAAAGAGCAATTATCGACGTCTTCCCCATGAACATCTTAAACGAAAATGAATTTTCCTGACTTTAGAGGCAGTGTTCACCATGGAATACTTTTTTGATATCTCTATATCTCCCGCTTGAGGAAGGTCTAGTGCCCTATACAGCGAGGCAAGCTTGAAGAGATCGCGAAAACGGTGTTTTGTGGAAAAGAAGACCACCTTTGCATACGTTGACTTTTGAGCGTGGAGGAATTAACCGCTATGAAGGGTGATACCTATCAATGCAATCAAGCGAGTTAGCTCTCTTATCAGTACTTAATTGGCTTGAGTATTTCATGTTATCACGACCTCGAGTGTTCATTTCTTCACATCGCAGGGGTGGAAAGGGGCTAGAGGCGTTTTAGTGACCTCAAAACGCTTGTTTGCATCCGATATTTTGCCATTCCTAGATTTTTTTGAACCGCTTTTTCGACACTGTGAGCATAGAGTTCTTCTCGCGTATTATTTTACTGTGAAAAGTCACCGAGAATGATTATCCTGAACGCTGCGTTTAAAGTGCTGATGCAGGTCATCAGCTATACAGAATCGATTAACGTTATTGGATTGTAGAGGTTTCCGCCCTTCGAATTTTATGCTTCTGGTTTTTCGGAGGACTCTTCCTGAAAAATTTTCCATGCTCAAAAGAAGCGCCGAAGTCGTTCCAGTCAGATTAAAACCAGGAGATCCAAGAAATTTTGACCCAATCAGTCAATTTTTTTATCGAAAGTGATGTAGTGATAGAAGGAACCGTTGTGCAAGGGGCAGATCATACAATTTTTTTTTTGCGCGAAATGATTCTGAAATCAAATGTAAAACGAGTGCAAACTTGCTGCAGATATCTGTAGGCAGCGGAGGATCGACTGCATGTCGCACCAGAACCGCAAATTTTGGACCGAGAAAAACCGAAAAATTTTTTTACCTTTTTCGTTTTTTTCGATATTGATTTTTTTCGCTAAAAAGGGCGAAAAACGAAAAAACCGAAAAACGCACACCCCTGGTTGGGATCAGGGGTGTGCGGCAAAGGAATTTCAAATTTCGGCAAACGGCAACGGCAACGGCAAACCCCAAAAATGACCGGCAAACGGCAAACGGCAAAACGGCAAACGGCAAAATCTGTTTATGCTATAATACACCAACATTTGCGTAGAAGGAAGGGTTGCCAACTTCAGATGGAGTTTCGGGATGCAATTTTAATATGTTCTAGGGGATGCACGGTGTTCCAGTATACCAAGCTCAGAGTCTGCTGAACCCTCAGGCAGTCACTAAAAAGGTGAAAATCTGATCGAGGCCAAAACGGTTCGGCCGAAGAGAGTAGAGCCGATTTAACGATTGAATTACCTTTAGATGTGTTCAAAATAGATGTAGAAAATTTTGGTGTATTGATTCTGATTAGATCAGAAGCTATGCATTGTTGCCCAATTTCTGATCTGTTCTGAACATACACAAAGGTAATTCAATCGTTCAATCAGCTCTACTCACTTCGGCCGAGCCGTTCTGGCCTTGTTCCAATTTGGACCTTTTTAGGGTCTGCCTGAGGCATTTAGTAGATTTTTATGTATGGGATATTGGAAAACTGCCCTCCCCCTAGAACATATTAAAAAACATTCCGAAACTCTATCTGATGTAGGCAACCCTTTCTTGTTAGTCGTGTCGTATTCCATGCAATATCTGCCAGTTACTATGAGCCTGACGTTTCAATGGCCTTCACAGGAAGAAAAGTCCTATTAATCAGAAGCTGCTTGAAAGCCTCAGGTTAACAGGAGTCACTACCAAGACCAACACGGCTGTAAGCTTCTCCATCGCCGGCGATAATTCTGTTAATTCCTCTCCATTTGAAGTTTGCGTACAAATCAATGCTAGAGATTCAAAAGATGGGCGTCTTCTTGAGCAGCGCAAAGTGTTACTGGTCCGCAAAGGATTTTCTGAAAGGAGCCTGCAGCCAGCGCGTCCCAGCCTAGTCGATCCGGGGAAGATCAGCAAACCGTAAGCAAGCTTGTTGCGATGGGAGTGTGCGCCGACCGAAAGAGTGTGGATGATACAGGTACCACAATCAGGTGCGAATAGAAGGGTTAATACGAGATGATTGGTCGGAATTGATGGCCAGACAGTTCACACCGCGATCAACAGCGCGCGGTTTAGGTTATAACCGGAGTCACAAATTTTACTGTTAGCAGCAAGTAGTAGGCTCAAGGATTTCAATTTCGCTCATTTCAAACTACGATTGAATGGTTACCCTTGCTAAGCTACAGGAATGGAGTGAGACAAGTTTAGTTGAACGCAGCGCTCACGATAAAAGCAGCCTTCGAATTTCCAAATTAAGAGCTCTGAGGGGCATGTTGATCGAATGCACAGAATGAGGGGCGTTTTACTGGTATGTACATGCGACGAGCGCGACGGTAAGTCTGCTGCGCTGACTTCGTCGCTGGAGCACCGCGTGCAGTAGCCAGCTGGACTGCTCTTGGGCTCTTTCCTTTCTACGTATTCGGCCCACAAGCTGGCACGTGGCCAATTACAGCCACAATGTCGGCTAGACACAAGCAATAAATTTGTCCCAAAACTTGAGTGTGGTTTACTCGCCCCACTCACCTCCTGTGGCTACCGAGGAAAAGAGTGGAGCGAGTACACCACGTTCAAGTTTCAGGCCGTATATTAGTGGTTGCTCGTTTTGAGCCGGTTTCCCACACTGTTGTTGCAATGGGCCTGTAACCCTTGGATTTCTGGTGAAAAATTGAATGCGGTTTTAATCGTTGCCTTCGAAGATTTTAAATTTTTTCATCTTTACACCACTTCCTAGCAAACCCAGGTCTGCCATTAAGTCAACCTTTCATTTCAGCTAATGATCTCGAAATCGAAGATATCATTGACCACTGCCTTTAATGACCGCCTTGAATATTGTTCAACTTTTAAAAAGCCGGACAAAGTGTTTGCAGAACTGATAATTTTCCTGTCCCGAATATTACCATCAGCCAACCAACCGACGAAAAGTGGGCCTATATACACAAATTCTCCACTGGTTCATATGTCTAAATAAGGCTACTTTTTCGCTACAGCTTTGATATGACTTGGTTTTGTAATCTTAGAACTTGCAGTGATCGGTAGGCCTCTGAAAAAGGTTTTTTTTGCAGTTTTGGCACTCCTAAAGACCCAGTACACCCTCAGATATGAATTTTGAGATTTTCATGTAATTGTGTAGAAGACCCCTTCTGTATAACACGTGCCAAGTGCGAGATCACAATTCCTCCAAATAAGTGAGATATAAGCGACCACCACAGGCCCGTCCCGCTAACAGACCTGGGCCCGTAGTAAACCCCCCTTCAGCCGAGGTAAATCAGGCTGATGGCTGTGCTGATAGCAGACCCGCAACGTGCGGGCGCACATGTTGAAGAATAGCGCATGAGGTTATCAGCCCGTGGCCTGGTCTGATCGATTCATCAGGCTGATAAGGTTCCCATCAGCCTGATTCTTCGAATCAGCCTGATGGCGAGAGTGGTGCGAAATAGCACACCGAAGCCGGAGTCTCATCAGCGCAGCCCCGTAAGTTACAAATAGTAGCTTACGGTTTGGGCTGACAGCTGAGATGTCCGCTCTGCAGTCCGCGTCGTCTCTACTGCGCTATTCCGCACTCTGTAGGGCGCTCTACAACTCATTGATTAATTGTGGACATGTTAGGTCTCATGCCAAAACTACGGATTTCATGGGGCTCGAACCCTCGTGGGTTCGCGTGCACCACTCCAGTTTTACCACTGAGCCACAGCCCGCACACAATGGTCTCTCCCATTCCCAAGTCACCGAACAGCTCTCTAGACAGCCGTTTTGCCATTGATTTCTCGACTGCTGATCGGCTGATAGAGGCAGTCAGCACAGCAATCAGCCGGGTGCCGCCAGCCACTCGCACTCGGCTGACGGGGGTTTACTACGGGCCCTGCGAACTCGATAGCGGCTCGATGGATGGATGAATTCAAACAAGTCGTCGTTCTTCAGATCATTGCTGGATTGTCTCCATATCCTGGCTCGCTCTCGCGCAACGATTGCAAATGAAGAAAAATACAGACCTGAGACAACTCGTCCACCAATTTTTCACCCTCAAAAATCAGGCATCTTTAGGGAGCCATAATTCTGTTCAGAAGGGTCTTGGACGATTCCAGAGATATCACTGTGATCAGTGAGTGACTCTCTCCAAGACAAGCATGAAATCCGAGAATTAATTTCTTGGGTATCCTGTGCCTTTAAAGGACTAAGAATTTTATGATTAAAAAAAGACATCTGGAAGCTCCCAAACATTTTAGAACTCAAGCGAACTCCTCTGATTACCCAGTCAAGATGTTTTCATAAGCTACCTATTGAAAGGGTACAATTATACATTGAATGAGCCGGAACCAGGAGCTGGAACTGGTCAAAATAATTAATTGTAGCAGCTCCGAATCGCTGACCAACACAGAGGCTGCGGTGAGGGCGAATCCTGTTGTTTCATGGAATTTTTGCCGAAAATTTGCCGTTTAGGACGAAAATTTCGGCAAACGGCAACGGCAAACCCCAAAAATGGCCGGCAAACGGCAAACGGCAATCGGCAAACGGCAATTGCCGCACACCCCTGGTTGGGATCCAACTGTGCCATGTGCGCAAACTTTGAATACGTATTTTGACTCATTGCAATCTAGGATGGTACAGAATTTAAAATTGATAGAATGAAGTTGATGGTGAGGCGAACTCCTACAAAGGTACGAGCCACCCCACCACGGTTGAGCGAGCGGCGCGTCGGGTCATTTATACTCGAACGGCACAGCCGCGCGTGACTTTTGGGCACTGAGGAGTAGTGAAGCAGCAGTGAACCCAAAATTAGTGTCAAAATATGTAAAGTAGGGAAGGGCAAACTAGCTCAGACTGAATCTATTTACTCCTAGCACGTATGTACATATCCAGTTTCTGATCGAGTAATCAAGCTGCTATTGTCTAGAGAAAGGAATGTCAGAGGAAAAATTGTCATCACAGATAGTCCGCAATTTCTGGGCGTCTATACTCATTACTGGCCAATCGTTGGGTTCCGGAAATCGCGCAGAAAAAGCAATTATCACTTAAAAATGTATAACAAAATTTGGTGGAGAAACTGATATAGTGTACGCTAAACAACTTTCTTTGATTTTTCGAAAACTTCTATTTTCTGCCCCGAGATTTTTCTGTTTTCTATCTCCGAGATTTTTCTGTTTTCTATCTAACTCGATTTTCTGTTTCCAAAAAAATTCCGCACATCCCTGCACGTTGAGGTGGTGGAGCCCACTACTGTCTGCAGTACGCTCTCTCTGTCAAGCCGTCTCGTGAATGAACGATGCGCGATCATTGTGGCGAGACGTGCTGCGTTCGCGACACCACCGGCCAGCGAGGTTTCGATCGCGCGCGACGACCTACAGCCGCAGCCCCGCCCATTCACTAGACAGAATTTTATGAGAGGCTACATGCTGCTAATAATAAGAGATTGTATCTAAAGGCAGCATACACGCTCGTAAACGTTGTTGGGATAACAATGTGAATCGAACCGTATGGCTTACTACATAGTGCCTACGCATTTTGAAGCGTCAAGAACGACCCACGATGCCGTTATAGGAGAAGCAAGTTTGGCCCCGCCCGTATTTTCACGCCTCCTGTATTTGCCCTTTTCCTCCAAAGCAGGGTTGCTGGATCATCTTCGCCGTCAGTGATGCGTGTGGTTCACTAGTTAGGCAATCCACCAACAGTACCGACGGTGAAGATGACCCAGCAAATTTGCATTGCAGGAAAAGGGCAAATACACGGGGCGTGAAAATACGGGCGGGGCCAAACTTGCTACTCCTATAACCGCATTGTGGCTCGTTTTTGACGCTTCAAAATGCGTAGGCCTTGCCATCTGAGCCATACCATTCTATTTCCTTAGTTATCTCAATCGTGTTCACGAGCGTGTATGCTGCCTTTAAAAAATCGGGTTCTAAATCAGGTTCAAACCATCGTTGTCAGCAACAGGTGTCGTTAGCGACAGCACGAGCTGCCAATGAGGAGCGGCCAAAAACCAGTATGCGTCAGGAGCCCATGCTGCTGTTAACAGCACCAGCTGCTAACAACGAGGGGTTCAACTCGTTTCCAGGCCTATTGCGCATCCCCTATTGTGGTGTCGTCCTACCCCTTGAGGGCTTGTTTCAGACCACGCTGGAATGCATTCCTCATAAGTCGTTCACAGAAACCACAACCCGTATCATAGTCAATTTATTATAGAAAAATAACTTTGTAAACTATAAGCGCTTCAATAATGTACAAAGAGAATGTAACAACAAAATAACAAAACATGATTTGTACGAAGCTCTTTTGCAAAAAAAAAACAAAAAAAGCAGGGAAGACGGCTTCAGCTTATGAACGGGAAATTAAGGCGACAAATACGAAATCACGTGCGATATTATGTCATAGGCCCAGTGAATAACAGAAATACAAAATAAACAGAATAAAAAAGATATACACTAGAAACTACGACATGTGAACGTCGTCAAATAATCATTACCTAGAGGTTGAGGACTCGCTCGTCACAAAATGTACACATAAATGAGCGAAAAAAAGGACGAGTCGTCGTCGGTAAAGCCAAGTTTATGCATTTCTTATGCGAGGTGAATGAAAGTCTCAAGGTTGACAGGAGATGTACAGAAGAAAAAATACAATAATGAGCATTAGGATCTAAGAGGACGCACTTTCTGGATGAGCACTGTCCCCTCATTGCGAATTCGCGAAGTATCTTCTCTCGAGTCCTCTCGTTCAGACTTTGCTCTTCCATGTTGCGGTTGGACCTTGATATTTTCGTGCATCTCACCCCTCCCAGATTGCCAACGATGTCACCAATCTTTGAGGGTGAGAAGAATGAGAGGAAATGAACTTTACATAGAGATACCTAGCTACTAAATGGTGTTCAGGATGAGGTGCCGTTGTTGAATTTCTCCAATGTTTTCTGAATCTCCTCTGCAGTAGCCGGAGGCAGTCGACCATCGCGAGGTTTGCGGTTCGGATTTCCAACGCGTTTCGCGATAAATCGCAAAACCTGAAAGTAGAAAAATGTTCAATACGAAGTACGGATAGCGAGGGGATTTCCCGGAGCCTTATGAGCACCTCAATCGATTTTTCCCGACCGAGCATTGTTTTTGTATTTTCGTTCGATGACCCTATTAACTTTGCAGTGGAAATCGGCGCGAACACGACTGCTGCTGCATACATGAGTTTCACGTCTTCAAATTCACGAAAATTCTCCCTCTCAACCAACGTTGCCTGTTGGTTGAAAATTAGGAATGGTCATCTTTTCATTACGACCCCCTTTTGCAGACTTTCTGTGGTTAAAAACGATCATATCCGAGCCATTCCTGATGTCGGACTCGGACAACAATACATCCTATCACAAATTGGGAAATCTCCTTGCATCGTTGGTACCTGCCTGAACGCAAGGGCCGCCTTTGGCGACAATGTTTCAGTGGAAGAGGACCGAAACTTTTCATAAGGTTTTGAAAGCAGATTTGAAGGCACGTGTTTAAAAATGCGTTAAAGGCAGCATACACGCTTGTAAACGTGTTTGTGATAAGTACGGAAAAAGAATCGTATGGCTCAGAACACAACACCTACGCATTTTGAAGCGCCAAAAACGACCCACAATGCCGCTACACGAGTAAGAAGTTGGCCCCGTCTCTGTATTTCTCCACCCCCTTTATTCTCTTTACTACGCTTGCATAAGTTGTGGTCGAAATGAGATCATACTCCATTTGACAAAAATAATTAAGACACAAATACTCTATGAACTCTCTTTAGAATGAATGTAGTGTTTATAATAAAAAGAACACATGAAAGAAAAAATAAGAGCAGTTCGGAATTACTTTGACGTTTCACTAGTAGGTAAAAATTTCTCTACATTCCGTTCGAACCGGCCTTGTATCATCGATACTGAGAGATTGTTTGTAAGCATGAGATAACAGAAGCACAAGAAAAAGGATATTGACGCGCTCGAAAAGGTCCAGAATAGTTTCACTCGCAAACTGTTGATTCGCATCGGTGGTTTCCTGAATTCCAAGATAATACACAGGGCCCACTTAAGGAACAAATATTTTGGGTTGCCAACGCTGGATTCTCGGCGCAGAGTATTTGACCTTAGCATGGTCCGCAACCTTCTGGAAAACAGCAGTATTTTCAGGCTTGCACCCTATTTCAAACTAGTCACATCGAGAACTAGAGGTGCAATAATGAAAATATTTCTCGGTCGGCCAATTACCAGTGTTAGGGTTAGGTCTTTTCCACATAGGGCGGGTAGCGCATACCTGAAAATCGCTAGAAGAGTCACCGGCGCTGCTTCCTTGGGCCAGTTCTTAGCTACGAAACATAGCATTTTCGATTGTTTCTTCTTTTCTAGAGATAGATCTTCGTTTGTTTGATTGGTAGGGTGTATGAAGAATAGGAGTATTTTTGCTCAAGTTTGCTGTCTGTTTTTTCTTTCTCCCGCTCTTGTTAGTTTTTCTGTGCATCTCTTCGTATTATTATCACGCATTTGCCTTATGTGAGTGTAATAAACATATACATAAGCACTTCAAGAGCAAAATGTGAAGAATTTTGCAAGCAAACTAGTTGCATAACCATATGAAAAATTTAAGGCCGGGATTATACTTCCCGCGACCAGCAACGGCGACACTGCATATTAGGCATATCGATTTCTAGTCGATATTGATGGTGAACACTGCGTCGCGTCGCTCGTCGCTAAAAGTATGAAACCGGCCTAATGCCATGAGTCTCGCGCTGGAGCTTACCTGCTTTCGACTGAGGTCACATTTCACTTCAATATCTCGCAGCTCGTCCTCTGTTGGATAATGACCCTCTTTTATGATATCTTTGATGTACTCTCGTTGCCAGCCTTTCATCCTTGTTTGAAATCCTTCCTGAAACTGAGTCATAAAGTCTCTGAGAGTGGAAAATTCAGAAGGATACACAAAATGGACTCACAAGTTGTTTATATGGAGGGATTCTGGCGTGGTTCGTGACAAATTGGCGTGCTTTCAAATCTGACGGCGAATTCCAATCTGAGCCAAGGCCGGGCATTTTGTGCTGCAACTGCAACCATGGAAAACTTCATGAAAAACTTAATAAATCGAATTCCTCTGACAAGTTGCTCAATAATTATATTGTTTAATTATTTGACCAAAAGTTTAGTGCAGAAATCTGTAAAGGATCATCGTGCTAGCAAAATATAGGCAAATCAGTACGATAAGTCGTTGCTAGATCCAGAATCAGACCTATACATGGATGTCCTGGGTGGGAGCCGACCACAACCTACGGTCGAAACTGTCAGCCCACACCGTCAGTGTGCGTGTCGAGCGGCCGTCGCGAAGGTTTTTCTCGGACTTATAAATCGATTAGCACTAACATCAGACGAATGCTGAGCAATATCCCGGTCAGCTGTTTGCAGCGGCGGGGAGGCTGGTCCAAAGAATGCCTTCGCGACGGTTCTCGAGACGTACGTGGCCGCGTGGGTGGACAGTCTCAATCGGGCATAATTTATGTACTATCCTCATTGCAGTGGATTTTCGGTCCGCAGCTGCAGAAAACAGCAGTAGTAACACGCACGACAAGCAAAATCGTGCTGGGACCACGGCTGTGCCAGGAGCATTAGGCACCTGCACGATTAGTTTCTAGCTGTGCGCTCCAACAGCGGTTGTCCGCAACTGCGAACAGGAATTTCTCCCCGATAAGGATAAAAAGGGCGGGCTGGCGTGATAGAAGAGGTCACAGGTACGAATGTGAGTAAAATGTATCACCTGAACAGGTTCTAAATAGTGGATTACTGAGCTTTTATCTCACTCTGAATATTTTCAGCTGGGTTCAAGTACAAACGAAACAAAAACGCAAGTTTTTATAATGAAAAGATCTTTTGGTATGCCTTTTTTTACCTCAAAGTAGCGTCTAGGTCTGTAAGTCACTGTTCCAAGACGAAGTTGGAAATGAAGAAGAACGTTGGGGATTGATAAGGATTGGCAATTTGCCTGCATCTGTGAAAACCGGGATAGGGGGTTCGTAGTTTTAGTTTTTGCCTTTTGTCTCGCTGATTCCGCCATGCTTCGCAAAATGTATGTTTCCGTTCAAAAACGCATTTCTTCCTCTATCTATTGCTCCTCGTCGCTTCCCATTAAACTCGTTAATTCAAGATTTCACATTCAAATCAGAGTGCGGTCCAAACTCTGATTTTTTTTTTGAAAATGTTCATTTTCGCCTCACATCAAAAGAACAAATCGGTTATTGTTGATCGAACACTGGATTCCTTTGAGGACTAGATGATAGCACTAGAACAGGTGAGCAAGTACATATTCAATGGGCTAAAACTTGAATTTCTGTACAATTCGCAACTTCTGCAATTTCTTCTTTACGCCAAGATTTTAACGAAGCAGGCACCGTGGTTAGGCACCAGGAGCAGTTCCCTACTCCGCAATGTTTACAATTTTACAATTTGTCGACTACTTATTTCAGAAACCAGAAAAAATAGATGTTTCCCAATAAACACAATTGATAAATTGCAAAACAAACATCTTTTAATTGGAAACTTCTTGTAGTAGGTAACTAGAAAATTTAGTAAGAGATTTCGAAGAGCCTCCGCAAAGATAAAAAATTGCAGAATTCATGACTTTGCTAAAAATGCGAATTCAACCCACTGAAGAATTCCCGCGTGCCTATTTTGACGTTACCATCCAATCTCTCAGAGAAACCACATGCTATGATAGCTATGACTGGTTGTTGCTTTGTTATGAGACAATTATACACATTTTAAGATATTCAGTATTTGGACCACACAGAAATTTCAAAAAATGGGATTCGAAAAAGAGCAAGTTTCAAGGAAAACAACAACGAGCATTAGATAGAGAAAGAAATGTGCTTTCGACCGCATAGACTAACTTTGCTAAATAAAATGAAAATTAGAAGGGAACCAATTCAGACAGAAACTCTACAAACGGTATGTGTCACCAGATGCATAACAAATATAGTACCGAAAGAGAAGACTCAGGGCCAGGGGTATCAAAGCCGACATATGTGAATAACAGAAAAACAGGGAAAATCGATGTAAATTCAGAAGAGGTCAAAGCTTACCGTGGCAAACAGTCCGCTGACAAGGTCAAGAGGTGCAGATCCCTGCGCGAAAGAGCCCAAACTCAAATCGCCTCCATCCTGAAAAAAATGTTTCAAAACAGTTCAGGTTGCACGCTTAGCATCAGCACGTGTGCAGTGCAACAGAAAGATTAAGCAATAATGATACAGTTTCAATATAATCACAAAAGGGCAGTGAAACAGACACATTTTCCAGTCCTTTGTGTACATTTGAAACTAAACTCTATGGCAGCGCTATTGTCGAAAGTCATTGTCAATTCCTGCCGAATAGAATGCCCTTATTGCGCCCACAAGCACGCTCATGCCGTTCATTTTTTCCGCAGGGCTACCGTGACCCTCCTTTAAAAATTTTCCAAGTGTTAGCTTGGATATGAGCACATCGTAATAGCCAACAAACATGTTTGCACAATTTCGACCTCCTCCGCCACTTCCCAGTGGCTTCTCGAATAAAGCGGTGTGTGAATGAATGCATACCGCTTCTCTGCCTTTTTATACCCCGCATGTTATGAGCGTGTGTTACCGTTCGTTATCCTGTTTTGTTCAAGAATGGTTACGGTAGCCCTGCGGAAAAAATGATCGGCATGGACGTGCTTGTATTGCGCCCAGATGTACTGAAAGTACGAAAATTTCCGCGTTTCCACAAATCAGTTCTCTGTTTCTGACAAAAAACTCTATGAATGGATGCTGTGACATTGGTGACAATTTCATTAGTCGGCAAGGTTTTCCAAGTAGGAGGACGCACACAACTTCACACAAACGGTCATCCCCAGTGAAGCAGAAGTCAACATTTCATGTGCCTACCTCAATATCGTCTTCTCCATTTTGCGCGTCATCCTTTTCGACTTTTGGAATCGTTATCAGATTGAAAGTTGGCTGAGAATTCGACAACCTTTTCGTGGCGCTGCCGTTCGTGAGCTCCTCGCCAGGAGAAACTGGAGTCGCCGACACTGAGCAATGGTCTTCCGAATCCGCAACCTGAAGAAGATGACGAAAAATTAAAGCATCCTTCGCGTGGACTATTCCCAGAAAATGTCATCAGTAAGGAGGAGAGAAGTCCCCACACATTATCACCAATTTCCAGCATAGTCGTTGAAGTCAACGGCTCCCACCCGCTCTTCACCTGAAGCCCTAGTGTCTTCCCCGAGGGATATATAAAAGATTGTTGAGTCGACATAAGAGAGAAAGCTTCATTAGTGATTTTTGCCGTGGTTAGGTAATGCTTTTAAATTTTTTAACGAAAACCAAAATTAAAGTGTTAACGCATAAGCGGGTTAACGCGTTTTTTTTTCGAGAATTAACGATTAACGCTTAACGAAAAAATAAATTTCCATTAACGCACACCCCTGGTACACTTACTACTACCACTTTGAGTTGGGAGGGGGGGGGGGGCGAAAAAATAGAAGGGGGCCACACCTCCGAAGGGCCGATAACCAGGGCACGCCTAACCCTGATCCAGAAAGCAGGATTCTTTGATGCTTTCACAAACCCATTTCTTCTTCTCGCATATTTTGTGATTTTTTGCATTATTGTGGTGCGCGCGAAGCGCGCACCAGATTTGGTTTTAAATTGGCCCCGCGCGCAACCCGTTTTTCGAAATCTCAATTCAGAGTGAACGAAGAAATTAGCTCTAAATTGCATTGAAAAGAGCGCAAAAAGTTGGTCGAATGACCAAGAAATGGTTTGGAATGGTTAACTGGTTTTCGAGTAAAAAGTGAAAGATCGCGCGTTTTTGTTGTTAATCTCCTTTTTTTTCAGACGGCGTTCACGATCTTGCGGGTACATTTAAAATTGAGCTAGGGAGCTCATTTTTGGACAGGAGGCTGGAAATGGATGCAGGTCGCTCCTATTCAATTTTGAACTTGATACCTCAACTTTGAAGGGTACCTCAAAATCGTGGGTTCACATACTAAATTAGCCGTGGAGCACGAAAACTGCTTCTTTCTGCTACGACTGTGGAGACCGGGGTGGGTGGGTGAATCTGCAGCCAATCAACACAGGTCGTCGGAGGCAAGTACTGAACTTGTCAGAATTCGTACTCATGACGCGTCATCGATCGATAATCAATATTATCGATTTTGGCGCTTTCTGCACTAAATGCGGCCAGTAATAGTGATTGCTGAAGGGATTGGTTTTCTTGGTTGGCATATTTTGCTAATTAGTCATTACCGATAAATACCAATAAATATAATTGATTTTTTCGCCCGTTGCACAAAATGCCGCAATGATTTTTTATTGTTCCTTTTTTTGGGAAATTTTCTCATAATGCAAGATCAAATATTAATGAAGTCACTTGTTTGGAAACTCTTCTCATCAGGGAAGATCGAATATTAATGATCAAATAATATCGAGCTCTCACATGTTGCACAAAATGCGGGTTTGAGTGGTATTATTTATGGTTTTGGGTCATAAGTTTTAAAAATTGTACTCATACGGCAATATCGTCTGTTAGATGTTTCATCATTCCAAAATGGAAATTTCTGAGCAATATTGAAGTCAGAAAGGGAACCTTCCGGAAACATATGTGAAATTTCTGAAAATTTAGCTTCCTGGCAAAAGTAACGATTTGGTAATGGTGAAAAAAAGTTTCAAAAATACCTTGAAATATCTTAAAAAATGATTTGGCGTAAAATAGCCTGGAAGAATAAAAAAGCTAGGAAATGAAGTGAAATAACCAAAAATGCGATTTGGTGGTTGATCATTTCACAAGCTTCTCCGTTAAACTTATCAAAACGAAATCAAGCGCGCAACGGAAACATCAAGCCATTTTTTAAAGCTGTAATAAGGAAATCAGCATAGGTCAAGCTAGGTGAACTCCATTCCATATCGTGCTTGATTTCGTTTTGATAAGTTTAACGGAGAAGCTTGTGAAATGATCAACCACCAAATCGCATTTTTGGTTATTTCACTTCATTTCCTAGCTTTTTTATTCTTCCAGGCTATTTTACGCCAAATCATTTTTTTAAGATATTTCAAGGTATTTTTGAAACTTTTTTCACCATTACCAAATCGTTACTTTTGCCAGGAAGCTAAATTTTCAGAAATATTTGCTATAAATGCTCTTGATACTCGGTTGAAGTGATCGGCGTGCCGGCTGTTCATTACTTTTAGGTTTTGATAATGATAGAGGTAGCTGTACCTTGCTCTAGCCAACGGAAGAGCTTAATAATATCTAATCATCCGGACAAAAACGACGAACAGACAGCACACCCATTCATTCTGTTGTGCACTCTGCCTTTGAAAGATGAAAAACTTTTTTTCGTGGCACCTAGAGTACTTCACTTCTATAAACTTATAACTTCCTTGAACCAGCAGCTCGAGGCGGAACACCAAGAAGTTTTACTATCGACGCCCAAAAGATACTAACAATACAAATAGTTTTGCAGCTGCCTTTACCGCTCTAAACGTTTCCCTTGTAAGTTACTATACGTTGAAACCATGGAAACTTTTCAGAGTTCTACGACGAAAACGTTGAGACAAAAATTCTGAAATTTCGTCCTCTCCATCTTCATGAGAGTTTTCAAACGTTATCTGGTAGATTCTTCTGATCAAATATTAGAAAGCATGGGTGCTCCCAGTCACAAGAAAGATCAAGAACCTTGTTAAAGGCAGCATACACGCTGCTCGCAAACGTTATTGAGTTGACTACGGAAATAGAATGGTATGGCTCAGAACACAACGCCTACGCATTTTGAAGCGTCAAAAACAACCCAAAATGACGCTACACGAGTAAGACGTTGACCCCGCCCCTGTATTTGACCGCCCCCTAAGTTTGCTGTTCTCCTCTAAAACAGGGGTGCTGGGCCATTCCCACCGTAGCCGACGTTTCTGGGAGGTACAATAAATACAAAAGGTAAATCATATACATCGGCGACGATGGAACTGGCCTAGGACACCTGTTTTGGAGGAGGACGGCAAATACAGGGGCAGAGCCAACTTCTTACTCGCGTGGCGGCATTGTGGGTCGTTTTTGACGCTTCAAAATGCGTAGGCGTTGTGTTGTGAGCCATACGATTCTTTTTCCGCACTTACCTCAAACACGTTTACGAGCGTGCCTTTAAAGGCACAGTCCAGGCTCAGGGACGAAATCCGAGATGTCCACATAATTGTGAAAAGGACCCACTCCATATCACACCTGCCAAGTGCGAAGTCTCAATTCCTACAAATGAGCGAGATATAGGAGGAAGCCACCCTGAGGAGCCTACATCAGGAAGCACCTTTGGCACGCCCCTTTTGCGAGCATTCGAGCTCAACAGTGGCGAGATGACCAATGATTTCCTATCAACAGCCCCGTTCCTCCCTTCATTCTCAGCCTATCTCTCTCTATTCAGGTCGGCCCGCATACATCGGTTGCAGATGACGAAAGTTACAAGCCTTGGACTCACACAGGAGTTACAAGTCCACCATACTTCCGCAGCTCAACTTTTGAGGGGACATAACTCCGTTCCCCGGGGTCTTGAGCGAATCCAGAGACATCATTGGAATCAGAGACCGTTTCCAAGATAGGCAGAAAATCAGAAAAACGATTTTGAGGTTGGACTGTGCCTTTCAAGGCAGTGTTCACGATGATTTTCGTCCCAGAATTTTTCACATAAAACAATGCGTGGGCCACCAAGTGTAACCAAAATTACGAAGAAACGGCGAGAAACGCATTAAAACGTCGTATTTCAGTGACATTATTTTGTAACATGGACTAGTTGTCCGGTTGGATGAACATGTTCATAGTGGTTGTCACCGGTGGAAAATTGGGTCAATCGAAAATATGTAGAAGGATATTTTATACAAAGCAGGATTAGTTAGGGCTTTAAGGAGAGAACGGGGCAATGAAGAGTAGAGAATTGCAAAGGACGGGTCCACAAAAGATTTCATTGTCACAACAGACACTTCCTGTAATACTTAAAGACAGTGTCCACAATAAAAACCATGTCTGTTTTTTGGTGGAGATCGGCAGCTGCGGGGCCTAGCGCAACCCTACCGTTGAAAAAACTATGAAAAAATGAGCTCAGAACGGTCCCCTACGGCTCCAAAGTTGGACACCCGTCAGCTCTTCACACCCCAGATGCACTTTCCACGCCCACCGACGTGAACAAATGAATGCTCGAGATGCGATGTTTTTTGAGGGACCATAACTCCGTTCATAGAAGGCCTTGTACGATTCCAAGAACATCATTGGAACCAGCATGGAACCGTCTTTAAGATAGACGTAAAAGCAGAAAAAAACGATTCTTATCGTGAACACTGGCTTTAAGAGGCGGGGTGATACTTAAGGATTTCGTGTACTTCTGGTGCGTTTTTCTCAATTTCTACGTCATTTAAGTTCCACTCGGGGGCCACTTAATCAATATAACGAATAATCTCAAAATTGAAGATTGTCGAGAACACTGCCTTTAAAGGCAGTGTTCACGATGAATATCGCACTCGAGTTCGACCCAAAAATGGGATTGTTTGGTCGTGAGGTAACTAATAAAGAAGAAACAGCGGAGAAAAACGTCCAGAATAAGTCAAAATAACGGTTTCTAAATTCAGGGCGTAGACGAGATTCATTGGCCCTGCTGATTTCGGCAAGCGCGCGCTAATCGCGAAATCTGCGCGAATCGATCATGCTGATCGCGGCAGAGTTGCTTGGCAATTTGTCATCGAAACGTGTGCGGCGCCACAAGCTCGTTCGATTGGGGGCGGGCCGGGATAGGTAGGCGCACCGGGATAGCTTTCAAAGTCGTTTTTATTGATATCTGGCCAGTTTTCGCAGATGGTGGTTTTTCCAAGTGTTTCACTATGAAAACACAGCAAGAGAATTGCTAAAAATGGAGAAGAAGAAAGGTTTCCACTTATAGTAATGGGCGAGATTGGGATGATTTAGCACTATTCCTTGCTGAAGAGATTTTTCTCCAATCACACACCCATGAATAGAAAAAAAACATCTTTCTCACACGTTTGGACGCTTTCTTGTTAGGAATTAGTGGCTGAAAAATCTGGGTTGCCATCTTTTTGTTCCTCGTCCACAAAAAGACGAATCCAAGAATAATTCTCAAAGAATCATGCCAGCTGTGTAATCTTGTATCTCCATACTTTAAAGTATAATTTAAGCCAGGCTCAGGCTTGGGATTGAGCATAAAAACGATGGTTCCGTGTATGATCGCTGCCTTCAAACATTTCATGGGTGCGCACGAATGTTCGCACGACACAACACCCGATATAGAAGCCTTGATTAGACAATTTCAATAGAGTATTCGCAACTAATACCCTTGGGGGAGAGGATTTGAAACACTGTCGTTGAGAAAAATGACGCTGTGAATACAGTCGACGAACGAGCAGATATTATGAGAAACGAATGTGGGAAAATGCGAAGGAAGTTGCAGAAAAATCACAAGGAAAATGTACGCTCGTCAATAAGGACAGCCTGATCAACACTCTGGCTTAAATGGAAACTAGCCAGGATCTAAGCGAAATCAAAGCAAAAATATAACAATTCTAAATCAAAGCCCAGATATGAAGAGATTCAGAATCGAAGTGAGAATGGACTTTATACGAGCAGTCTACTCACCCGGTCATCGCTCCGCATACTTGTCGAGGCTCCAGCATCGTCATTCGGGTCCGGTCGGGCGATCGCTTGATTCAAATTACTCACGAAGGAGACATCTGAGTAACCGTTGGAGGCCTGAAATCGACAGGAGATAATTACTCAAAAACTGATCGCTGCTGGGTTCGGAAGTCCAAAAAATATGTGTGTTCGAAGGAGGGACCGCAAGAAGCCAAAACAGAAATAGTAGGCACTATGTAATGAACAATGTAATATGACGAGGCTACGGGAATGAGACCTGTGAGACTTTCCATTCTGGAAACAACTCGCACCATCCTTCCGAATGATGTCGTTATCCTTCGTGTTGTACGATTTTCTTCGGGACATTAGATAGAAAAACCCGAATAACGGAAAATTCCGCAGCACTGCTAAAAGGTTTGAAAATTTTGAGAACTGAGAAATTTGAAAGTATTGTTCAAAAAAGTTGCAAGTGTAGCGGCAATCAGTCAGCGTAGCTAATGTTAATGTATAAAAAATTTAGCTAAAATAGTTTTTGGAAAAAAAATTCGACTGCAGACGTATTTTCTTGCGCAGTTTTACAGTTTTCGTTCCTCAAAAAGAGAAGGGACATTTCCTCAAGATTAATATTCAGTTATGCGTCTTGTTGACTCCTCAGACAAATTGTAACGTTGTGATGACTTGCAATAAAATCCGCCCAGTATTTTTTCGAAGAAATGATCAGCAGCATCACCGCCACTGATGGGATGTAAAAAAAGAAATTTCCGTGGTTCCTACGCGGAGGTTAGAGGCAGCGCGACAGCGTAGGACAGACGAAGGCAGAAGTATCGCGCGCGCAGCACGCGTTAGGAGTGATACGAATTTCGATTTTTACGGACGATATTCAACCCCTAAGGTAGAAAAAATCTTTAAAAAAGAGCAGACTGGCCCGATTGAGACCCTGTCAAAAAACTTCATCTGCAGCAATCTTATTTGTTAGGTTGGGGAATAAGTCCTTGGGTTTTCTTTATGATTAGGAATAGCGCATCGAATTTAAGAAAATCTCGAAACACTCGAAACACATTTCGACCATTCAAAAGGGAAATATTTGCTCTACAAGATAGGGTGAGTTGTTTCCTTCGAAGATATTCAATTTTTCGATCTCCGAATCGGTAAAATGGGGGGTTAAAAGCAGTGTTCACGATAGAAATCCCTTCTCTGTTTTTTCGCCGTTCTTGAAAACGGTCCCATTCTGAATTCAATGATGTCTCTTGAATCGCACAAGACCTTCTGGGAACGGAGTTATGGTCCCTCAAAAATTGAGCTAGGGAAGCATGGTTGACGAATGTCCGAGGCTTGTAACTTCCGTCTTTTGCAGCCGATGTATGCGAGCTGACCTGAGTAAAGAGAGAAGTTGAGAACGAAGGGAAGAACGGGGCTTTTGATCGGAAACCATCGCTCATCTCAAGATCTCGAGTGTTCCATTGTTCACGTCGAGGGACGGAAAGGTGCCGGACTTGCCCAAAGCGGCGGGGTTTGCCCACTTTTCTAACCCGTGTTGCGGCTCCTGGGTAGCTTTTCGTCCCGTTTCTTCGACGCTGTTCTGCAGCGAGCCACGAGAAGCGTTTGTCATGGAAAATTCAAGGATGTAGTTTATCGTGAACAGTGCCTTCAAAGGGGGACTCCAATTTACAGACCCGAGAATCAAAAAATAAAGAGAAAATCTTTATTGCGATACATTTAACGCCTAAGATGCCGCGTGCCCAAACTGCGCACCGACGCCTTGAACTCAATTTTTGCCGTTTCTTTAAAAAAATAGGATTCCTTTCCATGTAGCTGCAATACCCGTACTGAAAAAATTGTATTACTAGTGGGCAGACATGGGACAACTTGAAATTCTTTTAGTCGGTTTCATTCGTAACAAAAACCCAGGCTTAAAAACCCACTACATTAATTGGCCATAGAGCGCGCGGTTGGTTACGCGGATTAGCCGTGGGGCGTGCGGTCTCTTGAGCGTTAAGAGAAAAAAATCCTTTCTACGATCTATAGCACTGAGCCAAACTTTTCGAAATTCGGTGCGCAAATCGATGACAAGCGCAGACATTTTCCTTCAACTTTTGGTCTAAAAATGATTTCCCGGGATTTTTAATATCAACAGTTATTCATAAAAATAGCACTTATGACAACAATTGATTGAACGGACTATTCTTCTTCGTTTCTGAAACCTACTTCCACCTCTTCACCACTTCACCGGTGCCATCCGCCAGAAAATACCCATGAAGGTGTCCGAAAAAGGCGTGAGCCAGGCTTTAAGGTCTTCGTCATTGGGAGGATTCGAGAAACCTCCCGCATAATGTGTAGAACATTCGAAAGAAAAATTCTTGTTCTTTAAAATAGTTAAATAAACTTATTAATAAAATTCATTGTTATTCAATGACTTGATTTGATTTTGGGGTCAATAAATTGGAGCCATTCTTTCACACTCCATTTTACTCATCCGAAAATCAAGAAAATTGAACTTTTCGAAAATAGCAGACTGAGCTATCTTGAGTAAAAAATAAGTTCCTTCCGACTGGTCTACAATATGTTGAAAAGGTTCGAGAAATTTGATGCGCAAACTCCAATTGAAAGAAAGGGCAGTTACAGACGTCATGGATGCTTTGCGTTCCCTATTGAAGGTTGGCGCAAACTCGGTGCAATAAGCTATAACATAGGCGCACCGAGTTTGCGCCAACTCAGAACTTTTTGAACAACTTGTTCCCCAATTATTGAACAAGTTACGAATTGTCTAAGTTAAATGTTTGTAGCTAGTGCTAAGGCAGGTCTAATGTCCCGCTGGACTAGGTGACAAATTGTCCGTATCGGTAGGAACGAACAACTAATCAGATGGTTGTCTTGTAAATGTTGACAACCTTGTCGGAAACATATTCATGACGTTCACGGACTATTTTCCCACTACCTCACCAACAATTAACGCCGTGGTTTCCAATTGTCGTTTTAAAATTGTTAATACCAAGTTTGATAGTTGTTGATGGCGTGATAGACATATTTCCCCCTACTTACACATTACCAGCGCCAGGGTTCACAAATCTTCTTCTGAAATTGTCCACAACTCCATCAGAAAATTTGAAAAGAAAATTCGAAAGCCGTGAAGTCTCTAATGTGTAAGTGGGGAGAAATGTGTCCATTATGCCATGAACAACTATCAAAGTGTCGTCCACCGTACTCTCTGAACGACATTCACAATAATCTCTCATGCTCATATACAAATGTTACAACAAATTTTGTTCAACAACTTCATCCTAATATGATACAGAGCAGAACCGAAAAAAAGTGGATCCAAAGATCCAAAAACAGGTAACATCGGCATGGATCCTGAAGAGACCTTTCGTTCTTCGTTGGAGGTTGGCGCAAACTCGGTGCCTCTATGTTATAGCATATGGCACCGAGTTTGCGCCAACCTTGAACAGTGAACGCGAAGTCTCTTCAAGATCCATGCCGACGTTAGATTGACATCCGTCCATAAGAGATCAGCACAACCGAGGTATTCCTGAGATCATTGCTGCGCGGTGGTGAGCTCAACATCGTCCTCCTCGGGCGCTGTACCATTGTAAAGATGACATCGCTTCGCCGCCCCCCATGTCGTCAAATTCCACTTCACAGGGCCTGAATCAACTCATTTACATACAAATAAAAGAATTTAATGAAACGAAACATGTGACACACATAGTTTTCGATGAAGAACTCCTCAACTATTGAAAATGGCTTGTGTTCCTCACCTCATGTTGTCGTTTCCGTCAAGGCATAGTTGGCCTTCGTTGTCTCAATCATCTCCGCTTCGTCAACATCATCCTCCTCGACAGAATCTTCACGGCCATCAGTAGGCTGCTTAGGCTGCTCCTCAAAAAGGCTCGTCGCTGTTTCAACGAATCCGACGAATAAGGTTTATCCTGAAAAGCAACAATCAATAAGGCATGTAATACAAATTGCGAAATCATAGCTTAGCGGAATCATAGTTTGAGACGACGAAGAAGCCTCGAGAGGTTGGAGAACGGGTTTCAGGAAACATAGGATTAAGCGAGAATTGCCCTGGCAGTTGGCCAGGACCACCCGGTCTACTCGTCCACAGGAGGGGCGGGGCTTGTGTATGAGTCAGTCTGAACCTGGTCTTGTGTAACACCGCAGCGTCCCGTGCTGCTTATCTGTCTTAAAGGCAGTGGTCACGATGAATAACGTTATCGAAAAAACTATAAAAATCAGCTTAGATATAAAACAGCTCAAAAACTATGAAGGTAGTGCGGTGAAAAACGGGCTAGAATTAGAGTTATTAAGACCCTAAATTTCCAGTTCGTGCACACGTGCACAGAAAGATCACAGTCTCATGCCGAGCATTCAAAAATCATCGACACTCAGAGGAAGAAATAAATGCAAATTTACCTAATAAAAACAGTTGAACAATGAAAGCAAGAAATTCAACCAATGTTTTTGACTAGATGTGTACATAAATCCTAAAGTTCATTGATTGAAATTGAAGTTCAAGTCAGCCGATGTTCTCGATATTAGAGATCATCGATGCCGATGATGTGGGGTGGACTCGTCCACCATCAAAACACAAGAAAGTTCAGGCTCCGAATTTGGCTCAGAAAAGCTATTTTTCGCGATTTTTTCTTATAGGCTCTACTACTCTATACCCAGAAAAGGGTTTAGAGAGGAAAAGAAGACGAGCATATTTGAGCGCGACCACTGCCTTTAATAAACATTCCTGAACCATCTTACATTTTTAGCATAACGCAACCGAAGAGCCTCACCATATTTTTGGTGTATCGGTCGAGAAACGAATCCGGGCCGCCCGCGTGGCAGGCGAACATTCTACCACTGAACCACCGATGCACCAACAATGTGAAGTGGCTCTTCGGGTATGCTATACCCGGTAAAAATGCAAAGTGGTTCAGGAATGTTCAACAAGACAGATAAACAGCACGTGAGGCTGTCGCGTGCCATCAGACCAAGTTCAGACTGACTTATGCATAAGCCCCGCCAACCCCCCCTCCTATTAGGAGCGAGGTGACCGGGTGGTCCTGGCCAACTGCCAGGACAAGAATCATGGACTGTTCGTGCAATAAGAAGGCAGTTTCCATGAGATTAACTGAGTGGCACATAAGGAGTGATCGACATTGCCAACTAGCCCTCTGAGCAAAATATAAAAGCATTTCTGGAGACGCAGGATTCGCACTTTCGTGATGAATCATGTTATTTGCGTCGAAGTCGATCCTGTCAGGGTTCCAGTCAGCTTTGATGCAGATATCGCACATCCTATTTTTCGGAGCCAAACTTACTCTTTCCTTCGCGCGCTTGTGCTGTGCGAGTGCAGAGACAGCGAGAAAGTGTGGGAAAATCTATATCACGCTAATCAAAAGTAACAGCGAAATCACACAGCGGTTAACAGTAATGTCAATTGGACAGCAATATTATTCGGCGAGAAGTGATTACTAATGATTGAGGAGTATTCAGATAAACGATTCTGAAAAATCATTGACAAGGATTTCCAACTGGCCGAAATGAAATGAAATATACATGCGAAGTGGGAGTATAAGTGGAATGAGAGCCATGAGAAAAAGGCAGAACATTTGAGACAGTGTAGATAGAAAGCAAAACTAGAAAACGTGACGAAAATGCGGCAGCGGAGGCATCATCACCATCGCGCTATCGATTTATGCAACCTGGGGCTCAACTAATCCGCCTTGTTGTTCGTAACAAGTGCGTTCCTAAGTTTGGGGAACAGTTGTTCAATATGCTGTTTGTAAGCGATCCGTACATCAGGCCGATTTAATGCCCAACGTAATTTGTTCAATGTTTTTTCGCAGATTCCAATGTAGTTCGGAATATGTCCGTTTCCAAAATTTATTGCCCATTACTTGTTCGTGCCCTCATCCGCGGCACTTTTTCGATTTTCGTCGCACGTTAATTGTCCGTGCGCCGTTGCAACCACCAACAACTAACGTTTGAATTGAGTAATTGAACCGAACGTTGTTCACGCGAAGATATATTGTTTTACAATTGATCGCGGTGTTTTATCTCGTTCTCAAATTGTTCAAAAACTTCTGAGAACCTGGGGAACGCAAAGTATCACTAGGATCCATGCCGACTATACTTTCTTACACCCCAACCAATACTTTTGCCCTCCTCCAGACCCAATAGCACAAGAGAACTCCATTTTTTCCTCATTGGAAGGCAGGAGACTATATGTATGAACCTGAATAATCACTCGCCTATTTCTTATCCCGAGCTCCTCAAAGCAATCTCATTGTCAGTGTTCTGTAAATGGCAGCAATAATTGGATCCAACTTTCAACAATTTTTTTGATAACTTAAAGTGGGAGGTGGTTTATTATCATTATTGTATGGTAAGCAAAGACAGGAGTCCTGTTCCTTTCTTCTAAGAAGTGATAATGCATTTCAGTTTAGGAAGGGGTATAGTCCGAGAAATATACATGATGAAGTTTGAATGAGACGAGTCCAACTTTCACATTTTACATGGAGTTAGTCGGAAAGGTCGAAATAAGCTGCAGTTATGAAGCTTTAATTCATCTGGATCCCCCCAAAGTCAGCTCGAATCCACTAATGACAGCATTAGACTGACGAACAACTATGAGGAAATAATTGGCGGTATCGAAACTTGGAAACTTTTGCCCTATCAAATTTTAGTTTTTTTAAAGCATATGGAAAATACGGACAGTTGGAACAGCTCTTCATGAAATAGGTCTCGAAACTTTGCCATCGCTATTTACATACTAGCTTCTTTCTAATTCTGTGTAAGCAACAAGACAAGAATTGATGAGATGAATTCTTCTGTAGCATGCGTTTTCACAAAAACTGAGAGGAAATACAATTTTGAAGTGAAGTAAACTCGCTTCACGGCTTGCTTATAATATTCAATTGATCCAACATCAGTAATGTGAGTAATATGAATGAAACGAATATTTTCACACCGAAAAATTTCGTTGATGATTTACGTGAATATCCCAACAGCACCCAACATGGAGATTTTTTACGGGGTATGAAGGGATTCTGTTCAGTTTAGCTCGTCGGATCCTCATGTGGCATGTTACACTCATCTTCGTTCCTCAATTTCTAATTTTACGCTAAAGCCGCTTACAACTACAATATGCGTCATCAGTTTAGCTCTAGCAATCATAGATTGTATCTGTGCATGTCTCAGATTCAGGTAAATAATTTCTCCCTTCAATGAATTCCCGATTGCTTACGTATCATCAAAAGAAGGCCGTAGCAATGGCAAAGCGGAAAATCGGGGTTTTAGCCCTGTGCCTGTCTATCGGGCGGGGTCTGCCATAACAAATGTCGCATAATAAAAGATGGGAGTCGGCGAATAAACTGCAGAACTCCAACAACGCGATATTGAGGTGACGTGGAAGCGTTGGTATCGCCCACAGTCGAAAACACACAATGTTCAAAGTCCGTCCATATTAGACGCGGTCGGCGTGCGTGTTGAGCGACCGTGCCATTGGCATTTTTCGGACCTGTAAATGAGTTGGCAGGAATATCAGACAATTATTGAGTAATTTCCTAGTGAGCTGCATGCAGCCGAGCGGAGGCACCTGTGAAAAAGGAATTCGCGACGGCAGGGCGACAGGCACGCTGACCGCGTGGGCGGACATTCTCTTGCGAACAGACTTCACGTGAGCAGTAGGTTTCCAAGAAATTTTACTAACATGATATTGATAGAACTCTTAATATGTTCAGCAGAAAACATGTTGTGAGCAGATATAGAAAGAACGAGTTTTTTTATGAAGGAAGAAAACATGGCGGGTGAACCGCTCTTTTTGGGTGAAAATTTGCAACTGCCACAGATGAATCTTCACATTGAAAACGAAAAGCGCTTCTCGAAATTGGCAATGAATTCGAGCTTGAAACGTCGCAACAGATATAAGAAATTGTCGCCCTCGTCTCCACTATATGCGCTGTCGAAAACTACTCAGTTTGGACACACACTCTTCCATCGCAATTTGGTCCAAAACATCAATAAGTGCTGCCTTCATCGAATTCCAACGGCAGCTGTCAAATTGGCGCAATGCTAGTCTTACCACCGTCCAAGTGATTACGCTACACTTCTTCAAGCAGCCTGCGGTGATACTGACTATTGTGGAGCTGTCGCGAAAAAACTTCTCGTCTGTGGAGAGGATCGATCAAACTACCCATTTGGGGCCCATTTTCCGAATGTTTTCGGGAGGGGGGGGTCGGAAATTCGCCGCGATTTTTTGTGTTTAAATTTCATGTCCATGTTCCTAAGAAGCTTCTGATTTTTAGAGGAGGTTTATTTGTTGATTTATAATTGGTTTTACCAACCTATCACCTTATCAAAAAGACAGAAACTCTTCATTCAACCTGAATATAGAACATAGCCGTAGAATTTTTCCAGAATCTCAATGGGTTGAGCAACCTTCGTGCTCAGAGATTCGAAAAAAGCATGGCTTTCTTAAACATGAAGAGTAACATTTTCGGGGGTCCTTTGATGGCGAAACTGACGATCGGTAAACAAAAACTCATGGTCTCTGCCTTCCCAATCATTGCTTACCACTGCCGTTCCACTTTAAGATAGTTTGATCTCCTGGCGGCACATACTCTGGATGCTTTCAGATATTCAGAATGATTATGCGGCAGCAGATTTAAAGAAATTTTTGGGTAATTTTGCAGCCTTTTCTTCCAAGCAGGGCTGTAACCGCTCGCAAAGCGAACGGTGAGGGTTGTAAACAGTTTGCCCCAAAAAATTAAAGATTTGTACATCTGTGAAGGAGATCGTGAAAATTACACAAAAACTGAATTTTGACGTGGGAGGAGACCCGTTCAAATTGCAACATAAATTTCGGTCACAAAGGGGGGTTCGCAGCTCCGCTGAGATCGGTCACAACAACCCCCTGACCCTGCTTCCCAGTTTTATTGGGCGGCACCAGGCTTATCTAAACAAAAACAAAGAAGCTTCCCAATGCCTGGATACGCGATGTTCATCGAAATTAAAGCTGTAGAGCAGTGACTTCCCATCAAAACCTTCACAGTTTTTCTCTTGATGTTTCTATCACTATTCTTTTTCACTATATACGGAAAATGACGTTCAATTAACGTGTGCGAAATTTCAAAAATATGAAGGAAAAAATCTACACACTAACGAATTAGATAAAATACATCACAACTGGAATACATCCATTGATGAAAATTTTCAGGTAGGTTGGTAATCATAATCATAATCATAACCATAACCTACATTACTCTATACCTTACTCTATGGTTACATTAAAAAAGAAACAAAGGAAATAAGGAATTCATTCTCTCTCCTAATCTTAAAAAAAATTCTTCAAACCCTCGAAACCCAGAGAAGTTTGTTCTTTTGATACAATACAAGGATTGCTCCTATGCCGAATCTCATATAATCTTCGATATAATGGAAGATGCTCCTCTTCTTCTTCATCTCTACATACCTCGGTTTACTCCTAATTTCCAATCCCTCCGCTGCACGGAAACACGTGTTTGGACAACTGCTCTCAACTGCCTCCACAACTCATTCCATAAGGATTTCGCATCTTTATTGCATATTTGGTACCCTTTTCTGCGGTTAGAAGTTTTGATGAAACGAACAGAAGATTTAAAGACAGTTGGATTGCTTCAAAGCCGCCGTTCAAGTAGGTGGAAGTGTCGTGTGTCAGCAAACGCATCCCTCCCCCAGCATTGCGCAAACACGCGCTCAATTCCCCGTCCGTCAGATTAGGGGTTAAGTTCCATAACGGCAAATTACAATAATTGACCCAGAATGTGCACAAAGAGTAACGCGAACGATCAGCGGGCAGCGACATTCGCATAGAGATGGGCGCTAACGCTGAGTGGCCGGAGTTGTGGAAGGCAGCTGACCGCGAGGCCAGATCCCCGGATGATTTGTGACTAGTCGGGTGGCCCGAGCAGAGGGTCAGAACCTATACAGGGGACGCCCAGGCGGCGAGGCCAATTGTGGCCGATATTGCGGAGGTATTGTTCGCCCGTATGGTCGCAAACACAGCTGAAGCCGCTTCCTTTTCCGAGCTATTGACTGGAAAAGAGCCAAACAAGTTCAGCAGAACGGGCCCTTCTCGCAGGGTCTTTCGCCAAGATGAAGACACAGCCCAACCTCTAAAGTATTTTTGCATTTTCCTGCTTACCGAAGCAGAGCATTTCGCGCTGATCACACAGTCCAAAATCTCTCAAAACGTTTCGCCAACGGAGTTACGGCTCGTTAGAAATCGAGTATTTGTGGGAGATAGTGGCAGTTTTCACAATAAATATCGTACATTACATATTTCTCAATGCAGGTAAATAAATGGCGTAGACGATAACTGTCGTGGAGAGACCCCTCGATTCCCCCGGTTTACAAGAAATGTTCAAAACACCTCTAAAAATTCCGCCCTCTACGGCAACTTCGATGTGTACGGCGCAGAAGAATTTCGAACGTCGGAAGTGATTTTGTGCTCTAAACTTTTTAAAGGCAGGGTTCGCGATAAAAACGACGTTTGAGCTCTCTTCATGAGAACGTAGATTTGGTCATCACAAAAGTAAAAATAAGTGAAAAAACCCGGAAGTTCGCGGGTAAACGCTCAAAAATGAAGTAGAACGGCTAATTACTAGTGTCGACCGGCCCCCTCATTAACGAGATTTTCATTAATGCTTGCTTATCCGCCTTTTATTTTGCTGCTAAAGTAGTCAATAGTCTCTACAGATGCTCAGAAGTTACTTTAGAAGCAAAATAAAAGTTGACAAAACTTGATTTTTCACAAATCTCGATAATTCGAGGCGGGAGGACACCAAGCAATAACTTGTTCCTTAGCGTTTTTTTTCTTCAATTTTTTACTTATTTTCACTTTTGTGATGACCAGATCAACCATTTCATGGGGATAGCACAGTATCCGATTTTATCGAGAACCCTGCCTTTGAGTAACGACCTCCTTTTATGTTTCTCCAAAAAAAAAATTTTAAAATTGTTATAATGCAAATGCTTTGGTGTTAACATCCCTCGAAATAAGGAATATGCAGCACTTCGGGTTGTTCCTCTGCGTGGACAACTCTTCATGATAAGGGCGGATTGATCCAATGAGTCTGCTGGTCCACGCAATTTTAGCCCACTTCTTGGCTGTTTTTCGTCTTTCCTTCGTCCTTATTTTTCTAGAAGGACCCAAAACTCACGTTTGCGCAAGAAAAAGCAGGGAACTTTTCCATCGAGAACACTGCCTTCGAAAGATTCTCGACGACTTCAGACTCATGAGGTTGAACTAACCGGAAAGCAACAGAGCTCATCTAAAACGCGGAGCTATGCGGAAGCACAGACAAAGCAATTAACTCAGTACCTAGATCTCTGGATGGCTGATGTTCCCCGAAAATGAAAAGAAACGAGTTTATGGACTTTCCTAACAAGGATTAACCGCATAAGGGAATAGAGGGTGGTGGTCGCACTGTTTTCTAACCTCAAGACAGACGGGGAGACAGGAGGTCAGCCATGCGCGCGATTGAACAAGAGCGAAGCGCGTGATTGGACGGAACACGAAGTTTCCCCCACCTCTCTTGCGGTTCGAATACATTACGACCACCGGGAATAGATAGCGCATACACTGTGGAGAAAAAGGCACAGAAAAGGATGGAATCCTTGTGAGGCTAGGGTAACCAAATAATCTCGATTATCTTCTCCCCGAAAACACCGAGGAGGATTGAATCCATTTTCTCCTTGCCTCAGGTCTTGACGGCCCTAAGGCCGGGATCATACTTCCCGCGATCAGCGACGGCGATAGTGCATGGCAGGCATATCGATTTTCGGTCGATATTGTTGGTAAACTTTGCATCGCGCCGCTCGTCGCTGGAAGTATGATCCCGGCCCAACAATCCGAATCTAATCTCGTCTCTCGTTCAATTTGTCAAGAGGTAATCATACTCTCCGCTTCCAGATACGTAACAGGCATGTTGATTTTCAGTCGATATTGATGGTAAGCATAGTGAAAGTGTCGCTCGCAGCTGGAAGTATGATCCCAACCTTTAACATCGGAACTTTCTTCTTGCGAACTGACTTGGGAGGAAATAAAATAAAATAAAATAACGATATGCTCGCCAGATTTCAATTTCTCGGACGAGACACGGTGAACGAGAGTCACCCTGTCTCGTCCGAAAAATTCAAAGGTGTAGCGTGAATTAACAGAAAGCTAGACATACATGGTGCGCATTAAATATGGTTACAAGGCTTCAAATCTCATCACGTCGGCATAACTGAGTGTCTAATCGGCTTCTGTGATCTGTTCTTTTCATCAAGCCTCTCTCTCCAACTGCACAAAGTTTCGGAGAGCAAAATGGTTTTTGAAAGAAATGGTGAGCGAATGCCTGAAGGGTCCCGATTTCTGGCAGTAGAACCCGTCATTGAGTCGGCTTCGGTTATTGCTTTTCGTTCACCCATATCACCGTGGAGAACTGATCCAGTGGCGTCGTTTTGAAGCAGAGTGTGTCTACTCTAGAACGTATCACAGCTGAAGCCCATCGACCAGCTATTAAAAGAACGCGAGGGCAAATGGCCGAAATCCATTTTTGGCCCGGGTCGGTGTTCGAGACAACTGAATTGGTGCCACTTTTTTCGTTTCCCTGATGACGTACAAACGTCAAACTTGCAATATACGTGCCCCCGAAGGTTTTCTATCGATCTGTACCCGTATTACCAAACCCACTTTTCTCAAAAATCGATCGATTACCGACTTTCTTGAAACTCAATGAGAAGTACAAAATCCGATGAAGATTATTCTTCCGAACTCGACCACAAGGTTAGCCGCCTGTATACCTTCAGGGAATGCAAAAAAAAATAACGGAAATGCGGGTGCGCTGAAATTGACAGGGCCAACGTATGGAATTCAGCAACTTGCCCTCCCTCACCTTCTTTTGGTAGAAGGTCTCAGAACGTCAGCTATGATACGTTTCCAAGAAGATACCTTCCGCTTCAAAACGACCTCTTTAGAGCAGCTCTCTGGGTTCGCATACGGGAAGTAGGGAAGATTATCGAAGATGACTACGAGTCGATTCATTTCTTACAAATTGAGGACCCTTCAGGCGTTTGTCCACCGTTGATTTCAAAAACGATTTCATGCTACGAAACTTCGAACATTTAGAGAGAGAGAGAGAGAGAGATTCGTAGGAAAGAACAGACCACAGAAGCCGATTAGGCACAAACATATGCCCACGTAATGAGAATTGAAACATTGTCACCATATTCAAAGCGCACCCTGTAATTGTCCACCCATACTGAAACCGCCTTCTTCTGAGAATGTTGGTGAGCACCACACTCGCAGCTAACCGTCAGACTAAGCCCCGTTTTGCTGAAGGCGGGCTCGTTGCGAACAGAAACAAGAGTAACGAGCGGAAATCGGCCGGGTTACTACCCACAGCCGTCGTCACGGTAGGCTTCAAACGAGTACCACTATAAGTAGATAGTCCAATTGCCCACAGTAGAATTTAGTTTGGGTAAACACTCACTTCAGTTAACTGCGATGATAGGAGTTTCCACTAATTTCGAATTCAGTTAAAAAAAACGTTTTTACCAGAAATATTACGATACGATGAAGAAATACAAAAAAAAACTTTAATGCCGAGTTCTACCACATGGATTATGTATTGTGTTTCTACTTTCGCAACTTTTTGACAAGAGCCTCGACTCTAAGAAGAAGTGTTTTAGTCATAATTTACACTTTATTTCAAGTCACTGTTCTGTTTCTTATTGCCGTCGCCAACACCGCTTATGTGTGTAGGTCCTAACTGTCACTTTACTATTGGCCTTAGTGTCAGAAGGAAGCGAGGCGGGTGACCCGGCTTCGATGACTATCAGTAAACAAGAGCGAGAGAATGTGGTGCCAAAGTGGCAGCGGACCCGGAACGAGAAACGTTCAATGAGAACTCACGATGAGACCGAAGAAGTCTATCACTTGCGATTCCTTGACCCGTACAATCGCATACTTGAACTTCACGTCCATCACAGCCGGACGGACGAATTCGTGGGTGGGAGGACCTGGAAGAAACAGAGGAGAGGATTTGACAGAGGCCAATGTTAGGGATTACGAGGCGAAAGCACACAGAGAGATGCATTTAAACAACGTCCATGGTAACGGCCGAAGCAACGCTGACAGAGGGGGGATGCAACTCATTCTTCCCCGGCTCTCTGAGTGACAAGCAGCTAACGGCACTAATTACAGCTTCATTACGATCATAGAGACCATTGAAGTAGGGAGCAGAGAGACTAGGAAGAGTCGCAATGACAAGGTACACAGCAATCAGAAGAACTTTGTCGGTTCCGGCAAGAGCACAAAGAACGGTTTCGGTGCAAACACAGGAAGTAGGTCAGGCATCGCACTCAAGAGGGTTTCTCTGCAGTTCTCCAAGAAGGCTTCATCGAATTCAATCTATCAGATTCACTTAAAGGCGGGGTTGGCGATCAAAACGATTTTTGAGTTCTCTTCATGGGAATGTATATTTGGTCATTACAAGAAAAAAATAAATGGAAAAACCGGAATTTCGCGGGAAAAGCGCTCAAAAACAAGGTATAACGGCTAATTACTGGTGTCGGCCGGCCCCCTAATTATGGAGATTTTCATTAGTGCCTATTTATCCGCCTTTTATTTTGCTGTTGAGGTAGTCAGTAGTCTCCAGAAGTGCTCAGAAATCACTATAGGAGCAAAATGAAAGTTGAAAAAACTGGCTTTTACACCAATCTCGATAATTGGGGGCGGGAGGACACCTAGCAATAATTTGTTCCTGAGGTTTTTAATTCAATTTTTACTTATTTTCACTTTTGTGATGCCCAACTCTACCTTTCCGTGAGGATAGCATAACAACCGATTTTATCGCGAACCCTGCCTTTGAGATGCTTGATAGAAACCTCAAAGCTTGACGAAAATGTCGACAGAATGCAACGGATACTTTGAATTGTTCCAGACGCTTCGCGAAACTGACCTCAATTGTGCGGAGTGATACATCCGTACATAAGAGCCTCAAATTTCTTTCGAATTTATCTTGTAGTGATTTCTGAAAGTTGAAAAATCGTTGAAGGAAATAGCGTGTTCGCAAAGGCCAAAGCTCCCCCAAATAATAGGAACGAGAGAAATACGGGAGGTTTTCAAACCTACTTATTGTGATTTGCGAGACTGCAAAGATTGCCGGCAGTATCCTCAGGGACCATAGACGGGTTGTCTTAAAAGAGCTCACGCTTCTGCGGAACAATTTTGGCGGTCGGCTATTACTCCGAATTTTTTACCCTGGATGGACTTAGACACCGTTTAAAGGCAGGGTTCGCAATAAAAACGAGTTAAGCTCTCTTCATGAGAATGTAGATTTGGTCATCACAAAAGTAAAAATAAGTGAAAATCCCCGGAAATTCATAGGAAAAACGCTCAAAAACAAAGTGTAACGGCTAATTACCGGTGTCGGCCGGCCCCCTAATTAACGAGATTTTCATTAATGCTTGCTTCCCCGCCTTTTATTTTGATGTTAAAGTAGTCAGTAGTCTCCAGAAATGCTCAGAAATCGCTTTAGAAGCAAAATAAAAGTTGACAAACACATAACTGTTACATTTTACACAAATCTCGATAATTGGGGGCGGGAGGACACCAGGCAATAAGTTGTTTCTAAGCGTTTTTTTCTCCAATTTTCTACTTATTTTCACTTTTGTGATGGCCAGATCTACCTTTTCATGAGGATAACACAACAACCGATTTTATCGAGAACCCTGCCTCTAAGGGATACATTGTTACTGTCTGCAACTTCCAAAAGGGGTAGCTTCGTGGCTCTGGAACCGACCAAAATATTCAGGTTTGGAAATGCGAAAGTGCAAAAATTGGCAAAAATAGTCTTCTTAGTACCATGAAACGTCCCTTCCTGTAGTCTGTACTATTTACGCTATTGAGGTGGGCATAGCGATTGGCCTCGAATCGTCGCCAACTCGACTGATTCGGTCAGAACTAAAGGCTTGAATATGCTTAAACGAAAGAGCTCTTGATGCTGATGCCAAATATGTCCTTGCAACCAAAGACGAATCACTTTGAGCCGAGGTACGACGAAAACTCGCGAAATTTTGAGTTTTGTTTTTAATAAACTAAAGCGCGTATTTTAACTTCAGGCAGACATTTGATCTCCGATTTCCATGATATTCGCTTAGTGCCATCCTGATTCCATAGGAGGAAAGGCACGGTCTGGCATTTTCTGATATGGGGAAAGTGTGGTAGGTGGTAGATTAAAGTTAGTGTTCGCGATGAAAGCGGTAGTTGTGCTATTCTGATGAGAAGGAAGATCTGGCCATTCCAACGGAGATACTACATGGAAAGTCGAAAAAAAAAGGTGCAGGAACAATTGCTGGGTGTCTGCACGCCCCCCCCCAATTAACGAGATTTCCATAAATGATTGTTTTGCCGCCTTCTTGTCTGCTCCTAAAGTAGCTGTCAATTGCTTCAAGAGATTAACCGTATTAGGAGCCAAATAAAAGACGCCAAACAAACACTCATAACCTCGTTCATTGGGGGCGGGTGAGATTCCGGCAATTAGCCGTTCTAACTTGTTTTTGCGTATTTTTTCTTCTGCTTTTCACATATTTTCCTCTTTTTGATGCTCAGATCTACCTTGTCATGACAGAAAAACGCACTAGAATAGCAGGCAACAGGCAGTCCCGAGGTCTCAATGAGATTTCATAGATTTTCTCGAAAAAAAAAGTCAGCGCTGTTTGGTGTTGAACTTCTATGTCTCCTCCTCCTACTCCACGTTCAGGTAAACTATGCTGCTTTCGCACTTTCTATTTTTCCGTTCATGCCAATAAATGAATACACAGGGAAAGTTGATTTATGTGAGGAAACATGGAGATATTCGACAGAGCTATAGCGTAGGGGAGTTGCACAGGAAAAATGGTTAAATCTTCAGAGAAGCTCAAGAGACAGATGCGAGGGATACCTCAGTGAATGCGAACGCAGAACAGGAAAGTGCACAAAAGGATTTTCACAAGGAAACGAAAAAGAAATTTCACTCGGAAACGGAATACAGATACGCCAAAATGGGTTGTCACCAGCTCGTTTTTATTCTTCTGAAAGGCGGAAAACGGCACACTGATATTTCCGCACATCCCTCACCCAAACCGCATTCGAAATGTTTTGCGACTCAAAAACTTATGAAAAAAATTCGGAGCCCAAACCAAAGTGTTGTGCTGGGTTTGCTTTTTTCCAAACACTAGGAGGTTTTTGGAGGAAAACAGAATAGTAATAGGGTTTCCAACGCGCATGCTGAGCTCCATTTTGTCTCACGAGGAGACTATTCAAAGCTGAAAAATCCTACAAAAAAAATGGATGGTCTTTAGAAATTATAGGAATATTATGAGACTTCAAAAACATGGTTCTGCAATAATTTAAACATTTTCAGAGGATTGAAGATGAGACATTCCCACAGTTTCCTACATATAGACAGCATAGGTTCATATGTGTGCTGTAGGAATGCATTGATAAACTCTCACAAATTGCTAAACACTTGCTGAAACCCTTTCAATCGAGTGGATAGCAGCCATTAACTACTAATACTGTTAGAAAGCAAGCTCATAAAAGCATCATCTTCACTAAAAACGTGGAAACTTAAACAAACTGCAAAACTCCCTAAGAGCATAGAAACATATCGAGTCGAGATTGTTTAATAATGTACAATACATTTGTATGGACAGGATTTTAAAGCTCAGATGGATGCATGAGAAGAACACATTAGCGAGAGAAGCGCATACTTTGCTTTTGAGGGAATAATAGTTCCGAGTTGCATTTTTCTTATTTCCTTGCCCTCACAGGCGAATGAACTCGAAATCAAAGAAACCCAAACACGAGCAGAGAAGAGCGAATCCATCGAATTTCAATTTGCAAGATATCAAATGGCAAAATATTGGGCAAATGCAGAAATATGATGCGTAAAAGTGATGAGAACGAAGAGGATGGCACAAATGGTCATCTTCTCGATGCGAGGTGCTCAAAAAATAGTTATATTCCTTGAGAGGTCATAAAACTGCTACCTGGAGAGAAAGTGGAGATTAAACGAACAAAATACAACGTGGGCAAGAAAATAGGAACCAGCCATGGCCGAGATTACGTCATGGATGGTTGATAGCCTTTAGTGCGCAGAAACCAAGTACTACGTGCATTTTTTGGCCCAATAAGGTATCATAGCGTTTTTTAAGGCAGTGATCACGATGAAAAAGGTACCCTTTTTTAGCAGTAACGCGACCATTAGGTCCCTCTAAGGTGATAAAGGAAGAAAGAAAACGTAAAAAGGCCAGCAAAAGGGTGAAAATCGTGTCGATCAGCTGACCCACCAGATCAGCCCACACACAAAATAGAAGAGGTGATTGTTATTTGTTTTGAGAGAACCCAGCATCCAAATATGAACATGGAAAACTTCTCGTCTTGGAAAAAAAACTTTGTAGAAGGAAAACAGAACGAAATCATATAAATTCCTAAGAAGCATACAGCGCAAAACCATTTTCGACCTTAGAACTTCTGCTGCACCGAACACACACAATACACGCAAGGTGAAGAAAATGAATGTTTTAAAAGGTTTTCCGAGAGAATTTTTCGTTCAAGTGAGAGGGTTTTCTGGAGCCTGCAATTAAAATTAAGATGTGGTTTTGTCGTGAAAAGTCCAGCAAAGACAGCATATATGTGGGATTACCAAAATTGAGCTCAAGTATGAGTCCTCGACTTTTCTACACCACATATAGATTTTTTTAACGAAACAAATGTTCAAGAAGCCTTTTCGTTCGTTTTGCACTGCCTTGTTTTCACTGTTGGTTTCAACTGATGGCCTTCAATCAGTTTTTTAATCCAGTATTTGCACAGCTGTATTTTTTTTACGAGGAAACTACAACCCTGATTTTATAAAAAGTGTTATGCATAATGACCTAATGTGAATATTCCCTCTTCTTATTTGTCTAAACGACTTGAAACTTTTTCTAATGAACACTCCACAGAGAGTTTGGTCGCTAGAGAAATGGATTGTTCGACTGCAGGGGAGGCATAACAATAATTCTCACAAAAACCACTGTCACCAACAGAATGATCTTATTGTTGGATCAGAGACACACGAAAAAATGATTTCTACACGGAAACAGGAAACGGAAAATGTTTCAACCGGAAACGGAAACGAATTCGCCAAAATGGGGTCAGGCAGGTTGAAAACAGAAGCGAAAAATATGAAAACGCATTGATTCTTCACGGCTCGTTTTTCCCGCATTTCCACCCAAAATGCAGGAAAATGACATTCGGATATGCGAAAAAGGCCGGTAGCAGACATATCGGCGTTCAGCATACCCCAGAGAACCTTTCAGTACGAAGTCTGAGCAGAATTTTTCGACCTTTGGAGTTCGAAAAGTGCAACAGTTCCATTTTTTGTTTCTCGTGTAGTCTGCACAAATATAGAAATAATCTTATGAAACGAGGTTTCAAGAGAACTCTGTAAGAACAAATTTCATAGGAAACGCAAAAGCGCAAAGAAAAAAATATGCTGCAACAAATGAATCTTGGGACAGATGAAAACATGCCCTTTTCAAAAATCGGAGGTGAACTTTGATAGGGGGAGATCAAAGAACGGTACACAAGTGGAAGGTAAGGAAGGGATGGAGCGAAACGAGCCGGCTGCCCGGGGCGGTACAGAACGAAACTGCTGGCGAGGGGACAGGTCACAAAACCGAATCGGATAGTAAACAATAAACAAATAGGGTGAGGGTAAGGGGTTGAAAGGGGGCTAGAGCCGGTGCAATAGATCGATGAATCTAGTGTGTTTTGCCGAGGCCCCGACTGACTCTCTCTCTCCTCTCCGCAGAATGCTCGGTGGGGTCTCTGTCTCTTCACTTTCTCTCCACACAAACGTCGCTCTCTCTCACACTACTCGCCCGGCCGTAATGTAAACCCCTAACTGCGCTAAGCAAGACTAGGCCCAATCGATTCGCGGCCCTCCCCACCGCCTGGCACTAAGCCATCATAGTCGGGGTGGGTGGCCAGCGAGACCAACTACAACACCATCCAGGCCAGCCAGCCCTCGTCCTCCCTCTGATCATCATCCCGTTCACATAGCTCCCCTCCACATCGCCCCTAAGCCGCACCCTAATCCCCCTAGCTCGACCCGCATCCCCCACCGCCGCCGCCACTCTCTACTGACCACCATTCATCCACAACTCACATCGATTCTTAGCTGGGGAATCGGATGAGACTGAGAAGATGCCAGCCATCGTCGCATTATGTGGCTTAGACTAACGATTCGAAGCAGATCATCCGCTATACTCTCAGTGGATCGCCAACTGTGTGATGGGATGAAAGCGAGAGGGGATCGCTGCGGCAAGATTGATAGACAAATAGATAAAACCAAGTGAATTAGAGCGACTACGGTCGGGAGAGACACAAAATCAACTCATGAAATAAACAGTTCAGAAGGTGCGACTAGAAAGAATCAACTAGTAAACACCGTCACATTTGCCAGAAAGTTCCTTATTACAGCTCCGCATTGAAACCAGGGATGTCCGTAATTATGACCAACGACTAACGGGCTTTTTAGGCGTTACATCTAGCAACTGACGAAATGAAAAATATTTTCGTAAGAAATCCCTAAATTCGTTAGAAAATCAATATTCATTCAGATCGCGCTCCACCCGAAGGATTACATCAGGAATTATACTATAGCTGTACACGAACGAAATTTTCGAAAGATTTTTCAAAGTTTTTTTTTTCGTTCGTTCGAAATTTCGTCGAACGAAAAATTTCGATTTTCGTTCGGTCGAAATTTCGTCGGACGAAATTTTTTCAAATTTCGTTCGTTCGAAATTTTTTCGAACGAAAATTTTTCAATTTTCGTTCGCTCGCAATCCGATTTTTCGAAATTCGTTCGTTCGGAATACTTTCGAACAAATTTTGAAAAAAATTTCGAAATTTCCGACAAATTTCGAAAGAAATACGAAATTTCGAAAAAAATCAAAACTTCGATTAGTTTCGAATTTCGTTCGTTCGACCTCCGAAATTTCGAAAGTTTTTCGAAATTCGTTCCTTCGAAATTTTTTCGAACGAAATTTTTTCAATTTTCGTTCGTTCGAAAATTTTTCGAACGAAAAAAATTCGATTTTCGCTCGTTCGAAATTGTTTCGAACGAATTTTTTTCATTTTTCGTTCGTTCGAAATTGTTTCGAACGAAATTTTTTTCATTTTTCGTTCGTTCGACATTTTTTTCGAAATTGTAGAACTATAAATTATACATATGTAGTTCCCTGTTTAGTGCTCGAGGTGGATGGTACAAAATAAACATAGCCTTCAGTATTTATTCTTTCTACTGACACTGCTTAGCTGCAGGGTCAAGCAATGCTGGAAATTTTCTAAAGCAGGGGGTCGCCACCAAACTTGAAAAAATGGGGGGGGGATTTTTTTCGCCAGATTTTTTCGATTCTTTTTTTTTCTCGATTTAGATACACCACAGAACGTTTCCTACACAACCACGAGTAATTCAGACCGATTTGTTAACCGCTGGTGACCTAAATACTCGTCAAAATCGCAATTATCCAAATAGCGAAAAATTGGTTTTTGGGGGCCTTCCAGTGTTACGTGGAGTTCGCGCAAAAATTTAAGTCTGATGAATGGATGGGGCTGCGACTGCAGATCACCTTGCGCGAATCGAAACCCCATTCTCCAGTGAGGCCGCCAACCCCGCACGGCCAGCCGCCAGGCCCATGCGTCAGACTAAATCGAAAACGGAAACCATACTATGCTCTGATGGGCAGTACATAGCTCAGCGGTTCGGTAGAATAGATCCAGAAATGAAGCAGGAAAAAGCAAAACCGCTTATTTAGAGTGAGAAATTGAAAAAATCGCCCGTTGAAAAAAGTGGTGTGAAAAGGCCGTTTTTTTTCCAGATGGCCCTGACAGCCTTGGTTTTCACTTTTGGAAGGCGGCAGTCGGACATAAGGTGAATCTACTGGATGGTTATCGAAAACTACATAAGCTGGATTTTTTCTAAATAATTTTTTGAAGTTTTCACATCGTGCGTGGTGTTGAGGTTAAAACAGAGGTGAGAAACCTCAGAAAAAAAATATTTTAGAAAAAATCCTGCTAATGTAGTTTTCGACAGCCATCCAATAGGTGCATCTTTTGCTCGACTGCCACCTTCTACAAGGAAAAACCAAAGCTGTAAGGGCCATTTGGGAAAACGGCCCTTCAACACCACTTTTTCCAACGGGAATTTTTTTCTCCAACTATATGCGCGGCTTTGATTTTTTTCAGCTCCTAAGCCGGTTTGTTTTACCGAACCTCTGAGTTACGGCACCTCATGGTAATACCAAAGACACCAGAAGGACCGGGAAACCCATTATTTTGCTACACCGAAAAATCCGATTTACACGAGCATTTAGGCGGCCAGCGGCTCAAAGAGCGGTCTGATGGGGCTGAAACTGTGTGAAAAACCGTTTGAAGTGATTCTGAGTTGATTCCAAGCAGAATTGGGCCGAAGTGAAAAAATAATTTATGGGCGATTCCTGCTGTTTCATACAGGCAGAGAGAAAATCGTCCTCCTAAGATCGAAGTACAATGATTTCTATCGATTTGTTTCAACCCCTAGCTACCGCAAGCTGCCACCTTCCAAAGACGGTGAGAATTTTCGGAAACGCTATTTTTAAAATAGTAGTTAGGCGTTTGTTGGATAAAGAAAATATTGTTAAATAAAATGTTTTGTTAATTTTTTTGCACTAAGGTCGAAACCTTCACGAACTCACCTGAATAAAAAAATTAGAAAGTAAAGAAGTCGAATAATCATAACCAGCGAAAAAATTATTATCCTTATACTTAAAGCAGTTATGTCCCGATGTTTGTATGTATGTATGTATGTATGTATGTATGTATGTATGTATGTGTGTGTGTGTAATTGCGTTTTCCCGCGGATCTCCGGAATGGCCGATCAAAACAGGGATGAAATGGTACCAACATTCGTGTAGGTGGGACACTCATCGATTACCAAAAAATCAGCCTGAGTCTCCGATTCCGCGCCTCGGGGCAACCGAGTTTGTCCGTGGGGCGCACTTTTGGCATTGGGTCATGAAAACTTCTGTGAGTCGTCTAGCGCTAGAAAGGCTAAGCTCTAATCAAGGCGACAGGTATTTAGTAATGGCGCCGTTCAGAATCGCCAGGGTTTGAGGAGTGTGCATGACGCTATCGATAGTGTGCAGGACCTCAGTGGGAGTGTGCAGGACCCATATAGGAGTGTACAGGACGTCATAAAAAGTGTGCAGGACCCCAGTGAGAGTGTGCAGGACGTCATAGAAAGTGTGCAGGACCCCAGTGGGAGTGTGTAGGACTTCATAGAAAGTGTAAAGGACCCAAATAGGAGTGTACAGAACGTCATAAAAAGTGTGCAGGATCCCGGTGAGAGTGTGCAGGACGTCGTAAAAAGTGTGCAGGACCACAGTGGGAGTGTGCAGGACCCAAATGGGAGTGTGCAGCGCGTCATAGAAAGTGTGCAGGACCCCTGTGGGAGTGTGCAGGACCCAAATGGGAGCGTGCAGGGCGTCATAGAAAGTGTGCAGGACCCCTGTGGGAGTGTGCAGGACCCAAATGGGAGCGTGCAGGACGTCATAGAAAGTGTGCAGGACCCCTGTGGGAGTGTGCAGGACCCAAATGGGAGTGTGCAGGGCGTCATAGAAAGTGTGCAGGACCCCTGTGGGAGTGTGCAGGACCCAAATGGGAGCGTGCAGGACGTCATAGAAAATGTGCAGGACCCCAGTGGGAGTGCGCAGGACCCAAATGGGAGTGTGCAGGACGTCGTAGAAAAAGTGCAGGACCACAGTGGAAGTGTGCAGAACGTCGTAGAAAGTGTTCAGGACCCCAGTGGGAGTGTGCAGGACGCAAATAGGAGTGCGCAGGACGTCATAGAAAGTGTGCAGGACCTCAGTGGAAGTGTGCAGGACCCCAGTGGGAGTGTGCAGGACCCGAATGGGAGTGTGCAGGACGTCATAGAAAGTGTGCAAGGCCCCAGTTGAAGTGTGCAGAACGTCATGGAATGGGTGGAGTACCCCAGTAGGGGTGTGCAGTATGTCGTGAAATGTGTTCAGGACCCAGGTGGGAATGTGCAGTACGTCATAGAAAGTTATCAGGGCCGCAGTGGAAGTGTCATGAAGAAAGTAGAATTGAAACAGCAAGTTTTTGTCACTTTTTTCATGCGAAATCTTAGCCTTTGTGTAGCGAAGAAAACAGATAGGAAATCATGTATCTTGAGAAGCGTGCAGCGCGTTTTGAGAAGTACGCAAAACTCTGGAGACACTTCCTCGCCAGTCTGAAGAAACAAGCAGCAGCTCCACTCCCGCATAATCTCTGTTCGTCACTCAATACAACCGCTCAGTCATTTTGATTCACTAACTTCGATAAACCAGTTTTATATTTATTGAAAGTCTGAGCTTATCAAAATCTGCTTCACAAAAACATAAACATCCACTGACAAATTTCATTTATTGAGAACAGAGGCATGGTGTTGGTCAACAAGGAAAACCACATCTAAAATGCGAGCGCTTTTTTCTTAACATGAAAGGGATGGTAGAGCGAGATTAATAGCTTGGGTACATTACAGACGGAGGAAGTCGTAAATAAGATGCCGGTAACAAGCGACGATCTACCGCTGGCTTCTTATGTTTTGCTTTTTATTCCCACATTTTCATACCCGACGCCCTGCTGTAAATGTGCGCCAGCCTACTCTGCTCAGGAGAGTCCATACGGACGGCAACTTTCGGATAGACGGAAGGCAGCCAACACCGTTTTGTCAGAATATTCCGCCTCAGGATGCTAGCGCACGTGAAAGTTTTCTTGAGCGAAAACTTCGCTAGGTCTCGCTAGTATTTACATAAGGAAAAAGAAAACGGGCGGGGCAAAAGAAGCGGAATCAGCGCGGCCATGGTGAAGGGGGGGGTCGCCACCTTCGGCATCGCTGGAGAGGGGATTGCAATCATGATCGCAGTTTTTCCAACGGGTTGCTTGACCCTGCTTCGCAGTTCTGGAACTTCCGCACTATTACCCCAACCGAACGTTGCGCAAGGTTAGGCGCAGCAATCCGACTTCGTGTCGATCGAGCGATTTATGGTAGGCTCACTGAGCCGGTTCCGATACTGAACGGCTACAGCGGATATTATGTACAGAGGTCACTACCAGAGGTGATAATATGCCTGCAGGCTACAACTGCACACCGACGTGAACTGCATCCGATTATTGGATTGCAAAGGGCTCCGTCATCTGATTCTCAGTCATAAATTCGAGATATGGGATTTCTATAGTGGTGCTGGGACCTCTTAGTTGGTGAAATTTCTTCTTGGGTGCTACTTTATTATGACCTTCCCCCATTATGGGAACAAGCTCCAAACAACGTGCGCGCGCGGCTCACGACGCTGGGAAGAGAACACTTACTAGGGACTGCTCTAAACTTTCCGTGGAGATTTGAAAAATCATGCTGTCGTTGCTGTAGGTCTGTGACAGTAAATATTTGATCCGCGCTTGAAGCTCCCTAAATGGCTGCGGGGATTCCAAAAAATTCGCATTTTCATTGATTCACAAAAAGGTAAGGGTACACAGCAGGGAATTTTTGAGGCGTTCAGAAAATTTTTTTTTCGGATTCGGCTCAAAGCTTTCAACTTGGGGTTATCAATGGTGCTGAATATAATGGGCTCGGAGACTCGGGGTATTGAACAATTTTTTGCTCATGCTGCCCTGAAAATCTCGAATTTAGGGCGGATATTCGGCAGTATGTTCTGCGAGACGACGAGCTTGTTCCTGCCCCGGTGGGTTTACATTTACACATTTTTGGAGAAAATTTCAGCCTGAAAATGCCCTCCGTGTCGATTTCAGAAGAAGGCCGCATTGGGAACTTCAGCCACTCAAAATTCAAGCGATGGCACAATGGGCCGCAGGAGCACGGTGTTTAGAAGACGGTTTTTTTGTTGATGACAGTCATCCGTTTTTTGTCTTTACGTGTTTGTCTCTGCTCTCTATGACTGAAGATAGGATCTCTCGTGATCGCTTTACTACCATGTTTTTTGTTGATGTTCTCCCAGTCAGGCCCAAGCCAGTGTACGAAGTTACAGTGTCATATTTTTCCTGTTGGTAATGATCCAATAAACTGTACAAAAGCTTTCTTGAGTGCTCTTTTTTGTTTTATAGCCGCAGCACGGCAGCACGACGCCAACTAAACGTGAGCAGAACCTATGGGGTACAGATTTTGCTGAGCGCATCCGCGACAAGTGCTGCCTTGCGCCAGGGGCCGGATGCGTCAACGCTCCGGGTTGGGGCAGAGGCTGGGCAGTGGGACATCTCCGTAGATCACAAAATAAGTCGTGCCCCTGCAGTGTCTTTCGCTTCTTCAGCCACCCAACATCCTAACTGGAGCGGCTGGGGAAACGAAGGACACTGCAGGGGCACGATTGATTTTGCGATCTACAGAGATCTTCAAAGACGCCGACTGCCCAGCCTCTGCCCCAACCCGGAGCGTTGACGCATCCGGCCCCTGAATGCGAAGAGTTCATTGTTCTTCGCAACAGCATATGCTGCGAGGGTCCGCAGCATATGCTGTCTTGCGCCTGAAAGCCAACAATTCATTGCAGCAGCATGTGCTGAGCTCAAAGCAGCATATGCCGCAAAAAAGGAAATGAGACTCGAGGAAATATGCTGCTACATTGCTGCTAGCCACGAATCCATATCAGCAGCATATAGGGCACGCAGGCAAAGATATGCTGCGAGAACTCCGCCCCTTTTTTCAATACCACTCTCGTAGCCCGGCCGGTGATCTTGTCTTGATGCGAGAGTGGTACTCAGCGAATTCCAGAGTCGGTGTGTCTCATGCTAATGGCTCACACGATATGATGCGTCTACGAGTGAAGCGCTTAAAACGTATATAATCCCGATCAGAGAATCGTTGCGCAGCTTCAATGCAAAAATTCGAATTCTACGTCGAAAATCGACTCTAGAAACGCATATCCCCTGGTTCCGAGCCAAATGTATTCTGTTCCCTCGCGCGCTTGTGCGGAGCGAGGTTAGAGACAGCGAGAAATTGTGGGGAGACGGAGACGCAGCATACGCACGGAGACGCAAGCGACGAAAGGAAATAAATCACACTCGGAAACAGAGGATACTTCATTTGAATTGGCCACGGCATGTAATAATCCTTCACTTGTGAGTCCGGTGGAAAACCAACTTCGGGTGCATTGGCCCTGATCGTTTGCGCGCGTGGTGCACCACCATCGACCGAGTGGATTGCAGAAGCAAGCAGACGTTTGCAGACGGAATCATAAGGTGCGTTTCTAGAGTCAAATTTCGACGTAGAATTCGAATTTCTACATTGAAGCTGCGAAACGATTCTCTGATCGGGGTTATATACGTTTTAAGCGCATCACTCGTATACGCATCATAACGTGTGAGCCATCAGCCTGAGATAACCTTCATTCCCCCACTACTTGCAGTCCTATCATCACAATCGTAGGTGCGGAGCGGTTGTTTTTCGGAAAATTCAACTACGAAAATGAAGAAATCATTCTCAAAACCACACCGCTTCTATGATTGTGATACAGAAAAGTGCAAGTAGCGGGGAAATGAAGGTTACACCGACGCTGAAATTCGCTGAGTACCACTCTCGCATCAAGACAGGATCACCGGCCGGGCTACGAGAGTGGTATTAAAAAAGGGGCGGAGTTCTCGCAGCATATCCGGGCCTGCGTGCCGTATATGTTGCTGATATGGATTCGTGGCTAGCAGCAATGTAGCAGCATATTTCCTCGAGTCTCATTTCCTTTTTTGCGACATATGCTGCTTTGAGCTCAGCACATGCTGCTGCAATGAATTCTTGGCTTTCAGGCGCAAGACAGCATATGCTGCGGACCCTCGCAGCATATGCTGTTGCGACGAACAATGAACTCTTAGCATTCAGGGGCCGGATGCATCAACGCTACGGGTTGGGACAGGGGCAGGGCAGTCGGCGTCTTTGAAGATCTCTGTAGATCGCGAAATCAATCGTGCCCCTGCAGTGTCCTTCGTTTCCCCAGCCGCCCCAGTTAGGATGTTGGGTGGCTGAAGAAGCGAAAGACACTGCAGGGGCACGACTTATTTTGTGATCTACGGAGATGTCCCACTGCCCAGCCTCTGCCCCAACCCGGAGCGTTGACGCATCCGGCCCCTGGCGCAAGGCAGCACTTGTCGGGGATGCGCTCAGCAAAATCTGTACCCCATAGGTTCTGCTCACGTGTAGTTGGCGTCGTGCTACCGTGCTGCGGCTATAAAACAAAAAAGAGCACTCAAGAAAGCTTTTGTACAGTTTATTGAATCATGACCAACATAAAAAATATGACACTGTAACTTCGTACACTGGCTTGGGCCTGACTGGGAGAACATCAACAAAAAACATGGTAAGAAAGCGATCACGAGAGATCCTATCTTCAGTCATAGAGAGCAGAGACAAACACGTAAAGACAAAAAACGGATGACTGTCATCAACAAAAAAACCGTCTTCTACACACCGTGCTCCTGCGGCCCATTGTGCCATCGCTTGAATTTTGAGTGGCTGAAGTTCCCAATGCGGCCTTCTTCTGAAATAGACACGGAGGGCATTTTCAGGCTGAACTTTTTTCCAAAAATGTGTAAATGTAAACCCACCGGGGCAGGAACAAGCTCGTCGTCTCGCAGAACATACTGCCAAATATCCGCCCTGAATTCGAGATTTTCAGCATGCGCAAAACATTATACAATACCCCGAGTCTCAGAGCCCATTATAGTACACCATAAGGATATTCTGACATGAGAAGTCCCTTGAGCCTTACTTCTACCAGTTGAAAATGAAGCAACATTTCGACTGTGCGTTTATTTACACCAATTAGAGGGCTCTCGAAGCTTTGAGCAAAAATATTCCAGATTTGACTCAAAACTCTCCCAGGGTTATTTGGGGCGCTGATGACGAATCTGAGGTTTATTTGTCGTTTTTCCGAACATTTGGGCTAAATTCTTTTGAAGCTTACCACCGTTAGAAAAATTTCAAGGCAAAATCGACTTTTGACGTTTTCCGGAATGCGAAGAAAGATGTGGCTCAAATCGTTTCTATAGGGTTATTATCTAACTGTTTTGCTTTGCTACGGATTAGTATGATTTGGAAATGGAACATTTGTGAGAAACTCGTTAAAAGAGGTGAAATGTCTTATGCTACTGATTTGGCATGGGAATAAACTCGAAAGAAGCGCTAAAAACTCAGTGAAATGATTCATCGTTGATTTGGCTGTGCACTTGTTTACTAAACAACAAAAATTTAGTGTGACATTGAAAAACCAAATCACGCACTTCTTTTTGAGCATTTATGTATTCGTGAGACAGCAGCTCCTTAGTTCACGACATTCGCATAAACACACTACGTAATGTTATTTCCACTTTCATTAATTGACAGTAAATCGGAAGAGAACGCGCCAAATAATTTAGTAATGCTTGAAAATCAATATTTCTGAATGATTGAGGTGGGAGACACAACAAAATTTTGCAAGGACCTGAGACTTGTTAACCTAAACTGCAAGCGTTAGGTTGATTTCAGGAGAGAAGCGCGTGATTTGGTTTTCCAATGTCACACTCAATTTTTGTTGTTTAGTAAACAAGTGCACAGCCAAATCAACGATGAATCATTTCACTGAGTTTTTAGCGCTTCTTTCGAGTTTATTCCCATGCCAAATCAGTAGCATAAGACATTTCACCTCTTTTAACGAGTTTCTCACAAACGTTTCATTTCCAAATCATACTAATCCGTAGCAAAGCAAAACAGTTAGATAATTTCAATTATTTTAGCAAAAGTTTCCTTTTAAAGGCACATTACACCCTCAGATATGACTTTCATATGTCCATGCAGTTGTGTAGTTGACCCCTCTTGCATAACACTTGCCCACCCCCTCTAGCGCCACCACAGTTCACACCCTTTTTCTTGGTTTTCAAACCCAATGACGACTAGATGAAACAGGATTATAATTTGCCACCGGCATGAAATTCTCACGGAAGTGAAGTAGTTCTTCTTACCAGAGTTTTCCATCAGTAGCCCACAATATCGTGCTATTTCTATCACCGGTGAGGCTGTTTCCCTAATCCCTAGTGTGCTCAGCTTCACCCGCTCACCTCCGGAGAATGACGGTGTGTGAATGAAAACACACCGCTCTCAATTTCTTTTAGGCCCCGGTCATAGTCGGTGGATCTACTGAGTCCCACCGGGTCGATACGCATCGAATTCGTTTAAAACGGGTGCAAAAAAATCAACCGACTGAGTCCCACTGCGACAGTCTGATGCCCACCGCAATCCCCCCGGTCGATACTGATGGTTCTCATGCGTACAAGGGCGGGGCCAATGCACCGACTGAGTCCCACTGAGTCCCACCGAAATCATCTTCACCCCACCCGGTCGATATAGGTGTTTTTCACGCGATTTGGGTGCATTTTTTTCGGCCGACTGCGACCTGTCGAGTCCCGCCGCATCTCGACTCTCGCCGTCTGCGCTCTGCCCCACGTACTGCTGATAAGGAAATCAGATTCAGACATGTTGAAAACAAGAAAAATCAGCCACCAAACACGTTCCGATTCACAGCTGAGGTGATAATCGTCACTATCAATTGCGTGTTTCGCAGAGGAGTTGGTTGGCGCTGGGGGCGACCGGACTCAGTGGGACTCAGCAGGTTTTTTCCACCCCGGACTCATTCGGACTCAGTCGCACTCAGCAGGTTTTCCGGCCGACTACGACGGGGGCCTTATACCCTACCCTTTATCAACTGGTTATCATCAATTTTGTTTACCGTGAGAATTTTGTGTCGGTGGCAATTTATAATCGTCTCTAGATGAACGGAAGAATCGCAACAGCGTTTTCGATTTTCACTCCTTTGCCGGTCCTTCCACTTGTGTCAAACACACGATTCGTAAAGCTTGGCGTACTCCCAGTTGGGTCCCGCACACGTTCTCCGGCGCTTGGCGCGCTCCCAGTTGAGTCCCGCACATTTTCTCCGGCGCTCGGCGCTTTTTAATTGGGGTCCCGCACACGTTCCCCGTCGCTTGGCGCACTTTCATTTAGGTCCCACACACGTTCTGTGGGGTTTGGCACACTTCCAGTTGGGCACCGCATATGTTTCCCGGCGCTTGGCGCACTTCCAGTCAGGTCCCACACACGTTCTCCGGCCCTTGGCGCGCTCCCAGTTGAGTCCCGCACATTTTCTCCGGCGCTTTGCGCTTTTTAATTGGGGTCCCGCACACGTTCCCCGTCGCTTGGCGCACTTTCATTCAGGTCCCACACACGTTCTGTGGGGTTCGGCACACTTCCAGTTGGGCACCGCATATGTTTCCCGGCGCTTGGCGCACTTCCAGTCAGGTCCCACACACGTTCTCCGGCCCTTGGCGCGCTCCCAGTTGAGTCCCGCACATTTTCTCCGGCGCTCGGCGCTTTTTAATTGGGGTCCCGCACACGTTCCCCGGCGCTTGGCGAGCTCCCAGTTAGATCCCGCCCACTTTTCCCGGTCCTTGGCGCACTCCTACTTGGGTCCCGAACACGTTCCACGGCGCTCGGCGAAATTTCAGTTGGGTTCCGCGCAGGTTCCCTGGCGCTTGGTGCACTTCCAATCAGGTCTCACACACGTTCTGTGGCGCTTGGCACATTTCCGTTGGGGTTCCGCACACGTTCGCCAGCGCTTGGCGCACTCACAGTTGGGTCCCGCAAACTTTTACGGGCGCCTGGTGTCTCTTCAGTCAAGTCCCGCACACGTTCATAGGCGCTTGGCGCACTCTTGGTTGGGTCTCGCACTCTCTCCCCTGCGCTTTGCGCATTTCCATTCGAGTCCCGCGCACGTTTCCTGGCGCTTGGCGCACTTTCAATCGGATCCTACACACGTTTTGTGGCGCATGGCACACTTCCAGTCGGACCCCGCACAATAAACGGTGTACATACGGTTCCTGATGGACGTAAAGGAGACCTACTCTAACGCTTGTAATTGTGGTGAGCGCGAAGCGCTCACCAGATTTGGCTTTGATTCGCCATCGCGCAACCCCCTGATCTCAGTATCAGGGTCCAGAGTAAACGTAGGAAGACCGTTCTTTTTGCATTTAGTACACTTTAGAAAGGTGAATAACTGTTAAAAAAATGGTCCGAAATGGTTACCTGAGATTGGAGAAAAAGTGTCAAAACCACGTCATTTTGGTCGAAAAAATGTTCATCTCCTTTTTTTTTTCAGTTGGCGTTCACGATCTTGTTGGAACACTTATCGTTGAGCTAGAGAGCTCATTTTTGGCCAGGGAGCTGGTTTTGTTTGCACCTAGCTCCTGTCAAATTTTGAAGTTGGTAGCTCAATTTTTGCGGAACCTCAAAATTGAGGGTAAAGAAAGACAAAAACACGTAAACATGTTATTAAAAACCAACCGATGTTTGCTTATTCGTGAAAATGAACTAGTGAAATAAACACCGTTACTGATAGGCTTTTGCTCAGGATTTGACGGGGCAACGCTTCAATCAATACGGCGGGATCTCGGAAGTACTTTTTGAAACGCCGCACGGTGTGACTCAGAAGTGCGCCACAGAACGCCGTAGATACTGTGCGGGACCCCAGCAGGAGTGCGAATGACGTCGTAGAACATATGTGTGACCAAAGTAGGAGTGCGCCGGACGCCGTAGAAAGTGTGCGGGACCCAAATGGGTGTGCGCAGAACGCCGTAGAAAGTGTGTGGGGCCCAAATGGGTGTGCGCAGAACGCCGTAGAAAGTGTGCGGAACCCAAATGAGAGTGCGCCGGACGCCGTAGAAAGTGTGTGGGGCCCAAATGGGTGTGCGCAGAACGCCGTAGAAAGTGTGCGGAACCCAAGTGGGAGTGCGCCGGACGCCGTAGAAATTGTGCGGGACCCAGAGTGGGAGGTGCGCCGGACGCCGTAGAAAGTGTGCGGGACCCAAATGGGTGTGCGCAGAGCGCCCTAGAAAGTGTGTGGGACCCAAATGAGAGTGCGCAGGACGCCGTAGAAAGTGTGCGGGACCCAATGGGTGTGCGCAGAACGCCCTAGAAAGTGTGTGGGACCCAAATGAGAGTGCGCCGGACGCCGTAGAAAGTGTGCGGGACCCAAGTGGGAGTGCGCCGGACGCCGTAGAAAGTGTGCGGGACCCAAAGGGTGTGCAGAGCGCCCAGAAAGTGTGTGGGACCCAAATGAGTGCGCAGGACGCCGTGGAAAGTGTGCGGGACCCAAAATGAGAGTGCGCCGGACGCCGTAGAAAGTGTGCGGGACCCAAATGGGAGTGTGCCGGACGCCGTAGAAAGTGTGCGGGACCCACGTGGGAATGCGCCGGACGCCGTAGAAAGTGTGCGGGACGCAAATGGGTGTGCGCAGAACGCCGTAGTAAATGTGTGGGACCCAAAAGGGTGTGCGCAGAACGCCCTAGAAAGAATGTGGGACCCAAATGAGAGTGCGCCGGACGCCGTAGAAAGTGTGCGGGACCCAAATGAGAGTGCGCCGGACGCCGTAGAAAGTGTGCGGGACTCACGTGGGAATGCGCCGGACGCCGTAGAAAGTGTGCGGGACGCAAATGGGTGTGCGCAGAACGCCGTAGTAAATGTGTGGGACCCAAATGGGTGTGCGCAGAACGCCGTAGAAAGTGTGCGGGACCCAAATGGGTGTGCGCAGAACGCCCTAGAAAGTGTGCGGGACCCTAATGAGAGTGCGCCGGACGCCGTAGAAAGTGTGCGGGACCCACGTGGGAGTGCGCCGGACGCCGTAGAAAGTGTGCGGGACCCAAATGGGTGGGCGCAGGACGCCGTAGAAAGTGTGCGGGACCCAAGTGGGAGTGCGCCGGACGCCGTAGAGAGTGTGCGGGACCCAAAAGGGTGTGCGCAGAACGCCCTAGAAAGTGTGTGGGACCCAAATGAGAGTGCGCCGGACGCCGTAGAAAGGTGTGCGGGACCCAAGTGGGAGTGCGCCGGACGCCGTAGAAAGTGTGCGGGACCCAAATGGGTGTGCGCAGAACGCTCTAGAAAGTGTGTGGGACCCAAATGAGAGTGCGCCGGACGCCGTAGAAAGTGTGCGGGACCCAAGTGGGAGTGCGCCGGACGCCGTAGAAAGTGTGCGGGACCCAAATGGGTGTGCGCAGAACGCCCTAGAAAGTGTGTGGGACCCAAATGAAAGTGCGCCGGACGCCGTAGAAAGTGTGTGGGACCCAAATGAGAGTGCGCCGGACGCCGTAGAAAGTGTGCGGGAACCAAGTGGGAGTGCGCCGGACGCCGTAGAAAGTGCCGGACCCAAATGGGTGTGCGCAGAACGCCGTAGAAAGTGTGCAGGACATCAGTGGGAGTGTGCAAGATGTAACAGAATGTGCGCAGGACATTAGTGGGAGTGTGCAGGATGTCATAGAAAGTGTGCAGGACATCAGTGAGAGTGTGCAGGACTATAGTGGGAGTGTGCAGCACCTTATAGAAAGTGTGTAGGACATCAGTGGAAGGGTGCAGGACATCAGTGGGCGTGTGCAGGACGTCATAGAAAGTGCACAGGCTATCAGTTGGAGTGCGCAGGACGTCATAGAAGGGGGGGGTGCAGGACTTCAGTGGGTTTGCTTTCATCTAACACCACCAGGCATGGATCATGTTAGAAAGGAAACCTTTAGGAAAATAAAATGAAATTCATGAAAGTCTAGGTTCCTGGCAAAAGTTGAGATTTGGCATGGTCATAAAAATATACTCAGTTGAAAAGGGAAAATAAAGAAAAATGAAAAAAGGTTTTGAAATATTCCTGAGAACGATTTGGCGTAGAATAATTTGTTTTTCGGGAAATGAAGTGAAATAGTTGAAAGTATGATTTGGCAGTCGAGTTTGAACCAACTATTGATAAGAGTTGTGCAAAACGAGGGATCGCATTGTATGAGCTTATCCGTAGAACATATCAAAGCGAAATCACGCGTGAAATGGGAAGCATCAAAACTTTTTCGGAAGCTGTAATGCGGCGGTCTTCACGTATTAGGTGAAGCAAAATCAATACGCGTGATTTCGCTTTGATATGTTCTACGGATAAGCTCATACAATGCGATCCCTCGTTTTGCACAACTCTTATCAATAGTTGGTTCAAACTCGACTGCCAAATCATACTTTCAACTATTTCACTTCATTTCCCGAAAAACAAATTATTCTACGCCAAATCGTTCTCAGGAATATTTCAAAACCTTTTTCATTTTCTTTATTTTCCCTTTTTAACTGAGTATATTTTTATGACCATGCCAAATCTCAACTTTGCCAGGAACCTAGACTTTCATGAATCAATTCACTCTTATCACAATACCACTCCATTTCTCTCAATTGGCCAACCATGTTTCTTATCATTCAAAAGTTTCACCGGACTCACACACACACACACACACACACACACACACACACACACACACACACACACACACACACACACACACACACACACACACACACACACACACACACACACACACACACACACACACACACACACACACACACACACACACACACACACACACACACACACACACACACACACACACACACACACACACACACACACACACACACACACACACACACACACACACACACACGCACACACAAACACATTTTAAAATTTACAAATTTTTCCATATCTCGAGAACCACAGAGTGGATTTTTCTGAAATTTGGGCAGTGTTAAGAACCTTTACTGCTCTACATTTTGTGAAAATGCCAAGTTCGGAACTATCTTCCAAACCGAGATTCTGTAACGGGGGGTGTGCGCAGAAGCAATCCTTTTCCAAATCAGGTGTGAGCTTCGCGCGCACCACAATTTCTGAAAATTTAGCTTCCTGACAAAAGTAACTATTAGGTAATGGTGAAAAAAAGCTTCAAAAACATCTTGAAATATCTTAAAAAATGATTTGGCGTAAAATAGCCTGGAAAAAAAAAAGCTAAGAAATGAAAAAAAAATAACCAAAAATGCGATTTGGTGGGATCATTTCACAAGCTTCTCCGTTAAACTTATCAAAACGAAATCAAGCACGATATGGAATGGAGTTCACCTAGCTTGACCTATGCTGATTTCCTTATTACAGCTTTCAAGATTGGCTTAATGTTTCCGTTTCGCGCTTGATTTCGTTTTGATGAGTTTAACGGAGAAGCTTGTAAAATGATCCCACCACATCGCATTTTTGGTTATTTCACTTCATTTCTTAGCTTTTTTATTTTTCCAGGCTATTTTACGCCAAATCATTTTTTAAGATATTTCAAGATGTTTTTGAAGCTTTTTTTCACCACTACCGAATCGTTACTTTTGCCTGGAAGCTAAATTTTCAGAAATTTCACATATTTTTCCCGAAGTCCCTTTCTGACTTCAATTTTGCTCAACGATTTCCATTTTGGAATGATGAAACATCTAACAGACGTTATTGTCGTATGAGTACAACTTTTGAAACCTATGACCCAAGACATGAAAAAATACCACTCATTGCCGCATTTTGTGCAACATGTGAGAACTCAATATTATTGATCATTAATATTTGATCTCGCATGATGAGAAGAATTTCCCAAACAAGTGACTTAGAGCCATCAACAATCAAAAATCATTGCGGCACTTTGTGCAAAAGGCGAAAAAATCAATATTATTGATTGGTATTTATCGATAATAACTGATGAGCGAAATTCCCCAACTAAGAAAACCAATCCCACCAGCAATCACCACTCCTCGCCGTATTTTAAGCAAACAGCTCGAAAATCGATAATATTGATTACCGATCGATGAAGTGTCATGAGAACGAATTCGGACAAGTTCAGTACTTATCTCCGACGACCTGTGTTGATTGGCTACAGATTCACCCACTTACCCCGGTCTCCACAGCCATAGCAGAAAAAATCAGTTTTCGTGCTCCACGGCTAATTTAGTATGTAAACCCACGATTTTGAGGTATCCTTCAAAGTTACGGTATCAAGTTCAAAATGGAATAGGAGCGACCTGCATCCATTTCCAGCCTCCTGTTCGAAAATGAGCTCCCTAGCTCAATTTTAAGTGTACTCACAAGATCGTGTACGCCGTCTGAAAAAAAAAGGAGATTAACAACAAAAACGCGCGGTCTTTCAATTTTTACTCGAAAACCAGTGAACCGTTCTAAAACATTTTTGGGTACATAGAACAACTTTTTGCGCTCTTTTTAATGCAATTGAGCTCTAATTTCTACGTTCGCTCTGAACTGAGATTTCGAAAAAGGTTATTTGGGGTGCTGAATACGAATTCGATGTTCGTTTGTCGAGTTTCGACTTATAAGGTAGGTTTTGCTCCCTAAATAGCGCGGTGCTTACCGTAACTTACAATAAACCACAGAACTTTTACAAACGGACTACAGATTCGTGTTCAGCATTGTTTATTACCTCTACAAACAAGTTTTGAGCCGATGCCGAAATAAAAAAACACCCTGAAAATTCCATGAGGGCCCTTGCCTTGCCGCTAGGCCTTGAAAACGACCATGACTGCTTTCAGAGTGAGTCTAGGCAGCTGCGATGAGCATATTCGGACATTACGTTCAAAAATGATTCTAGAAAAGAACATTTCATTTGGAATGGCCAGTTTGACCAAACGGAGCTCCCTTGTAGGATAGCGCCCCTACGGACATCAATCAAAAAACTCGAAAAAAGCAAAAGCAACCATCGAAAACATAGCAGGAAACGAGAGAGATAGTGAACCATTCGAGAGTTCAGTGGAAACAAATGCAAAAATTCGAAGCGGAATGAAATTTCAAAATGAATGCCGTAGCCGCCGCAAATCAGCTACGATGGAGCTCGCTAACCCACTAAACCCACTTTAGTACTCTTTCCTTGCCACAAATCTGATGAGGGAGTAGCCAGGAATAAGCAGACTAAAACCTACCTTCACAAATAGACGAAGGACGGAATTGACGGTAGTGGTAGGGACGCGAAAAGTCGCATTTCCGCGCTTAATTTGATTTCAAACGCTCCCTGAACCTCGCCGCCGCTTTCATGCGTGCGTTCGCTCTTCAGGAACTTCGTAGACTATGCTGCTGTGTGCGCGGGATATGCTGGCATCTACAGCACCTACGCAGCATATACTGCCTGGTATTCTGTATGCGCTACATATCGTCGACCAATCGTGACCGAGTGGGCGTACCCGCAGTATATGCTGCCCCTGCAATTCGGAAAAGAGGCGGAACCTACGAGAGTGGTATCCAGCGAGTTCCAGAGGATGTGATTTCTACACCAGGAATCATCCCATTGTGTGTTGTAACGCCGAAATATGTTGCTGTGATGAACGAGGCGGCGCGCCGGTATATGGGAAGTCAGAGCCACACCATCCGTGACTTATTGGCGCAGTGACAGTGTGCGCTGCAGCGAGGAATGATGTAACGGGTTCGAATCCATGCCGCTCCCGTGGTTTTGCACTCTTGTACAATATCGGGGTTCATCTCGTAAAGTGTAGAGGATTAGCAATTTATGGTGCGAGAGTTTTTTTTGTGAAAATATGGAGCGTTTTAGACGTGAATGTCTGATCACCGCGGCTGGTGTTTTATTGTTAAAATAATTGAACTTGAACCAAATCTATAGCTACTAACACATGTGGCAATTGTGCTTAGAATGTTCAAAAGAAAGGATAGCCTCACAATGAGAATAACGAATGAAGTGAACAACCGAACAATGATTAAAAGCATACAGGCCTACTAATTGAGGAAGGAAACAGTACTGAACCAGACTTGACTAGATGTGTTAATACAAGCTGTGGGCAGAACATTATAAGAGAAATCGCTTGAGGAGTCCGGTTGGAGTGAGCGCGGGCGAACAAAAAGCAATACCGATTGAGAGATCACGGCCTCGAAAAAATTGAGCTGATCTGACGCCAATGCCACGAACACATAGTTTTTCGGAAAAAGCTCTTTTTTTTGAAGAACTACTTCAGGTCGTAGTAGAAAAAATACCATATTCCTATCGTAACCTAAATTAGTCAACTTGAGTATCAAAAAAGAACCTCATATTCGGGTTCAGCGCCACAAATAACCCCCCTAGACAACGTTTGGTCGAAAAAAATCTACCTTCGTAACCTCACGCAGGTGGTAACTCAAACCCACTTTTGGAAGGCCGAAGGTCGATTTTTTTCTGCTCTAAACTAGTCCAGGGGGGCTATTTGGGGTGCTGAACACGAATATAAGATCCGTTACCGTTATTTTGGAAAATTTTTGTAGGTTACGGCAGGTGTAAAGCCTTTTTGCTATAGAAATCTATATAAAAGCTCATAACTCCGTTCAGAAAAACGATTTGCAGCTGCATTGTAAAAATTTGAACTCTACGTTAAAAAGTGATCCTAGAAACGCATATTTCATTCGGAATGGCCACGGCATGTAATAATCCTTCCCTTGTCAATCGTTTTTTCGATCAAGTTTGACGGGGGACTAATCGGTGCCCGAAATAGCCTCCCCCCTTCTGGACAATGATTCGGTGAAAACAATTTTTCCGATCGTTAACTTGGCAAGAACTTCTCCCTGTTGGTTGGGCGTTTAATAACTTTTTATTAAATCAGGAGGTTTTGTAACGTCACTCCCGGAAAGACGAAGCCGGGCGGTCCTGATTTGCAGCTAGGAATGCCCTCGCCACTGTAGTTCGAGTGATGCCGTGTTGCGCGGCCCCGCAGCGACCGCCTCAACTCAGCGCCGCCCGGCTTCATCATTCCGGGAGTGACGGTAAGCGGTCGAGAGAACTGCTTAATATCTTACTAAGAACGTCCTAACATTATTAATTTGAGGTGCTGATCACGAATCTAGATCAATTTTTCGATAGATTGCAGTGGGTCACTGCGGGTATACGGTAGTTTTGTCAATGTCTCAGATTTGGCTGGAAGCTTCTCTGTGGGGGTTACATGGGGCGGTTAAAGGCAGCATACTTGCTCGTTAAGGTGGGTGAGATAACTACGTGAATCGAACCGTATGGCTTACAACATAATGCTTACGCATTTTGAAGTGTCAAAAACGACCCACAATGCCGCTACATGAGTTAGAAGTTGGCCCCGCCCTGTATTTTCACGTCCCCTGTATTTGCCCTTTTCCTCCAACGCAGGGTTTCTGGGCCATCTTCGCCGTCAGTGACGTGTGTGGTTCACTTCTTAGGCAATACTCTGAGAAAATTTGCACCGGCGGCAGACCAGCCCTGCCTTGAAGGCTCCTAATCGGTGCCTGCAGGGTAGTGTTTATCCAGAGTCCCTCCACCAGCTATGCCATTGCATCAAACCCGCGTCGGTGTCTCAACCAGGACGCGACGGCTCCTAAACCCGTTCTGAAATTACCTCAACCCTATCTCGACGGTGCCTGGGCCCGTAGCAAACCCCCCGCCGCCACCACATAGAGATGGCAACCGACCTGAGGTACATCGTGCCCAGATGCCACCTATTGTCGCCAACCCGGAGCGACCCTTCTTTACAGGATCATTTTATTTGCAAAAATCAGTCATATGACGGAGTCGAACCACGCACGCTGGTCGCGTTGACAGAGCGCACAGCAACTGAACCGTGCGACCATGTCGCAGGCTGCATTCTCCGTAGTAACAGGGGTGTGAGATCAACAAAACAGTCAACAGCAATCTATTCCATCGAAATCATTCCCTTAAGGTCTGCAGTCCATCCTATTCCGATACTTCTATTACAAACTATGCACGGCGAACTCTGCTTAGACGTTTTCAGCAGTTGCACAAGAACAAATTTTCGAATTCGCGAAGAAGTTCATGTTTTCTGTTTTTTTTTTCGAAAAGTCCGCAGATTACTCTAGGACTAGTCAGAATGATACTTGACCTTTTCCCCCCGTGCTATACTTACCTTCTTCTGAACTAAGCAGGTGATGTTCCAGTTCCGAATTCGTACCTATTCTTACAGGACTTATGATTTTTCTTTCGGGAACCATGTTTGTACATGATAACGCAGCTATTCGCTTAACGAATATCGGAGTAAAATGAGTTAAGCATAGAAGCAAATCTTAATGTGTTTGAATATTTCATGTTTCCAAAAAAGAAAAATGCCCTTTTTAGAGGCTGGGAAACCGTTCACAAGTTATCACGAGAATTTTACCTACACCCAACAATTTTGATGATAACTCAGCTACCTTTTGAAAACCGTGGTGTAGGCCTGTTCTTGATTGTTTCTAGGGCGAAAAAGTGAAAACAAAATTGAATGTTTGTAGGTATCTCTCAGACTTCCGGATTTTTCTTTCGAGAAATTATCGCCCAGATTTTTTGTCTAATAGGAGCTCATAATCATTAACCCTTTGTGATTTTCTTCTTTGAAGAAAATTGATCATCACCTTCGATTCCGCTGCTATGCTTGACTGCTGCTGCCGTTTCCTCATTTCCTTGCTGTTCAAATTTTTTTCTTCGACTGTGTTCATAAACACTGTACGCAATGTGTCTCACGGTACGCAAGTATGTAGGTGAGGTTTTTTTTTGGGGGGGGGGGTGGAGTTATCCAATATGCATTTCCGACAGCTTAAGTGCTGAAAAACGTGTTGAAGAACAGTGCCATTTCGATCGAAACGAACAGAGCCAATTAGAGATATGATTAACTGAAACACGATCTCAAACTTCTCACCGCGAAGAATCTGTAAAAATATCTCTTAGCTAGCAAAATTAGTGAACCATGAAACCATACGAAAAATTCGCTAAGCACTCTGGAGATAAAAAATTGTCGAATTCAACATAACATTATTTTCGTTTTTTCGCGAAGGAAACTCACGGAATGGAACATACAGTATAGACACTTTACGTACAGCCTTTCATGAAAAAAAGTAGCCAATCTGAGGGGTCAGAAACAGAAATAATAATAGGAAACAAACGGCGCCCGCGAAAAATCAACAGCTGATGAGGAGCGATTGATTATGAAAGACGGTCAACATCATTGCAGCAATAATCAGCTCATTGAAGCGATTTCCGTTGTAGTAGGCTTCATAAAGACTTTTTTCCAAGATTGGCCACATGTTAGGGGAGGCTATCATTTCAATGCCCAATTCAAAGCCACTGCGTGGAATTTTCGCATGATCAGCCCAAAACTCAGAATTTTCTTGAACCTCAACGGAGATGGTCAAACGTCGTCAGCAAGATCAAGGGATCGTGTTCTCCTCCCATAGCCGCCACCATCTCGGTCATGCACGACCCATGACTTGGCTCCCTCCCTAAGCGCCTCTGCAATGTGCGCGCTATTTCCACTTTCCACTCGCAGCTCGTGGCTCCCTTTCAGACCTCAGGTCCATGGCTGCATGCCGAGGTGGGTGACATTCGGCTGCGAGGGAAGTTACCACCTCAGCACGCACACGTGCATTAGGATAGAGCGGCCACCACCTCTTTCGCCTGCGATGTGAGCCACCACCTTGCGCCGGGGAGGCAGCTATGAGCTCCCACCTTTCGAAGGGATTGCTACGGGCCCTGATTCGGGCCGCGACGGTGCCTGAATCTGGCTGCCCCCCCCTCCCAGAGAAAGCCCCGCCTAGGTCCGGACAAGGGCTAAACCTTCGCCGAGGTCTGTGGTGAGGAACCACCATCACTGCGGACAGCGGCAAAAACCGCCCCACCCCCAGCCGTGGGATCCCCTATCCCCCAGCGGTCAAAAATGTGCTGGCCTCCGGGGAGGGACTCGAAGTCACCTTCCTGGGCCGGCATCAGAACGCCGAATGAGGACTCGAGTGAGATGAGGCACCTTTTATACCGGCTGTGCATGTGATAAACACATCAGGACGTGATCATTCGCTTTACCATTTTTTTCATGTCTGCCATTGTATCGGTGGCGTCGTGGTGATAACGCGAAGCCGGCGCGAAGCTGTTGCGAAGCCCACGCTTCGCTATTGCGGTACTGTTCATGATTGCGGTGCCGTTGCTGTACTGTTGCGGACATGATGGAATCTTCCAAGATTCCGGAGCCGTTGCTACAGTGTCGCGGCACGAGCTCGGATCACTGTGCCGTTGCTACATTGGCCCGGCACGGTCTCGGGTTGGGTGCCGTCCCGCCACGGTCAATGCAAATTTTCTCGGAGTATACCAACAGTGACGACGGTGAATATGACCCAGCAACCTTGCGTTGCAGGAAAAGGGCAAATACAGTGGGCGTGAAAATACAGGGCGGGACCAATTTCTTACTCATGTAGCAGCATTGTGGGTCGTTTTTGACACTTCAAAGTGCGTAGGCGTTGTAATCTGGGCCATACCATTTTATTTCCGTAGTTATCTCAATCACGTTTACGAGCGTGTATGCTGCCTTTAACAAAATGCTGACTGCCATTTTTCGATTTTCGGATTACTACGGTAAAAGACGCTAGCTAAGCTCTGGTACATCCCTAGTGACCTGTTGATTTCGATTACCACCAGCAGCGGAGCGGTGGGCTTCGGATAACTAGTGATAAGGAGGTTTCGACGAAAAAGCCACCGCTCCGCGCTGTGATAACCGAAAACATGAGTTCACTTGGAATGAAACAGAGTCTAAAAGATTTTGAACTCACTGAAACTTACAGAAATCGTAAAAATAACAACGGAAAAAATATTCTTGTTCAGCGCGCTAACTAACCCGTTATTACAAGTTTTCAGCTGAATTCGATGAATTTTTCGGAAGATCCTGATAATTGTCCTTGAGCAACAAGAAATTTTTGCAAAGCTCCAAAAACGCTCAAGACTCATTGGAATCGGCAGCTCGGATCGAGTTAGTACACACTGTTACTATTGAAGCCTAATAAGAGATACTGCCGTTCTCGGTCCCAAAGTCCGGTCCGCATTTGCTGACAACGTCTATTGCATCACACAGCAGGATGATAATCAGGATGGGACCACTTGGTCCCAGCACGCTTCATCTCTCTCCCAGCTCAATTATAACGTGTCGCGTGATGAAGCAGTCGTTTGGCGCTCGCTGGCAGTGCCGCAAGGCTTTTGCGGCGTCGGAACACTCTCTCTGGCAAACTGGGGCGTCGACAACAGGTTGATCCGCCCACCATGAGTCACCGCTGGCCAACGCGCCGATATTCGGCGGAGCTTGGCCGGGAGTTATGCTCTGGTCGATGTCGAGCTGTTGCACAGCTAACGCTCTAGATACAAGGGTAGTATACGACGCATTTTTCAGGCATGCTGTGAATGATGAAAGTTCAGCCGGTTCAATTACCCAAGTTTGAGGTAAATTGGCCCCGCCCAGCATCTTGAGGTCCTGCCTATCCGGTGGTGACCCCAGTGGAGGCTGAGCGACCCAGCCGCGGCGCGTGTTGGTGTGCCGACCGCGACGCGTATCGGAGTGCCGATCGCGACGCGCGTTGGAGTGCCGACCGCGACGCGTGTCAGAATGCCGACCTCGACGCGTGTCGGTGAAAAGTAGTACCTAAGCTAGATGAAACAGTCCTGTAGAATGTGAACTGCTGCTAAATAGGCCGCTAAACGCGACACATCGAGTTGTCAACAGCCCGACAACAGGCGGACGTCGCTGGGCAACGGACAGGTCTCAGGCTGACAATACGCGCGATTTGACTTGTCAGCAGGGAGCGGTTTATGAGATGACAACTTATCAACCTGTTGTCGACACCATAGTTTGCCTGAGCTGCGGTCCTCCCTTGTCGCCTTTTACGCCGTGTTGGTCTCCCCCGTCGCCGAAAGTTATTGATTGCATCACCCAGCGCCGTTTGTTGCTGCGAGCAACCCTGCGACTTCAACTCTGCAGACCCACAGAGTTGAAGTTGCGCCGCCGCTCGCACAGGCTAGCAACACGGGAACGATGCAATATCGATGACATTGGGCGATCAAAGCGGAGTGAAAGACGACGAGGGGGGACCGCAGAGTGTTCCGTTGTGGTTGGCGCTCGCTGACAGTGACGCAGGGCCTTCGCTACGTGAAAACACTCTGCGGCATAGCTTCGTTGGTTGGAGCCGGGTTCTTCTCCAACCTTCACTTTTGGGCTGAGATTCATGAACGCATTGGGTCTCGCCAGTGTTTGGTTGAGGTTGTAATTTCCATAGAATTCTGCGTCTACTAGTGTTTTTAGATTTGAAAAATAGTTTCCCGGTCCGTCAGCCTAATTCGTTTTATGAAATACCAGTTTTTTGCTTATAACTCTTTGACCGCTAGAGATAGTGTCATGAAAAAGCTGTTTCCCAAATCTCCGTAAAATTCTGCGTCGAACGGTGTATTGGGTTCCTATCTTTACGGGCTCCATAAGCCAGCCAGGTCGGTGGAGTCGAGCTCCATAGTGATCTCGTTAGGGTGCTCTTGCCTCTATGATGCAAATGAGAGAGTTCTGAAGAGCCAACAATGTGGCTCAGCTCCACCGAGCTGGCCGGGTTATGGAGCAAGTAATTTAGGAACCCGATGTATCATTCGACGCAGAACGTTACGGAGATTTCAAAAACTACCTTCACCACAACCCTATCTTCAATTGTTAAAGAGTTATATGCGAAAAACTGTTATTTCATAAAATCGATTAGGCTGAACGATCGATAAATTATTTCTCAAACCTGAAAACACTATAGACGCAGAATTCTTTGAAGATTCCGAAGACAGCTTTCAATGAAGGTTCATCTTCTAGCGTAAAAATGTTATGAGAGAAAAACGGATAGCTCAGGGCAAAAAAGCACACTTTATAAACTGAAATCAGCTGGAGGAGTGGGAACGTATGTTCTGAACCTGAGAACCGTAACCGTTGCAGGATTCCGTGAGAATTCCGAAAACAACCTTATTTTCATAAATCGAAATCGGCTGAGAGATTCAAATTGAAAGAGTTATTTGAAGCGAAATTTCTTGAAGATGCCGGAAACAACTACTTCCGAAGATCATTCTTCCAGAGTAAAAATGTTATGAGCGAAAAACTGGTCGATTTTTTAAAATTCGCTTTGAAAAGTGTTCCGAAAAAATTTACTTCAAGATAGCTGAAAGGAAATTTTTTTTATCTCGGCAGATTTTTAAAGACCTAACCAAAAAATGTGACAAAATTAAAGATCAAAATTATAATATATTGAATGCGAAAAGGAGGATTAAGAAAACGTTAAATTTTGAAGTTGCAGGTCTAGAGGGAACCTTCACCATTTCTCACTCAGGTATCCTAAACAACATTCACCTCTCGTCTCCACCCCCGACGAACCTACGCTCTGTGGTGCCTTCTCGTCGCCCATGACGCCTCATGGGTCACCAATTGTAATCGCTCCAGCCGCGAAGCGGCTGGAGAGGTTTGGTTTTGCCTGGCACTTGTGATCACTTAGATTTTGGTAAAGTAGTTAATGAAACCTGTACAACAAATTTCCTAGAGATTTCCTTCTGGATATAAGTGAGAGAGTCTAGAAGACACCCGCTGACAAAATTTGAGCCAAATCGATTGAAAATTAACAAAGTTAGATCGGCGGAAGCTTAGCTAAAATTCGCGTTTTTTCTTGTAACGCGTCCCTCGTGTCCTGTTCCTCGTTCCTCGTTTCTCGTTCCTGCCACTAGCCACTGCCAGTGGTCGCAGGCGATCAGTACATAGGACATCTGATGACGTCATCAGGGTGTCATGTAAAGTACATAGGGCATCTGATGACGTCATCAGGATGTCATGTTAAGTACATAGGGCATCTGATGACGTCATCAGGATGTCATGTAAAGTACATAGGGCATCTGATGACGTCATCAGGATGTCATGTTAAGTACATAGGGCATCTGATGACGTCATCAGGATGTCATGTAAAGTACATAGGGCATCTGATGACGTCATCAGGGTGTCATGTAAAGTACATAGGGCATCTGATGACGTCATCAGGATGTCATGTAAAGTACATAGGGCATCTGATGACGTCATCAGGATGTCATGTTAAGTACATAGGGCATCTGATGACGTCATCAGGATGTCATGTAAAGTACATAGGGCATCTGATGACGTCATCAGGATGTCATGTAAAGTACATAGGGCATCTGATGACGTCATCAGGGTGTCATGTAAAGTACATAGGGCATCTGATGACGTCATCAGGATGTCATGTTAAGTACATAGGGCATCTGATGACGTCATCAGGATGTCATGTAAAGTACATAGGGCATCTGATGACGTCATCAGGATGTCATGTTAAGTACATAGGGCATCTGATGACGTCATCAGGGTGTCATGTAAAGTACATAGGGCATCTGATGACGTCATCAGGATGTCATGTAAAGTACATAGGGCATCTGATGACGTCATCAGGGTGTCATGTAAAGTACATAGGGCATCTGATGACGTCATCAGGATGTCATGTAAAGTACATAGGGCATCTGATGACGTCATCAGGATGTCATGTAAAGTACATAGGGCATCTGATGACGTCATCAGGGTGTCATGTAAAGTACATAGGGCATCTGATGACGTCATCAGGGTGTTATGCAAAGTACATAGGGCATCTGATGACGTCATCAGGATGTCATGCAAAGTACATAGGGCATCTGATGACGTCATCAGGATGTCATGTAAAGTACATAGGGCATCTGATGACGTCATCAGGGTGCCATGTAAAGTACATAGGGCATATGATGGCGTCATCAGGGTGTCATGTAAAGTACATAGGGCATCTCATGACGTCATAAGGATGTCATGTAAAGTACATAGGGCATCTGATGACGTCATCAGGATGTCATGTAAAGTACATAGGGCATCTGATGACGTCATCAGGGTGTCATGTAAAGTACATAGGGCATCTGATGACGTCATCAGGATGTCATGTAAAGTACATAAGGCATCTGATGACGTCATCAGGGTGTCATGTAAAGTACATAGGGCATCTGATGACGTCATCAGGATGTCATGTAAAGTACATAGGGCATCTGATGACGTCATCAGGGTGTCATGTAAAGTACATAGGGCATCTGATGACGTCATCAGGGTGTCATGTAAAGTACATAGGGCATCTGATGACGTCATCAGGGTGTCATGTAAAGTACATAGGGGATCTGATGACGTCATCAGGATGTCATGTAAAGTACATAGGGCATCTGATGACGTCATCAGGATGTCATGTAAAGTACATAGGGCATCTGATGACGTCATCAGGATGTCATGTAAAGTACATAGGGCATCTGATGACGTCATCAGGGTGTCATGTAAAGTACATAGGGCATCTGATGACGTCATCAGGATGTCATGTAAAGTACATACGGCATCTGATGACGTCATCAGGGTGTTATGCAAAGTACATAGGGCATCTGATGACGTCATCAGGATGTCATGCAAAGTACATAGGGCATCTGATGACGTCATCAGGATGTCATGTAAAGTACATAGGGCATCTGATGACGTCATCAGGATGTCATGTAAAGTACATAGGGCATATGATGGCGTCATCAGGGTGTCATGTAAAGTACATAGGGCATCTCATGACGTCATAAGGATGTCATGTAAAGTACATAGGGCATCTGATGACGTCATCAGGATGTCATGTAAAGTACATAGGGCATCTGATGACGTCATCAGGATGTCATGTAAAGTACATAGGGCATCTGATGACGTCATCAGGGTGTCATGTAAAGTACATAGGGCATCTGATGACGTCATCAGGGTGTCATGTAAAGTACATAGGGCATCTGATGACGTCATCAGGATGTCATGTAAAGTACATAGGGCATCTGATGACGTCATCAGGGTGTCATGTAAAGTACATAGGGCATCTGATGACGTCATCAGGATGTCATGTAAAGTACATAGGGCATCTGATGACGTCATCAGGACGTCGTGGAGAGTGAGTAGCGCTTCATTTGTAGCGTGCGCAACAAGTTTGTTGCTCACTGATTATAATAGCAATCCATGCTATTCAAAAAATATTGAAGATTTTCAGGGATATTACTTCGTAATATCAATAAAAAGTGAACAATTCTATCAAAAAGAGGTCTTCCAAGCAAAAGAGGTTTGGTTGGCGTTAGAAACGTTCCAACAAAAAGGGGAAAGTAGAATGAGGAGAGTCTACAAAAAGTGAACAATATTTTCTGAGGCTGATTTTCCTGGCCGATACTTCTTAACAGCAAAAACAAACCGTTGCGGTGTTCTACACGGAAGCACTCTGTGGTTCCAAAAATGGTCTTGACTACACGAGAACCGTTAAAAAGTATGTGCATGCAAACCTAATACTTACCATCAGAATAGAAGATGATGCCAAAAACACAGACGGACAGTTAGCTCCAGTTGCTACGAGAAGCGAAATCAAAGTGCAGCATCTAATGAGAATATTTTCCTATATTCTCGTCAACGAATAGAAGTCCATTCTTGGAAACCATTGAACTCTTCCTCTAGTAGTACCAAAACGGTTTGTTTTTGCTGTTAAGAAGTATCGGCCAGGAAAATCAGTCTCAGAAAATATTGTTCACTTTTTGTAGACTCTCCTCATTCTACTTACCTATTGTTCCCTTTTTGTTGGAACGTTTCTGACGCCAACCAAACCTCTTTTGCTTGGAAGACCCCTTTTTGATAGATCAATATTGCGTCACCCAACGCTGTTCCTCGCTGCGAGAAATGCCGCGACTTCAACTATGCAGACCCCTTATGATGAAGTTCGGGAACATTTTTTTCGTCGCGTCAAGGCTGACGCTCGGCGACCACCCACTGGCGGCTGCCACTCTGCAGACCCCTATAGATGGATGATTATCGCTTGGAGCGGAGAGATAGCGTCGGTCGTGTTGCACCTCAGGCACACTCCGAGCAGCGATTCGTGTGAGTTGATTTGGTTACAGTGGTTGAAGTATCAAAGCATTTCTTGTTTTGTTTTTATTGAATGCAAATTTCGAGATTGAGTGATAGTATCAACAAGTAGATTGTTATGCGAAGTGTTTTTCATTTGCTAGCAGTTCCATCGTTTTGTGTTGGTGTGAGAGTGAACTGACTGAAAATGTTCCGAGGTTTGGGAAGTCTCAGTCCAGCATCAATAATCATGCCCAATAGTCGTCTTAGTGCAGGATTTTCGAAACGGAAGAAGTCTCCTCAAAGAAGTTCTTCCGAGCGGGGAAATGCAGACAAATCACAACGGAGCGAGGCATCGAGGAGGTCAAGAAGAACGGATTTCTCACAGCGATCCGAACGATCCACATCTCATACGTCCTTACTCGAAGATGAGACTGTTATGGACAAGAAAGAAGGCTCCAAAATGTGTGAAAACTTTCGATTGGCTCGTAATCATAATTCCTTTATGTGAATATCCATTCAGGGACTCTAGCATGAAAAGTATGAAATCGACACGTGAGTCCACAATTAAACGCGAGAAAGCTCAGGTAAATGAGATTTCCTACCACTTTTGATTCTTCTTCGGATCCAGATAACCCGCCGTTTGTCCCAGGTTTATCGTTTCGTCAAGAGAACCATGGAGAAGGGAGTACGTGGGCTAAAAACTGAGTTTCTCTCAATGAAAAGGTTAGTATGGTTTGGAATATCGGTAAAGAGCTTCGGGGAACCGATCGGCTCCTAACGTTAAAACATGCCTGTCGAAGTGGCAAAACTTGTTTACCTGTAATTACCTGTCTGAACACGTTTGATCGATACGTATGATTTGTTTAAGAGCACAGCGGTTCCCCGAAGCTCCCTTCTCGCACTCGTATGGTTTGTATCTTATCTCCAGGAAGTCGCGTTGTATTTATTATCTCGATATCTTGGGAGCGGAGTGGTTGTTTCTGCATTTCTACCATAGCAGCGACGCGGCTTCCTCCCATCGACGATACTTGTGATGTTTCTGCTGTGCTTGGTCCTTAGGTACCGGTCAGGCTCCGGTCATAGTTGAATGAGGCGACGTATCCAGCCCGGTCGATACACACAGAAAGCATTGGGAATGAGATGCAAACATCACCCGGTGTATCCCTCCAACACCCCCCCCCCCCCCAACACCTGCCGACACTACTAGACGAAAATCACCGTGCGGTACCGATTGTCACAGAGCCATAAAATACTCGGCAATTTTCCTTAGAGAGTTTGAGTCGGTCGGTCTGATATAGCAATGCAACTGATATCATCATTTCATGCCCTTGTGGCTATCGGTACCGCACGGTATTTGGAGTTCACTGCCGACACCAGCCCGGTCGATACGTATGAACAATATGGTGAGGTAAGGTTGAGAAAATCACCCAGTGTATCCCTCCAACACCCCCCAACACCCACCCGATCTATACGTATGATTAAAATGATGGAGTGAGGTTGAGAAAATCACCCGGTGTATCCGACGCGGTCGATATCCATGCAATACGTGGATGACGGGGGATGAGAAAAGCACTGGGTAGGCGGGCCGATGGTAAAACATTGCGTATCACTAGAAAGCTAACCTTACTGCTACCTCCGTTTCTTCAACTCAGGTACTCAGGGCGATGGCTAGCGAACCTCTAAGCCGAAAACGACGGCCGGCGCCCCACATTTCGAGGGTGCCGGCCAGCGGCGAACCATGCTGCATGCGACGCACACGCAGCGCGGATATTGGCTCGCCCGCGAACCACAAAACACGCCACGCCATCTTCAATTCGGCCGGTTGGGAAGACAATTGATAATGATCACGAATGATCTCGTCGTAACGTGGTTATCACGTGCACAGCCGGTATAAAAGGCGCCTCATCTCACTAGAGTCCTCAATCGGCATTCTACTGCCGACCCTGGAAGGTGACTTCGAGTCACTCTCCGGCTGGCCAGCATATTTTTGACTGCTGAGGGGATAGGGGTATCCCCACGGCTGGGGGGGGGGAGCGGCGGTTTTCGCCGCGATCCGCGGGGAGGGTGGTTCCTCACCGCAGACTGCGGCGGACCGAGGCGGGGCGTTTCTCCGCCGTGGGGCCGGGGTGACATGCTTGAGGTAAGCGATAATACAAATAGTGATCGCGGGCCATCTGGTAAAGGTCGGCGGGCTGTCGACATACGGCTGGCCGGCGAGCCAAAAGCGGGCGGCCGGAGGACGGAGACCGCGGGCCAGCTGGGAAAGGTTCGCCGGCCGTCGTCCTGAGTACCTGAGAATTTGCTCTCCTTCACTATTTCTCTGAACAATTGCAATCCTGTTGGCCATGTAATCATCGCTCAGGTACTCAGGGCGACGGCCGGCGAACCTCTATGCCGAAAACGACGGCCGGCGCCCCACATTTCGAGGGTGCCGGCCAGCGGCAAACCATGCTGCATGCGACGCACACGCAGCGCGGATATTGGCTCGCCCGCGAGCCACAAAACACTCCGCGCCAGCTTCAATTCGGCCAGATGGAAAGACAATTGATAATGGTCACGAATGATCACGTCGTTAGGTGCTTATCACGTGCACAGCCGGTATAAAAGGCGCCTCATCTCACTAGCTCAGGTACTCAGGACGACGGCCGGCAAACCTCTATGCTGAAAACGACGGCCGGCGCCCCACTTTTCTAGGGTGCCGGCCAGCGGCGAACCATGCTGCATGCGACGCACACGCAGCGCGGATATTGGCTCGCCCGCGAACCACAGAACACGCCACGCCATCTTCGATTCGGCCGGTTGGAAAGACAATTGATAATGATCACGACTGATCACGTCGTAACGTGGTCATCACGTGCACAGCCGGTATAAAAGGCGCCTCATCTCACTAGAGTCCTCAATCGGCATTCTAATGCCGGCCCTGGAAGCTGACTTCGAGTCACTCTCCGGAGGCCAGCATATTTTTGACCGCTGAGGGGATAGGGGTATCTCCACGGCTGGGGGGGCGGTTTTCGCCGCGATCCCCGGGGACAAGCACGCTAATGCCGATCATTTTTTCCGCAGGGCTACCGTAACCCTGCTTTAAAAATTTTCTACGTGTCAGCTTGGATATGAGCGCATCGTAGTAGCCAACAAACATGTTTGCACAATTTCGACCTCCTCAGCCACTTCCCAGTGGCTTCTCGAAGAGAGCGGTGAGTGAATGAATGCATATCGCTCCTCTGCCCTTTTATACCCCGCATGTTATGAGCGTGTGTTTACATTCGTTATCATGTTTTGTTCGAGAATGGTTACGGTAGCCCTGCGGAAAAATGATCTGCATGGGCGTGCTTGTTCCGCGGGGAGGGTGGTTCCTCACCGCAGAGTGCGGCGGAACGAGGCGGGGCGTTTCTCCGCCGTGGACCCGGTGTGACATGCTTGAGGTAAATAATAATACAAATAAGGATCGCGAGCCATCTGGTAAAGGTTGGCGGGCCGTCTACATGAGACTGGCCGGCGAACCAAGCGCGGGCCATCCACGGAAAAGGACTGCGAGCCATCTGAAAAAGGACGGCGGGCCATCGACATGAAGCTGGCCGGCAAACCAAAAGTGAGCCGCTGGAGGACGGAGACCGCGGGCCAGCTGGGAAAGGTTTGCGGGCCGTCACCCTGAGTATCTGAGTGGGTTACAGATGCAAATAGTACCAACTCTGACAGGGGCCTCAGAGTTGATTGAAAAAATGCCGTGGCCAAGCCTGTCGATACGTATGAAAATCATGGACGATGGAAGTTGCAAAAAACACCCGGTGTGGCCAGCTGTGGCTGACACGGTCAATTTGTATGAATTATGTGTGTGGAACGATTCCATGAATATCATTTTTTCCCCTCTGCGGCGGCGGCGAGCGGTCGATTCTGTCATTGCTCCGGCCAATCTGTCTCGTCTTTGGAGTCTTCGTCTGATTTCAACTGTTTTCCCTCACCAACGTCTGATTACGACTGTTTCCCTCATCAACGTCTGATTTCGCCCGTTACCCTCATCAATAACTGGTAATCTCTGCACACATCTGCCCTTCGACTGGCTCCTTTCATCGATTGTTGGATTATCGGTTGCGTCATTTGATCTATCGACCGAGGATATGAACATGGATCGCGAAACTGGAATCGTGGCTGGCGCGGATGTGAACGATGAGGCGAGCGGTATTCAAATGGAAACGAAGTTGTCGAAGGAACTCCGAGAGCAAGTCGACGCTATTTCAAAAGCGAAGAATGTGCCTGCATGCATATAAAAGGTGATCTCCGTTATTACATCTGAGCTGATCTCTTGTCGTGCTCAAAGTGAAGAGCTCAGAAAGGAAGTAGTAGAGTTACGTAGTAGGATTTCGTCTGAAAAAGACTTGAGTAGCTTCTTTGATGTCAGCAATCGAGGTGTTCCACCTAGTACTGCTTCGCCTGTTATACGCACCCCGCCTTATGAGGAGGATGAAAGACTTATCGTCAATCACTGGATGAGGGATCGCCGCGACGCTGCATGGCGGGAAAATTTGAGCGCGGGAAAACGAAGGGAGAGTGGCTATTGATCGAACGATTTCGCGCCCAACTGCTGAGCGCGGCTATCTCCCTGTGAGACACCAACGATAGGTCAATTGTAATTAGTGGCGTGCCAGAGCATAAATCACCTAGTTCACGTGAGAGAATTTCGCATGATTTCGTTAATTCATGTAATATCTTGGATTTCCTCAATGTAGAATGCAATCCTTTGACAGTTTACCGTCTTGGGAAACCGTTACGAGGCATGAATAGGTTGATTAAGGTTGTCTTGCCTACTAAGACGTTTCAACGTATTGCTGTAGCGCGGGCCCGTCGACTCCGTTTCTACCCGGGGTTAAGTCTTTTCCTGCGGGAATCGCTTACGAAAGAGGAGTTTGAACGCAGGCGACAGGAACGCATGAGTCGCAGAGTTGACACTGTTCGTGTCTCGCTTCCTGGCATAGTCCAGAATTCGGCAGACACTAGCGAATCAACATCACAAGCTGACTCTTCCCCCGTTGTGAATCAGGAAAACTAGGTACGCTTCCTCGGTATTTTTCTGGTTACCTATTTGCAATGTTTCTACTGTAATGCAAGGTCCATCTCAAAAAACTCTTATTATGTCTCGCGGATTTTGTCTCGCTCGTTCTTGCAAAAAATTACGATATCTTGGCTTTTTCCGAAACTTGGTTTGAAGCTTCTAACGGCGTGGACGAGAATCACGGGCCCTGTTGACGTCCGCAAGCGCGCGCGAATCGCGGAATGTGCGCGAACCGATCAGGCGGAACGCGGCAGAGCTGCTTGGTGATTCGCTATCGAAAACGTTTGCGGCGCTATAAGCTCGTCCGAACGGAGGGCGGAGTGGGATAGGTATGCGCACTGGGTTACCTTTCAAAGCCGTTTTTATTGATTTCTGGCCCGTTTTCGTAGCTTTTTTCTACCCTACCCTCTCCAGCATCTGCCCACTTAGTGCTTCTCACTAAAACCTCGAGAACGAGATTTATCGTGGACACTGCCTTCAAGGCATTCTTCAGGCATTCTCAGGTCTAATCTTCAGGCATTTATTTTTTGCATCATCTACCGTTTTTTCAAAAATTTTCACAACTTCCTTAGGAATTCGAAAACATGCAGTTGTGGGTTACGAGCAAATTTACGAGCAAATTTAAATATTTAAGGCTACGGCTGAAGCAATAGATTGGAGAAAATGGCAATTATTCCCAATAATAGCAGGATTGATAATGTAATGATGAATTTATATGATTTTCGGTGGTCTTCACTACGTGTTGGAATATGATAAGTTTCTCTTTGTGAGAGATTCCTTGAAAACATTGAAATGTGGCGGAAAACAGAACAGAATCAAAAAATCAGATATTAGAGCCCAATGCGAGAATACGGAGGAACTGTTGTTTAGTAAGGTTCTGAAAATCCCGCCTGAACGCGTCATTGCTGCGAGATTTCAAAACAGCGTTCTGTAGAGTTGCCGATCGACCTCGAGAGCCGTAGACATCCCAATTTGAAGTTCTGTAGACATCCACATTCACTTTCAGCAGTCAGAGGTATTGCTGATCAATGGAATGTTTAGTAGACACCCCTGTTCAACAGCACACCGGAAGGCCCCCGCGTATAGTTGACCGCAATGTTAAAAGGACATGGTGCGGTTGCGGACTCGCACTAAAACTACGGTAGAATCTGGCAAAGTGCCAGATTCTACCGTAATTTAGTGCGAGTCCGCAACCGCACCATGTCCTTTTACATTGCGGTCAACTGTAGCTCTGCTTGTTCGCCGGCGATAACTCATTTTTGGCGGAACGGCGGCCTGTAGACAACGGCGAATATCTGAGAATGATGTTATACAGCCCCCATTCGGCTCTCGTAAACAAAGTTGATGTCACCCAATTGATAGAGGGTAGAATATAAAAGAAGTGGAGAGCGGTGTGTCTTCATTCACACACCATCCTTCTCCAGGGGTCAGCAGTTGAGGATCTGCCTGGACTAAAAAGCAGAAAGTCAGCACCACCGGTTGTCAAGATGTAGCGACAGTGGAGTCGAAACTTAGAAAAATTTAGAGCCAACTCGAGTGAGATTACCTCAGGCACTCGGGGAGCACGGCCGCCGCTCCATTGGCTGCCGAGCCGCGCCTCCGATCAGCGCATCGATGTCGAAAGGTGCGCGGATCGGCGTCCTCCGGTGAAACCGGTCGATCCGTGGCCTCTGAGCGGTCCAAAATTTGTCCATAAGCGGCTCAAAAACTGTCCATGTTCAATTTTGGCGTTTCCGGAATCCGGATTCGCACAGGGGACCCGGGGACATCCCACAAGGATTGAAAATGCGAAATGCCGGACCGGACATATTGTCAGTGCGGTATGATACCATGGCACTAGCCATTGATTCGAAGTGATCAAGGGGTGGGTTGGTGTTATATCAACCAGCAGCCGACAGCTCGAGGTTTTCGTCCCTTTAGGGATGGTGTGGCCGCCAAATAGGGTTAAAACTGATCACCCCCGAAATACCCGATACACGTTGATATGACCAACCCGGCCGTTGATCACGTCGAATCAAATTCTAATAGCATGGTATCATACCGCACTGCCAATATGTCCGGTCCTGCATTTCTCCTCCAGTCACAAGGATCGCCCCTGTTGGGATCCCCACGGGGGGGGGGTGACCCCACCGCCACGGTCCGCAGTGGGGGGCATCTCACCGTGGACCGTAGGGAGATGGCCCCACAGTTGGGTGCCACCCTCCCCCCCCCTCGAGCCTTGGGGATCCCTCTCCCCTCGGCGACAAAATTATCCTCCGGTATAGTGGATCTTCTGGGAAGTGATCCGAGGTCACCTACCAGGGGTCGTATTCGCCAACAACCCGCCGAGGGAAGTCGAAGGGAAGCGGAAGGGATGATACCGCGCGCGGAAGAGGAGCAGATCAACCCGTCTTACACTATGTAAGATGGAAAGGCAAACTGTGTTACGTATCGATATAACTGCGAAAAAATAAAGATTCTATCGCAAAGCGGTCATTCTTCAGCTATGCGATTCAAAAAATTCCGGCGGTCGCGAGGGAAGCCAAGGGAGGCGAGAGGTGGCCGTGGAGCGCACATTTTGTACTGAAATTTCACCTCGTCTACCCTTCGACTCCCCGGCGGGTTGATGGCGAATACGACCCCAGGTCCGGCTCCGAAAAGCCGACTGAGGCACACTGTCAGATGAGGAGCCTTTTATACCCCTATCATTGTTAATATTTGTCTAAACATGTTGATGGCGGCGCACCCATCCTTTTTCTGAGTTGCGGGACATGTCACGTATTTGACGGTGGAGCACGTCCCCGCCGTTGCACCGTCAACCCCTTTTCACCGCCAAATAACTCAGATAAAAACGGATCAGTTTCCGGCGACCAAGTCGGGCTAGTCGACTTCGCGCGGCCCCAATTTTGTGGGCGTGACACAGCGCACCACTTCCCGCGGAGAGAGAGGTTGTCCCGTCTTCCCGCAGAGTGTCGGCGGGCAGTCGGCTATCCCTCGGGGTCATCGAACACTCACTCATCCATTCTCACTTTGATATCATCATTGCACCACCCACTAGAGTGGAGCAAATGAACGATTGCTGAGCAAAGAACGCTGTGTTGAGACTCTTTCCAAAACCCGCGCTGTGTGCGACGCTGGTCTTGGGCAGGTGAGCCACTGTCCGCTGATGGCATGTGCGAATGAGAAGACGGCAAGGACCAGTGAGTGTAGGAAGGCTCCCCTTAGAAGCCCACTCCTTACTTGTCAAGAGCAGTTCAAGATGAAGAGCCCAGAGGATGTTTTTTGAAATTTTGTTTCAACCGCAAACTGCTTTTGGATTGTCTTTCGTCAGTCATCAGATTAGCCGTAAGACGGTGGCAGAAGGTCCGCAGAGTGTAGGGGCAGTGAACGAAAAGGCGCTGCCGACAACCCGCAATCGATCTATCGGCCTTCCGCGGGAGGGGTTACGGGACGCCGGCTAGTGGTTCCGCGGGAAGTGTGCTGTCTCTGTCTGAGAACTGTCTCCGTGTATTGAATTTCTCTCTATCTGCGGTACAACCGACAATTCCACTATTCCCCGTTTTTGCTCCCGCCGTCCCACCGACAAGCTTTTTTACCCCGCTTGAAGGACCGTCTGAGTTCATGTCTTTCATGATTATCGACCGGGCTGGCTACGCCGATCGGCCAACTATGACCGAGACCTTAAAGGCAAGGTCCTGTTAAATTATAATATTACCGAAATTTGGATTAGATAGATGGGGCTGGCCAAGCTGAACACCGCCTGGACGTTTTACATACTATAATTCCATACTTCTGGAGAAAACAGCAATGGGCTCGATGCAAAACTAGTTGGAGGGGGCCATCTAAGATTTACTCAAAGAAATTGAAGGATTCATCCATGAAAGTGAAAATTTATTTTCTTATCAGATATGTGATAACGTTCTCACTAGTAATTTCCTAGAAATTCCATTGATTTAGATCGTTTCCTGAAAGCGGTATCATTCATTCCTCACTTTAATTCTGAGTGGCCCCCCGAAATAGTTTTGCACCTTGGGCTCTATCCCAGACGGGGGGGGGCGCCTGTGATTTATTCATAAAATTGAGGAAAAACTCTGATGAAAGATGCTTGATATCAATCATTGTTGTTTTGGAAACTCATCAGAAATACTTTGATTGATAGCGTTTTCAATTGGTGGTTTATTCGCTACAAATGCAAGGTGAAATAGAGCTCGGATCCTGCCTTTAGAGGCAGTGTCCACGATGAATAATGTGTTTCAGTTTCCACTAAGAATGGGTAGTCGAGGGGCACACTGTAACGTTGAAGCCGAAAGAACGCATGATACAAACCAGGAAGAGCCCCAAAGGAGCCCGAAGTTGCCACTTTGAGCGCAAGGCAAACCCCAAAAGCGCAATGCCCGCCCTCCGACGTGAACAAATGAACACTCGAGATCGTGAGATGAGCGATGTTTTCCGATCGATAGCCCCGTTCTTCTTTTGATTTACAACTCCCCTCTTCACTCAGGTGAGCTCGCATACATCGGCTGCAAAAGACGGAAGTTACAAGCCTCGGACAACTCGTACACCATGCTTCCCTACCCAGAAGTTTCAACCCCAGTTACATGCTAGTTAAATTGCCAAGTTGAGTTACTTGCAAGTTTCAAACTTACATGTAACATACTTCTGGTGCTCTAACTGACAGGTAACATGCAGTGAGCAAACATTGTTACATGTGAACGCGCAAGTAACATAACTTTTGCAGACAACATATGTAAGTTACTTCTGCAGTTTCAACTCATATGTAGCATACTGTGCTTATCTGGGCCGAATTCCGGTCCGCAATTGCGTCTCGACATGCTTTGCGGCCGCACGCTCCCGAGTCAGAAGAGCTTCCAGCGCAGCAGCCGCCGATCTGCTGACTCTAGGTGGGTTTTGGAAACTGGAAACTATGAAAAATTTAAGAAAATTGTATAAAAAAGCCACATCGAGTCGGCTTTGGCCCTGGAAATCCGACTGACTTGAGCGCGTGCGGCCGCAAAGCGTGTCGAGACGCAATCGCGGACCGGAATTTCGCCCAGATAAGCACACTACTTCTGTTCTGCATTTGTATATTACTTGCAAGTTCACGTCACCTCTTCGCATCGTTCTATTGATCGTCAGCAGCCTACTTAACCGTTGATTGCTCAATGCGCTTTGTTCTGGAGTGCAATTTTGTAAATTTTTTTCTCATTTTTACCTCGGCTACCTTTCTTTGTATCACACCATTCCTTCTACAGTCAAAGAGTTACTTAATTACTGTTTACCATATTGATGGACATTATTGATTTTTCGCAAAAATCGTCAAACCACGTTGAAGGCTGCGTTTTTTTCTGCTGGGGTAAGACAGGGGCAGTGGCCAACACGCAAATTACTTACTGTTACCATATCGATCGATATTATTGAATTTTCGCACTAATCGCCAAACGTGTTGTGGACTGTGCTTTTTCTGATGAGATGGGACAGGGGTAGTGGCCAACGAGTAAATTACTTACTGTTTACCATATCGATTGATAGTACTGACTTTTCGCAAAAAAATCTTCAAAGCGCGTTGTAGGCTGCGTTTTTTTCAGCTGGTGTTAGTCGGGACAGTGGCCAACGAGCAAATTACTTACTGTTTACCATATCGATCTATAGTATTGATCTTGTCGCTAAAACATGGCGAAGACTGTGCTTCTTCTGGTGAGGTGAGACAGGGGCAGTGGCCAACAAGCAGATTACTTACTGTTACCATATCGATCGATATTATTGAATTTTCGCACTAATCGCCAAACGTGTTGTGGACTGTGCTTTTTCTGATGAGATGGGACAGGGGTAGTGGCCAACGAGTAAATTACTTACTGTTTACCATATCGATTGATAGTACTGACTTTTCGCAAAAAATCGTCAAAGCGCGTTGTAGGCTGCGTTTTTTTCAGCTGGTGTTAGTCGGAACAGTGGCCAACGAGCAAATTACTTACTGTTTATCATATCGATCTATAGTATTGATCTTGTCGCTAAAACATGGCGAAGACTGCGCTTCTTCTGGTGAGGTGAGACAGGGGCAGTGGCCAAATAGTTAATTAATTACTGCTTACCATATCGATCGATATTATTGTTTTTGCGCTTAAGTCGCCAATACATGTTGTAGGCTGTGCTTTTCTCCTGATGGGATAGAACAGGGGTAGTGCTTGTGACAACTAAGGCGGTGCGATTGAGTATCAATTTTGTTTCATTCGTTGTAGAAGTTACAAATAATTATAGTTTCCGCTCATGGCTCTATAGTTTTGCACCACTTGAGAGTGTCTGTTTTCCGAAAAATACACATTACTCTTTATTGGACGAACCAAATTTCTTGGAATTATGTCTTCTAGGGTTTCGACCATTCTGAATTCATTGGTTATACTCAATTTTTCACGACGTTTGAGGTCTGATCTCCTGGAGGCAGAAATTAGAGTGGCTCTATAGTTTTGCACCGCACTATAGTAGGATATGATTATTCTCACTCTAATTCTATTTATTTATTTTTATCGATATTTTTATTCATATACTTTCATCTCTCTATTTGTTTAGCTGTTTTTCTGCAATATTTTTTGATTCATTATTAGTGTTTGTTTTATTTTCATTTATTCATTCGGAAAAGTTTTCCGCAGATGATTTTTTTTGCAGTGAGCTTTTTTTGAAGATTTCGATATTTTTAATTGCTAGCCCTTATTTTTTCGCTTTCCTTTTTTCAATTTTTTTTGCGTCGAATACTGAATTTTTAATTTATTTTGGTTTCTATTCACAAGGAAACTACTATTAGCCAAACTGGCCATTCCTATCAAAATGTACTTTTCTAAAACCATTTTTCGACGTAGAGCTCGAATGTGCCCTTTGCAGCTGCCTAGAATCACTCTGAAAAAAGTTATGGGTTTCCCCTGATTTTCGTACCTATTGTACCCTCTAAAAAGCGAAAAAGCGCATTAGATTCACGAAAATCCAGAAACGGACATCATAATCGTGTCCAGCGCCCAAAACAACCCCCTAGGCAAAGTTTGGTTGAAAAAACATTTTCCGAGCTATGTGCAGACTGTTAGCGTTTTGGACTTGTACGGATTCTCGGTTGGGCGTTTATTTATACCACTTAGGCCATTGTTATACCAGAAGTTTGCGACCGCGACAGGTGCTTTCAACTGTTACGAATCGTGCCGGGACCAGGCCCAAACAGTAGAAAAATGCTGTGGCAGCGACAGCGACCCAGCCAAATCCGGCATCGTGCCGGGTGTTTCTTAGCCCTGAGCGACAGCGACGGCTGGCCCTCAGCGACAGCGACGTAGCAGTGCTCTGCGGCCGCGACAGGCCTGTCGTGGGGTATAACAATGGCTTTAGACGACCCTGGAAGCATTTTAGAAAAATGTTCCAGATTTGAATTAAAGTTCGCCCTGGGGGGTTATTCGGTGTGCTGATCACGAATCTGAGGTTTATTTGTCGTTTTTCCAGAGTTTTCGACTAAATTTGTTCAAAGCTTCACATCGACAGAAAAATTTGACCGCAAATAGACTTTTGACGATTTCCGGAATGTGACGACAGATGTGGCTAAAATCGTTCTTCTAAGAGTTATTTTGAGACACGAATCTGATGTCAGTTTATCGATCTTTTACAGCTTACGATAGATTACGGTGGGTATACGGTAGTTTGGTCAATGTCTGAGATTTGACTCAAAATTATTATACGGGGGTCATTCATGATGGTGAATACGAATTTAACGTCCTTTTGTCGATTTTGAAAGTATTGTGCTTATCTGGGCCAAATTCCGGTCCGCAATTGCGTCTCGACACGCTTTGCAGCAGCACGCGCTCGAGTCAGTCGGGTTTCCAGCGCCAAAGCCGACTCGATGTGGCTTTTTTATCCAAATTTCTCCAATTTTTCTTCGTTTCCAGTTTCCAGAACCCACCTCAAGTCAGCAGATTGGCGGCTACGGCGCTGGAAGCTCTTCTGACTCGGGAGGGTGCGGCCGCAAAGCGTGTTGAGACGCAATCGCGGACCGGAATTTGGCCCAGATAAGCACAGTACCTGGGTAATTTTTACCCCCTGAATGACATGGTACTTACCGTAACCTTCAGAAAACCTCAGACTTTGGACAAACGGACCGCGAATTCGTGTTCTCCACCTCAGACTACACCGAAATCCGAATCATCGAATAAATGCCAAATCCGAAACGAACCGAAATTCGATTCACCGAAACAATCGTTTTTCGTATCAGTCCGAAATGCATCATTAGGTAAGTTACATGTACCATTAAGTAAGTTACATGTACGCTTAGGTAAGTTACATGTGTCACTAAGTAAGTTACATGCATGCTTGGAGAAGTAAGTTACATGTATACTTAGGTAAGTTACATGTACCATTGAGTAAGTTACTTGTGCCCTTCAATGTATGTTTGACTTACTTGACTTAATCGGGTGGCTTTCGCCTGACGCGGTCATTCCGCATCTTCACCGAGGTGTGCCGTCCTAGTAGTCAGCCGTGTCCATTTTTCACGGTCTTCAGCCACAATTTGAACACATTCCATCCAGCTGTCACTATTCCGTTTCCTGCGAAACGAAACATCGCGCCTGAACTGTCTTTCGATGCCGAGTGACTTTAAATCCTCTTTAACCACATCCGTCCAGAACTTTCGCCTACGCCCAGGTGGCCGTTTCCAGACAGGATTTGGAAGCATTTTTAAAGCGTGTTGTACGAGACGATCCGGCGTTCTTCTTAGTATATGCCCGAGCAGTCGAAGTCGACTTTCCATTGCTGCTTGAGATGGCGTTAGGAGATGCTGGCACCTCCCTCGTGTCAAGCGTTGATGTACTGCGTCGATTTCCTTGTAAAGGTCTTCGTTATGGCATACACGCGGCCAGAAATATCCAAGCAAACGCCTAAAAAGCTTCCTCTCCGTGCAATCCAACCTTTCCATCTGCGTTTTCGGTGCTGCCCACGTCTCCGATCCGTACATCATGATAGGGCGAATAGAGGATAGGTAGACGCGCAACTTGACTTCCTTCGCGATGGTGGTGGACCACAAACACTTGGTTAGAGAATTGAATGCAGACGTAGCTTTCGCACATCGTTGTCGAATATCCGCTGCATAACTGCCATCGTTCTTCAGCAAACAGCCCAAATAACAGAAATCGTCCACCAGTTCGATACGTTGTCCGTCCACACAAACTCCAGTTGAAGGCCTCTGAGAGACCCACATCTGCTTGCATTTGTCGGGACGAAGACGAAGTCCACAGGCTGCGGCATACTTCGAAACGAGGTTCACAATCCTTTGCAGTTTTGCGTTGTTTTCAGCGAATAACACAATGTCGTCGGCGTACTCCAGGTCGACAAGGGAGCGTCCTGATGGTGTTAGGATCACATCCGCAGGAAACTGTTCTGCAACTCTACGCATGATGTCATCAACGGCGAAGTTGAAAAGAAAAGGTCCTGCAACGGCTCCTTGCCTTACTCCTGTTTTCACCTCGAAAGCTGACGTAAATCCGACAGGTGTACGAACTGCTGCTGTTGTTCCTTTGTTCATGTCCTCGATTAACCGAACATACTTTTCCGGGACTCCATCTGCTCGCAGAGCATTGAGCAATCGATCACGATGAGGAGAGTCGAACGCGGCTTCAAAGTCCAAAAAGCAAGCTGTAATGGCTTCGAAAACCGCTGCCACGATTCAATTACTCTTCTCACGACGAACACTTGGTCGATGGTCGATCTTCCAGGTCGAAAACCGGCTTGCTCATCTCTGGTCGTTCCTTCACGATGTTTGATAAGTCGCTCGAGAATGATACGTTCTAAAACCTTGTACATGACACGAAGTAGAGAGATTCCTCTGTAGTTCTTAGGATCCGTGACGGATAGCTTCTTGTGAAGAGGTACGATGATCGCATGTCTCCACGAATCGGGTATCCTTTCGCTCATCCATATGGCACGGATGGTGTTGGTCATTTCACGAATCCCAGACGGAGGAAGAGCTTTCAGCATTTCAGCAGTGATGTTGTCATCTCCACCTGCCTTTCCATTCTTCATTTTCCGGACACAATCCAAAACTTCAGACTCAGTCGGCGGTTCCTCACTGACATCGTAATGTGCTCTCTAAACATGCGGGAGCTCAGGTACTGATGGCGCTGGACGATTCAGTAGTGAACTGAAGTAATCCTTCCATATTGGCAGCGTCGCATCACCAACTGCAACTCCATTGGTAGTGTTCAAGACAGGAGAACATCTCTTCATCCTCCCGCTATACTGTCGCAGCAACGTGTAGGCTTTCTTCGGATTCTTCTCCTCCCAAGCCTTCTCGAACTCCTTAGCTCTACACGTCCACTCTCGTTCGCGGTCACTTTGAAGCTCCCGACGCAACTTCCTCCTCAGACGCTTCTCCTCCACGAAGTTTCCTGCAGTTCGGAGAGCACATACTCTGTTGTAGGTAGATGTTGTTTCTTCTGAGACGTAGGCGAACTTCTTCTTAGGCTGTACAACCGGGAGTGCCTCTTTCGAAGCGTCCTGGATGCACTTGACAAAAGAATCCGCGTCGCAAAGTTTCTTCTTAGTCCGTACTCCGATGTGAATAGAAACGCGTTGTCGGAAATTCCTTCTGCACTCTTCATCTCTGAGACTTGTCATGTCAATCCTCTGGAGAGGCTGAGCCCTCGCTTCCTCTTATGCATCCTCGCAGTGAAGTTCAACAGAACAGGACGGTGATCCGAATCGAATGCGACATCCCACACAGCTCTAGATCTTCGAATGTCCGATACTGGAATATTCCTCGTCAGGACATAGTCAAGCTGTAGTTTCAAAGTTGTCATCTTCCGCTTCCGCTGCTCTTCTGGAGATAGCCGGGTTGGTCCCTGCCACGTAAGCTGATGGCGGCGATGATTCCTCTTGAATGTCGATGCAATAATCAGACCACTGCGTTCACAAAAGTCGACAAGGCGGTAGCCATTGTCCGATGTTTGCTCCACTGGGTAGAACCATTTACCGAGTACTTCGGATTCCTGATCAAGTCCCATCTTCGCATTTGCGTCAATCCCCACGACAACAGCATGTTGGCAAGGTATCCTGGCCAGCAACGTATTGAGTTCCTCATGAAACGCATCCTTCGAATTGTCTTCGGCGGTTTCAGTGGGCGCATGAGCACTCACTATCCACAGATTGAATCCTCTGTGATCCCGCAGTCGTACGAATGCATTCCGACACGACGTTGAGCCGAACTCCTTGACCATACCATTGAAATCCTTCCTTACAGCTATTGCACAGCCTCCCACTCTCCTATCGTCAGCGTTACCGCAGTAGATGGTGTACTCTCCGACGCTGATGACGGGTCTACCCTTGAGGCGGGTTTCCTGCAAAGCAGCAAACGGTGCATGGAAATAGCTCAGAAGTCTGGATAGCGCAGTTTTTTGGATATCACTCGACAGCGATCGACAGTTCAGGGTGGCGAAATTGTGGCTTGTGGCCAAAGACTCCATGACTCCCTAGGTACGGATCCTAAGGTGTTATGGACCAGAGGCCTTAGTGTGCCGGACGGCGACACCTTTATGCAATGTGCGGGATACTTTCGCGATATAGTTGTGCACGCTATATCGCTCGAACGTTCCCTGTGTACACTCAAACGTCTGCTGGGTTCAGTAGAAGCAGGGGCACCAACGAGCAGGTACCAACAGACTTGTATACACACCCCCTCAATGTATGTTACTGAGGAAAACGTGTAACATACATTTATGTCACATGTAACTAGGGTTGAAACTTCTGATTGTGAGTAGCTAAATTTTTGAAGGACCATAACTCCGTTCTTAGAAGGTCTTCTACGATTTCAGAGACATCATTAAAATTAGCATGGAACCGTTTTCAAGATAGGAGAAAAAACAGAAAAACGATTTTTATCGTGGACACTGCCTTTAGATAGCTGTATGCGACTCCCAAACGTGACTGCGCCGTGACCAACCCACTTATTCAACAGCCATCTAGGAAGTGGGCAGAGTTCGAGTTTGTGAGCCGCATAGGGCTACTTATGGGTCGTTTCTAGCCGTTTTCGGACATTAGTGTTGCAATGAGCCCCGGACCCATCCATTTTTTTGGGCTATCGAAAAGCTGTTTTGAGAGTGAACATTGCCTTCAAATCGCAAAACCAGTTTAGGCGGCGCCGCCATGGTGGTGCTGGATAGGCAGCGTTCGCGTCCCGCGCGCGACGCTTGGTAGAAACTTGAAGGGGTCCTTTATACTTCCGCCGCCGAGCGGCGCGGCGAAGTGCAATACTGAAATATCGATTGTGCCGCACAATCAATGTTACAGAAATGCACTATGCCGCGCCGCTAGGCGGCGGGTGTATAAACGACCCCGAAGAATAGACTCCAGCCGCTGAATAGAGCGGCGGCATGTAATGGAGGATTATCGACTATGCAGCACCGCACGACCGATTCCTATCCATTACATGCTGTCGCGCCTTTCAGCGGCGGGACTATACTCAGCTCCTAACAGACCATCGGTAGTTGCTCGCATACCACGCTCGCGGGAATGTCTATGGAGGGTACCCAAGAGGCGCCGCATAAGGGTCTTTTATACTCCCGCCGCCGAGCGGCGTGGCACGGTGCATTTCTGTAATATTGATCACGCGGCGCGGCACGATCGGTATTGCAGGATTGCACTTCGCCGCGCCGCTCGCGGCGGAAGTATAAACGGCTCCATACAGTGCACATGCTTCGAATTTACCACTTGAAGTCACGGTAGTATTCCTGAAAGTTTAGGTTCTTGGAAAAAGTAAAGATTTGGCATGGCCATATTTTCGAAAAATTAGAAATATACTCCGTTAAAAAGGGAAGGTAAAAAAAAATGGAAAAAGTTTTGAAATATTCCTGAGAACGATTTGGCGTAGAATAATTTGATTTTTGGGAGATGTAGTGAAATAGTTGAAAGTATGATCTGGCAGTCGAGTTCGAACCAACTATTGACAAGAGTTGTGCAAATGGAGAGATCGCATTGTATGAGCTCATCCGTAGAACATATTGAAGCTAAATCACGCGTGATATGGAACAAACAGTTGATTTTACTTCACTTAATACGTGAAGACCGCGGCATTCCAGCTCCCGAACGAGCTTTTACTGCTTGCCTTATCACGCGCGATTTAGCTTCGATATGTTCTACGGATAAGCTCATACAATGCGATCTCTCGTTTTGCACAACTCTTGTCAATAGTTGGTTCAAACTCGACTGCCAAATCATACTTTCAACTATTTCACTACATTTCCCAAAAATCAAATTATTCTACGCCAAATCGTTCTCAGGAATATTTCAAAACTTCTTCCATTTTTTTACCTTCCCTTTTTAACGGAGTATATTTCTAATTTTTCGAAAATATGGCCATGCCAAAACTTTACTTTTGCCAGGAACCTAAACTTTCAGGAATTTCATGTATTTTTCCTAAAGGTTTCCTTTCTAACATGATTTATGCCTGTTGGTGTGTATTTCAAAATAAACCCACTGATGCCCTGCCCCGCCCCTCCCCCCTTCTATGACGTCGTGCGCACTCCAACTGATGGCCTGCACACTTTCTATGAGGTCCTGCACACTCCCACTAATGTCCTGCGCACTCCCACTGTCCTGCACACTTTCTACGGCGTTCTGCGCACACCCATTTGGGTCACAAGCACGCTAATGCCAATATTTTTTTCCGCAGTGCTACCTTAACCCTCCTTTAAAAATTTTCCGAGCGTCAGCTTGGATATGAACACATCGTCATCGTAACACATCGCTTCGCGCTCACCACACTTTTTTCAGATCGAATAATTTGGCCTTAATGCAGAAATTCGTCGAACAAAATCCACGAGGAAAGAATCGATATAAAGTAAGCGATAGTTGACGAAAGACAATCACATCGGTTGAGATCCCGAGAATCCTCACAATCTCGATACCTTTTACCCTTCTACATATTGAAATTTTCCGTATTGGTATAGGTATCCTCAACTTCGAAACAAAATTCACTTTGTTCCTTCGCGTGAATGTTCAGAGCGGCGGGAGAGACATCGAGAGAGAGGGAGTGGGAGCAGGGTTAAGCAGGCCGTTGAGACCGGTGGCCAAATCTTTACGACCCCCCCCTCCCCTGTTGACCAAAACTTTTACGACCCTCTCTCTGTCATGGAAAGGATCTCACGACCAGAATTTTTACGACCCCCCTCCCTCAGATATCGAAATGTGCCCGATGCAATACACGGCGCTATACATCATCCATCATATCCAGGCTACCTGTGATGCATACCAGAGGCGGTTGGACGAACTCACAAGACGACCCATCAATTGAGTTCTCCTAACCCCTTCCAGGCGACTCAGGGATCATGTCTCAAAGTCAATTTAACGACCCCCTCAAAATTTCTTTTTTTTATTCGAAAAAATCCGAAATTTTCAAGACCCCCCCCCTTGCGACCGGTCGCAACCCTGCTCAGCCCTGAGTGGGAGGGGGGGTACAAAGCTAACGGGGGACGGAATGTAGGTATGGAGCTTAGGGAAGGATGGATCTCGTAAACAGGATTGATGATAACCAATTGTGAAAGGATAGGTTAATAAACAGGGCTGTGCGGAAATCTTTTCCAAGATTTTCGAAAACGGAAACGGAAGAAAAGTGACCAAAAAACGCCGGAAACGGAAATCCGGAAACGGAAACGGAAGAGACCAAAAAAATTGGGTTTTCTCATTCCCGCGCTTCGCTGTTGCTCATTGCCCGCAGCTCTCATTCAATAACCAATAAATTCAGTCAGTAAACTAATACTTATTCTAACTAAAGCTACTACGAGGCATTCAACGATTTCGAAGTCTCGCTTCTGGAAATCCGAATAGGCAACCTCTAAAAATACTTGTTATCTGTAGCCGCCTATCAGCGGTGTGCGGTAATTGCCGTTTGCCGACTGCAGTTTGCTGCCTGTCTTGGGGTTCGTCGTTGCTGTTTACAAAAATTGTATCTTTTGTAGACGCACAACTCTGATGTACAGCTTGTCCCCCAGAAAGCAGTCCAAGCGACACCAGGTATCCTTCAAGGCTGATCAGAAGTCAATTTTCAGATGATCAGTGACTACTTTCTCTTTTTCGAACTATATTTGCCTATTGGAGTGGATATCAAACAATTCAATTTGAAAAAAAAAAACTCTACGGCGACATGGGAAAATCTCTTATGATCTGCTTCAAACGAGCCAAGCCGCTGCCCGTGGTCACCTCCACCTGTCTTCGACGAGACTTCTTTCTGGAGGACACGCTGCAAGTGCAAAACCAAAACTATCTCGATTTTGTTGCTGTCGTGGCGGGAAACAAGCGAAAAAGTGGAATCAAGAAGAGAAGTTTCACGAAATCATTGAATCTCAGAGAAAAAGATACATATTTATTTTCAAGAAGAAATTCTTGGAAGGCGTGCAGATTCCTGCCACACCCATTTCGTGTCATCATTTTAAAGGAGTCCAATCTCAGCCCCGAAACTTCGTGAATGACCTCATCTAAGCTCAGATATTCCCTTGAACACGAAGAGGTCGGATGGAAGTTTCAGCGTCTCTTGAAGCCTTCGAAAATCCTTGCCTAGACCCACTATCATAGATCGTGTTGCACTAATTTATTCCGTTTCCGGACCCAAAAACTCGGAAACGGAAGCGGAACGGAGCAGCCCAAAAAACACCGGAAATACGGAAAAAGAACAGTTCCGCACAGCTCTGGTAATAAAGCAGTAGAGAGCGGTGTGTCTTCACTCATATACCGTCCTTCTCTAGGGGTCAGCTGTTGAGGATCTGCCCGGACTAGGAAGTAGGAAAACAACACCACCGGTGATGAAGATATAACAGAATCGGAGTAAAAACTTAGAAAATTATAGAGCCGTTACGAAAATGAGCCATCTTTCCCGAAGTTCCATACCTACATTCCGAGGACTCAATAGACCAGCCAGTCAGTACCGTGTTCGACGGTGGAGACCTGTGCCTATCTCCCGGCGGACAGATTATCATGGCCCCATTTTTCTACTTCCTTTGCTCTAAGGAACGCATCGCTTACAAATGTTTCATTGTCGACTTAGGGGTGATAATCGTGATGCATTCCAGTCACAAGAGAGGCGGGGAAACGGGGGATGAGCAGCGCGACTGGACGAACGGGGACGGAGAAACGCGCGTAGTTGGATGGAACATGAAGCTTCCCCCGCCTCTACTGCGGCTGCAATGCATTACGACCATCACCCTCGATTTAGAGCTTGAAACTCAAGGAAATTGAATGACTCATCCACAAAAATGGAAATTTCTGCTGATATTAGACGTCAGATATCGTTATCAGTCATTGTTTTTGTAATGTCGGAGTAGGCGATGAAGGCAAGTCTTTATTGACGAAGCAGGAATAGAAGAATTAACATCACTCATGAAAAATGACATTTATATAGGCAGACGAGGCCGCCTGTTATTGACATGTAGTATTTTGACCTTATCAGAATCTCTAGATCATATCACTGATTGCTTCGCTTCCAACACCCACCTCCTAAGGCCCCGGTCATGGTTGGATGAGCCGACGTATCCAGCCCGGTCGATACACACAGAAAGCATTGGAAATGGAATGCAAAAATCACTCGGTGTATCCCTCCAACACCCCCTTACACCCCCAACACCCACCCGGTCGATACGTATGATTTAAATGATGGAGTGAGAATGAGAAAATCACTCGCTGTATCCGACGCGGTCGATATCCATGCAATACGTGGATGAATGCGGATGAGAACATCACCGGGTGGGCGGGCCGATGATAAAACATTGCGTATCACTAGAAAGCTAACCTTACTGCTACCTCCGTTACTTCACCATACTCTCCTTCACTATTTCTCTGAACAGGTGCAATCCTGTTGGCCACGTAATCATCGCCATTTCTAGTTGGATACACGGAGTGATTTTCTCAACCTCACTCCATCATTCTAATCATACGTATCGACCGGGTGGGTGTGGGGGTATGTTGGGGGGTGTTGGGGGGAGTCGGGGGGAGTCGGTGGGTTACAGATGCAAATAGCACCAACTCTGACCGAGGCCTAAGATCGACATTGATGATGTAGGTCTTCTTCGCGGGATCTATATCAAGTTTCGTGGGCGCACGTCTCGTCCTAGTTGGTCTTTCAGCAATAGTTGGCAAGATGGGCGTCGGCGCGGAACGTTGGACTTCCGCAATCTCCGTAGACTCGGTTGCAGACTGGTTGTACTCGGTAATAGAGTGTTCACCGCTGGAAAGGTGTGTATCGAGACATGGAAAGAGAGGCAGGTCGAAGTGATTCATAAGCGTCGATGTAGCAGTAGGACACGTTCTCGGACGTAATTGGTTGGCTTGACGTCTCCAGAATTGGTCCTCGACTTGAACATCGTAGATACATTGTCCATGACGAAGCAGCACATGTCCTGGAGACCATTTTGGATGTCCGGATCGAAGATCACGGACCCATACAAGATCGCCTCTTTCGAATAGCTTCGGGCGTGCTCTGTAGTGCTTCTTGAACTGGGCCTCCATTTTCTGATTTCGTTGGCACGGCTCAGTTGTGGTGGATGGCTTCAGTAGTGACAAAGTAGTTAGAAGACGTCTTCCCAGAAAAGCTTTTGCGGGTGATTGTCCTCGTGGTAGCATTGAGCATGGTGTCCGGCGGTAATGCAGTAGAAATGTTTGAATCGCATCCTGTGTCGTTCCCTCCCTCCTAAGTTTGGCTCGCTCGAACGTATCAACAAATCTCTCCGCTTGACCGTTGGATTGCGGATGAAATGGGGGTGAGCGGAGATGTTCGATTCCATTCCTTGTGCTGAAATCGCTGAAATCCTTAGAAGCGAACTGTGTTCCATTGTCCGTTACGAGCGTTTGCGGGTAACCGAACTGAGCGAACAGACTTTGAAATTCCTTGATCGTCGCTATTAATGTTGTAGACGGCATTTAGATGAATTCCGGCCACTTCGAGAATGCGTCGACAATTACCGAGAAAATTCGTCCATCAACAGGTCCAGCAAAGTCGGCGCGTATACGAATCCATGATTTCTGTTCAACTGGCCACGAGCAGAGTGTGTTTTGATCGGTTTTAGCAGATTTCTGACAGGCAGTATAAGATCTGATCTTTTCCTCGATATCCTTGTCAATGTTCGTCCAGTAACAGTAATTTCTAGCAAGCGTCTTCATCCTCGACATTCCAGGATGACCGTTGTGTAAGTCTCAAAGAACGGCGGCTTGTAGAGAATTCGGTATGACGATGCGATCTCCAAACATAATGCATCCTCGCAGGGCTGTAAGATTCTTGCGGGTACTGTTGAAAAGAAGTAGGCGGTTTCTTGGCTTCTTTGGGCATTGTTCAGTTCTGACGCACTGTAGCACATCTTTCAGTAAGGGGTCCTTAAGGGTTTCTTTGGCAACAACATCCGCAGTCACAGGTAGCTTAAATAATTCACGGCGTCGACATTGATTTCCGCGATGACGTCTTTCAGCGGTGCAGATCGGTCAGCTATAAGGCGAGAGAGAGCGTCGGCTTGTCCGAAATCATCGTGGCTCTGTGCTCAATCGTGAAGTTGCAGTTGCGCAAAATCAGAGACCAGCGTTGTAGTCGATTAGCCTTGTAGACAGGGATTCCTTACTTGCTCCCGTTTATAGCAAGAAGTGGCTTGTGGTCCGTCAGTACTTTGAAATGACGTCCGTGGAGGAAGCGGTGGAACTTCCGCACAGCAAACACGAGAACTAGGCCCTCCTTCTCCACTTGTCCATAATTTCTTTCGGCACTTGTGAGGGCACGACAGGCATGGTAGATAGGTTTCTCCATTCCATTGGAGAAGCGATGAGATATAACTGCTCCGATGGGTGGCGTCCATTTGCATCGATAATATTGCCCAGGTATCGGATCTGAGCCATCAGAAAGTTTCACTTCTCGATATGAAAGCGGAAGCGGTAGTTTTGGATCCTTTTGAATAGGGCTTCCAGATTGACTTTGGGTTCCTCGATATTAACGTCGTCGAGGTAAGCTGCGCAACCGTCCAGTCCAGCAATCAAGGAATCGATAATTCGCTGGAAGATGCCAGGTGCAGATTTCTTCTCGAAGGGCAAACGATTGTAGCGAAATAGTCCTCTGTGGATATAAATCGTCAGTAGCTCCTTTGAAGTGTCGTCGACTTCTACTTGTAAGTATGCGTCAGCGAAGTCAATCTGCGTAAATACCGTTCCACCATTGAGTTTTGTGAAAAAATCGTCCGGAGTGGGCAGCGGGTGCTGGTGCAACATCAGCGCGTCGTTGAGGGCAGTTTAGTAATCGGCACATAAGCGAAGAGTTCCATTCTTATTCTTCACGCTCATCTTGAGTAGGTCACAGGAGACAACTCGTCCTCATTCAGCAGGCGGTCGATCTCCTTGTCCAGAGCGGCGACGTTGGCGTACGGTACAGGGCGTTTCTTTCTGAAAGTAGGTTGGGAATTGGCTCTCAGCATCAGCGTTGCTTTGGTAGTCGTGCAGCGTCCGAGACCAGATTTAAAGACGTCAGCGTACTTCATCTTCGATTTAGCAACGATGGCATCTCGGGCAGCGGAGGCGTGGTCTAAAACGATCGTACTGCGAATCTGACACTTTCTCAACATGTTATAGAGGTCTGGCAGTTGTTTGATCCACGGCATCCCGAAGACGTTGCATTAATTCCGGGTTACGAAACAAGTTCCACGTCCAGGGCAGCGTCCTTCAGATGAATTGTTGACAACGAAGTTAGCTTCGAAGCAACCACAAATTTTCAAAGGCGTTCCATTTGCGGCATAGCCAGTGAGATTAGTTTTCTGGAGGGAAGGCTTCCCGAGTGGCTTCCAGCCCTTATCAGAGATGATAGTGATTTCTGCGCTGGTGTCAAGTAGTAGTTGAGTAGGATGACCATTGATTGTGACTTCAAGGTGAGGGTGGTCATCCCTTTTGAGAGCGGCAATGATGTTTTTGCTCTGACGTTTATGGCGATAGTGGTTGGTCGGTCCCCGTTGTGTCATTGACTCCTAATCGTCTGATCGGCGAAACGCGTTGTAATTGTGTTTCTTTTGTTGTCTCTGCTGCTTCGATGGCTGCTGCGTGTACTTCCTTCGGTTGAAGTTGTGGCGGCGAACGATATTGATTGACGGATCGCCTTCGAGTAGTCTGGCGTCTTCTTTATACGACTTGATAAGCTGGCATTCGGCTGTAAGGTCTTTGAGTGTTACCTTCTCGGATTGATCCAGCTTCCGCAGTAGTTCTGTGCGGTATTCGGCAAAGTCATGTCCTTGGAATCCAGCAACAAAGAATAAGCATTGTAGACCATCGGAATCGATTTTATCGGGTTTGGCATCCGTACATTTCGCCTTCACCATAGCTTCATAACTATTAAACTCCTGACCTTCGTATCGGGTTTTGAAACATTCGAACCGACGACGACGAAAAAGGGTCTTTGCAGAACCGAACTGACCTTTTCAAGTACCTCGGTGATTTCTTTCCATGATAGTTCAGACGATTGCTTGGGCGAAACCGCACTGGTCAGCATTCGGTGGCAGTCTTCATCGAGGCGGTACACGAGAAGGCGTGTCCTATCTTTCTCGCCAAGGTCGTTGCATTCGTTGTCGAATAGGTCTTCGAACCGCTTGAGCCATATATCGAACGTGCGGCCACGATCGGGATCATAGGAGCATTTTTCCATACGTCGGTACAGTGAGTCGAACACTGCATGCTTGTCCTTGATCACCAATTGGGTTGCAGGGGCTTGCGTGGTGCCAGTGGCCATCTTTTCCATCAACTGTTGTATTACCAATCCTTGTTGATCCATTCGTTGGGCCTGGATGTCGAGCTGCTTTTGAACAGCTTCAAGAAGGGCGGGGAGAGTATTCATCGCGGTAGTCGAACTCCTGATCGCCAGTGTAGTGTCGGAGTAGGCGAGGAAGGCAAGTCTTTATTGACGAAGCAGGAATAGAAGAATGAACATCACTCATGAAAAATGACACTTATATAGGCAGCCGAGGCCGCCTGTTATTGACATATCAGAATCTCTCGATCATATCACTGAATGCTTCGCGTCCAACAGTTTTCATGAAACTCTTTGGAAATACCTCGATTTCTGAAGGTGGTATCATTCATTCTCCAACTAAATCCTGTGTGCCCCCCAACTAGTTTTGCACCAAATTGTGTTGATATCATATGCCTGATAGCGTTATCAGTAATGGTTTTCGTGGAGACTCCATGGAAATAGACTTTCGAAAATCTCTAGTGACCTGTAGATTTCGATTATCACCAGCAGCGGAGCGGTGGGCGTCGGTGAGACATAACTGGTGATAAGGAGGTTCCGACGAAAAAGCCATCGGTCGCGCTGAGAAAGTGGAAAACAGGAGTTCACTTGAAATGAACCAGAGTCTAATTCGATTCCGGAAAGCGGTATCATTCATTCTTCAACTGAATCCTGAGCGTCCCTCCCCCCTAACTAGTTTCATACCGGCTTAGTAACGAAACGCCAAACAACACGACAGCAAGTCGTGGTGAGACCGACAGTACTCGTGGAGGGATCTCGCGTTTCTTGTGCGTTTCTTGTGCTTCAGCACATTTCAGCAGTGGGTGCGAATTCCGCTTTGAAGTGAACACGTTGAAACAAAGATTTAGCAGAGGTAGGGAAGGGAAAAACATTCAATAATTCTGGGCTGAGCCTCCGTGGAGTTAAGATATCAGAGCAGGCATCGGCCGGCAAGATTGGTTCGCAGTAAATGGTGATCACAATCATAACAACTGCATGTGAACGCCGAGTTTCTCTTCAATATAAACGAATCGCTCATTTCACCTCCAACATAATGTTGTTTATCGTGCCCACAAATGGATTAGCATATTGCGCCAGGAATTCAAAGTGGAAATTGGAGTGAGTAGGCATAAAGACTGCAAATTTTCCCTCAATTTCCCCCCAGATCACTATTTCTGCTCTAAAAAAAGAAGTGTATCGTGAGTTTCCTACAATATTAGCTCACAAAATGATCATTGAATGACGTGGTGTTGACGACAAAAACCGTATAAGAGTATCTGGCACAGAAATTGTAAATGAGGTTAACTACTGTAAGAATCAAACATTCTGCTAAAGTCGCTTTAGGCATCTTTTACAGTCCTCACCGCAAGCGCGGCACGCGCGTGACGAGCGGTGAGCCACGATGAAATCTCCGGCGGTACCGCCATGGAGGTGTGAGTTAAATTTGGGCCTCAACTGTGACATGCACAGAAATTCCTGGCTTGCATTTGCGTATGTGCTAGCGTAGGATACTCCTAGGATTGTTAATGTTGGTGTGAACTCAAACTGAGTAGTGAGTATTGATTCAAAAGATGAAACCGCCATTGCGGTCTGGGCGGTGCCGCTTTGACGGTGCTGGTGGACTATGAAAGTTCTCACCGCGCGTGCCGCGTGGTGAGAACTTTCATAGTTCACCGCGCTTCCTGCGCGGGCCGCGCTTGCGGTGAGGACAATGAAAGATGCCGGTATGACACTAGTTCGGGGGGGGGTCACTCAGGATTCAGTTGAAGAATGAATGATACCGCTTCTAGAAACCGAAGGATTTCCATGGAATCTCCGCGATAACAATGACTGACAACGCTATCAGACATATGATATCAGCGCAAATTTTCATTTTCATTGATGAATCATTCCATTCTCTCGAGTGCCCCCCTCCACGAACTAGTGTCAATCCAAACATGCCTTAAAGGCATCGTTCGCGATGAAATCCGTTTTTGAGTTTTCAATGTATAATGGAAGCTCTAGAATCCTACACCACAGCCACGTTGAGAGAACCGCGGAAAAGTTTCTGAAAACTGCTTCTCTAGACCCCTTTCTCTTCGTTTTCAGACCCAATTCAACCAGTCGACGCATGAGAAAGGAACAGTCAATCGTTTACGAATCGCTGTGTTGACCCATGATCTCCCGATCAAATCCCGTTCGTCTTTCTTTCAGCTGATTTTCGGGGGAGAAAAAATTGACCGATATGTGCAGAAAAGACTGTCATGACATAATCATATGATATATTTCACCAACTTTCACTCATTTGTACTATATCACTTGCTGATCAATTACTTTCTTTTCTTTATTGGTGGGCGGACGTAACAGATGATCGACCCAAAGGCCAACCCCCGAACCCAGAAAGACGTTTTCAACTGGAAATAACTTCATTCCGGTCCAATTTTGAGACTGCAAACTTTGTGAGTGGCCCTATTAAGGTCTACTTGAACGATATAACACAAGAACAAGAATTTCGTTGTTAGCGCGCACGCTGCCTTTAAGCCATGTTTTGACTGCTTCGCTGCTGTTTTTCCTCGCAGCGATTTTTCACCGGCTGCTGCAACGATGTAGCCTTCGGCAGCGATTCTGTTCATAGTGCATAGCCTCACGGATGATCGAAGAAATTCAATCAATCGGTGAGATTAATGGCTGGTAGTTATCAATAACACGTTTCAACTCGTAAAACTGATCTTGTCATGTAGTGGTCAATATTCACTAGACGAAACGTGTAATTCGCTGGCAATCGCTCCATCGCTGCCATAATGGCAGCGATGAAGCGATTATCAGCGACCATCGATAATCGCTCCTCCAACAGCGAAGCAGTAAAACATAGGATTTTGTCGCCGCGACCCAGAGATGTAGGACGTTTGCCACGAAGCGATCGCGATTGGAGCGCCGTTCCAATACTCGCGATGGAAAAGGAACAGTTGTCCCTAGCATGGTCGTAGCGACCAGGTGCAGTCAAAACATGGCTTTAGATGACGAAAAACAGCCGACAGAGCGAACCGATGGATTCGAATGCGCATGCTGGCTGCTCATCGTTTTTGGCTCTGTATAATGGTCAGCGATTGTAAAAAACTTCCACTGCTCAGATCATTAACGAGCGTAGTCCTCATAAAGACTTTACATATTCTACAGCTTCTGTCAGTATTGAGCAAAAAAGTAACAATAACCCTAGTCAGAGGGCAAGCATTAAGTATGAAGTTCTTATAGGATAGACTATTGATCCGAAGTCTCAAAGAGAAGTCTATTCAGTAAAGCTTTTTCGATTCTGGAATTCGGAGCTGTGACGGCCGAATATGGGTCGCCGGGATAGGAACTCTTTGCACACAAAGGGAGGAGTTGTCCCAATTTTGCAGTTCGAAACGTCGAGCTACCCAATTTAAGCGAAGTGGTCCCGAGTGGAATTACAGCCGCAAAAGGTGAGACCACTAACCTTTAATGTGTAGAGGGCCTCCATCCATGAGTCCTGCAACGAATACTGCCGTAACCCGGAGCTGGAGCAATGCCACGAGCTAAATGATCAAGCTCCTAAGGGTACAGTTCATGGCACGTAATGATCACCACTCACATTCTTCACTCAATGGTTTACGAACAGTGATTGTAAACAAAAGAGGAAAACGTAAGGAAAAATCACTTGTCAAAGCGATTTCATTAACTAAACGCCCGAATCCTCGTTTAAGTGTTCCCCGCGTAATACTAGGTCAGGTCATCACGTGTTAGTGACCGAATTTGAAGCGCTGACTGCTCACCTGCTGTAAATTTCTGTATTAACGAGACTAGGCGTAACAAGTTTGCGCAGATGAAGAGGCTAGCCAAATCTGTAGGCGCCAAAACCATAAGATATACCCCAAATTTCACTTTTCTGAGTTGCGCGTTACAAGCCGCTAATGCCAATCAACGCAGCACCCTGTGAAACCCCTAAGCGCAAATGTTCATTACAATTGTTCGAACTCTAAATTTCGGGCGGCCCAAAGTGTCAAAATTGGCCTGTTCAAAATATCTGCGATTTGCTCGCGAGATGCCTAACACGAAAACCGAAGATGCCCAGGGTTTCGGACTCAGAGCCGCCCTCCACGACCAGCCACAGAGTGTCGAGTAATCGCTGTGTGGAATGACTACATCAACGAGGAACGAACGGCCTCCCTGCGTTCAGGGGTCGGATTCATCAACGACAAAACCGCGGTTTGAGAATCCGGCTCCAGGGTGGCCAGAGCGTGTCGATATTGCTGCTCAGCACAGGCTGTCGCCTAATACGGAATCGCTCCCTACAATTATGGCGAAACTTTACGGGTTTGGCGACTGTGAGATCAATGTAACGGATTTAGCATTCGTTTTCCGTAGAACATTCGTGGAACATGCCCTCCCCCTTGCACGTTCGAGGAAGGATTTCGCGGGTTTTAGCGAACTTCGCTAAAACCCGTCAATTCTCACCTCATAGAGTAGGCCGCTCCCTCGGAGGCATCTTGACACCCATTGGCAGAGCACAGCTTCTGTACCTGTTTTTGTGAGATCGGTCAGCATCGTTAAAGGCATCATTCGCTGCGAAAATCAATTTTCATTTTTCAGGCTCAATTTCCTGATTGAGCCCGATAGACCACACTGGTAAACTTTGGCGCGTCAAAAAAATTGGGCAATGAGGTTGGAAGGCATCAAAGATGAAGATCCGCCACCAATTCTCTTCAGTCATCTAGCACTTTTTCCTAGAATGTCAGTGCGACCGTAAAACAACGTGAAAAATAGTTACGGCACGAACTCCACATGCAAAAAAACTCCGAAAATGACAGTGACGAGGCCTCCAAAAGCAGAAAAACTTCAAAAAGGGTTTTGCCGCGAAATTCAAATTCGTATTTACAATGTGTTCCGATTGACTTTTCTTTACAAATGACGGTTTTTCATGGGCCCCTTCGAAATTTGCGTTCACTAGAGAGGCCAATCTACACAAAAACATGGAAAAATATTATACGGTTTTCTGCGCGTACGATGCCTTTAAAGGCAGCAGACACGCTCAAAACTGATATTAATTTTATGGATTAAACTGAAGGTCTGAATCTGTTAGTATTCAGAAATAACGAAAAAGACGAAAACAAATCGACGGAAATTAAGATAAAACGGTACCTTCTATATTGGCCCAGAAATGGACGAGTTGTACGGCACTGGCTGAAATAGCGGAGCTAGCAACAAATTTGTTGGGATAACGACGCTAATGTACTCGTACGGCCCTTTCTGGAACGCTAACGCCGTTAGGAGCCTGAAAAGTAATCTAAAGTGGCCGCAATCGAGCATTGAATACCTGTATGGAGGGGCGGAGCCCGTATCGATGGGCGGAGCAAGGATGATTTCATGACTGACTACGGCTCAAATACGGTCATTTGGACTGGTTTTTAACGCTTGCAACTTCGTTAGGGCTCTTCTAGGGCCTGCACGACCCCACTAATGTAGTTATCTCAACAACTTTTTTGAGCGTGTCTGCTGCCTTTAAGTGACTTTAACGAAGCAATTCTTGGAAGACTTCTCCTCCAATTTGCGCCGAACCGCTCGGAACGGCTAGTTGAAGATTAACTACGGGTTTGCCTTATCTGATCGAAGTGTAGACTCGACGCTCAAGAAAACTCCTCAAGTTTTTCATTGGGTGAAGGTCCGGGGAACAGGCAGGCCAATCGAGCACATTGAAATGGTCGGCCTGAAATCAATCCTGTGTCGTTCTGCCGGCAAGAAGAGAAGGCGAATACGTGTCAGAAAGGACGGCGAGCGATCCCTCAACACCTGCTCAGGCAAACCATCGCTCCGAGCGGGACCGGCTCCTCCCAATTATGACGACATCGCCCGGACTGCGGCCGAGAGGCCAACTGGCACCGCGGTCCCTGTCCGGTGCCAATTCGCCCCTCTGTCGCTCTCCGGTCGCTCTCGGGGCCACAGCGGTGCTATCGCCAGAGATAGAGAGACGCGGGATTGGTTGTTCTTTGAGTGATAACGTGCGAGCCACGTTATCACTCAAAGAACAACCAATCCTGCGGGTATAAAAGGCGGCTCGCCTCGTGTAGACGGGTAGTTGGCCTTTCGAGGCCACTCTTGAGAGGTGAGCTCGGATCACTCTCAGGATGACAATTTTTGGCGGCCGAGGGGATCCCCCATGGCCCGCGTTGGGGAAGGCTTCCTCATTGCGGACCATGCTGGGATGGTATCCTTGTTGCGGCCTGTGGCAGGATTAACCTCCTGACCCACAGACTGTAACAGGTACCTTATCTTCTTAACTGGCTTATTCTTCTCCAGAAGAGGCGGAAATAAAGAAAAAATAGCAATTAGGAAATTTTTGAAAATCGCCGGAACAGAGACCGCAGTGCCAGTTGGGACCGAAGATCGCTCCGAGCGATGCTGCTGTGGCCCGAAGAGCGGCTGCTGTGGCCCGAGTAGATGGCTAATTTTCGCTCGGAGCGGAGAGGCAGCGCCGCTCGAGGAGCTCTCCGGTACCGCTCGGAGCGATGGTTTGCCTGAGTGATAATCTGTGGAGTTCATACCATATGGAGCTACTACGTGTACCAGATTGCCGTACCACCTAAATCTGGCGTAACACAGACCACTTTCTCCTCTGAAGTCTCTACTTGAGGATAAGGGTGGTTGGTGTAAAATACTTTTTGTATCCAATCCTGACAAGCCTTTTAAATTTACAAAGCATTAGTGAGATCCACCCGATGACCGGGCCCAAATCTCGGGTTGGAACTTCGGGAACATAAAGTCTTTTGTGTTTAGCCGGACTCTTTTTTATGGCAAGCTGCAACATGTGTTTGCTCCATCTAGGATGAACACCACCGACTATTAGGGTTGTTGAAGGATCACCTAAGGTCTCTTCTGTAGGGTATTCGCCATCTCTTCTCGACGGCAGATCGCAGGAGGTTCGCGTAGAGCAGACAACTCATGCCCGCTGTCCAGCTTAAGACGGCGTTCAGAGTTTATTCGCGACGCGACGCGATGTTATTATGAGCCTATGTATTGATCAAGCGACATCGCGTCTCATCGTCGTTGGGTTTTCACAGTGAAGAGGCGCGATACATTCGAAATGACGCCCAATTTGCCTTAGCGCGACGACCATCGCGTCGCCTTCCAATGCAACGCTACTAACTTCGGACGATGGGAAACCCGTAGCTGCATTTCTTCCGTGTTTTTCATTAATGCAGTCAAATCTATCAATGAAAGGAATAAAATAAGCATATCTAGGATCACATGCACTTAAGAGAATACGAAAAAACTGCTGGTTTTGCTAGAATATAGTGCAGCAGCTTGTTTACGAGAAATTGCGTACGTACGCAATTGCGCGTAACCGCCCAGCTTTCGCATAGCGTTCACACCTAAGTACCTGCGCGACGCGATGATCGCGTCGCACTGACATGTGCCATCTCGTTGCCCCGCGAGAAACTCTGAACGTCGCCTAAACTAGCCTTTCTGAGCGAATGGGCGCAGATTGAAGGCGACGGCTTAATAAGTGATTCGCTAGAAGCTAAACAGAGTTGTCGATTTGGTTCTGCATGGAAGCGATTCTAAAGGATAGTAACTTGCCGATGCTAACCGATCTTATAGAAAAGAACTGGTACAGAGTCCACTAAATCAAAATTTTAGCGAGAACGGCAGCTATGTTTTGAGCCGGTCAGTGTGACACTTTTTGCGGCCCGAGTTCTCGAGTTCGATCAATTGTAACGAAGGTTTTTTCCTAGCGGTTCCAGAGGGTGCTAAGTCGATTCACATTAAAGGCAGGGTTCGCGATAAAAACGACTTTTGAGCTCTCTCTATGAGAATGTAAATTTAGTCATCACAAAAGCAAAAATAAGTGAAAAAACCCGGAAATTTCCGGGGAAAACGCTCGAAAACAGGGAATATCGGCTAATTACTGGTGTCGGCCGGCCCCCTAATTAACGCGATTTTCCTTAATGCTTGTTTATCCGCCGTTTATTTTGCTGGTAACGTAGTCAGTAGTCACCACAAATGCTCAGAAATCATTTTGGACGCAAAATAAAAGGTATCAAGACAGGCTATCATAGAAGTCTCAATAATTGGAGGCGGGTGGACACCAAGCAATAACTTGTTCCGGATCGATTTTTCTGCAATTTTTCACATATTTTCGCATTTGTGATGGCCAGATCTACATTATCGTGAGGAAAGCCCAACAACCGTTTCTATCGCGAACCCTGCCTTTAAAGGCGGTGTTCACGATAAATTTCACTTCCGATATCTCCACGGTTTACGGAAGGTCTGGTGCCCTATATAGCAAGGCATGCTTAAAAAGGACACGAAAAACGCGTTTTCAAGCCAAAATAGGCCCTCCCTTGTCTACGTTGATTTTTGAGCGTGGAGGAATTGACCGCTAGAAGGATGATACCTATCAGTGCAATGAAGCGATCAGCTCACTCATCAGCACCTTCTTGACTTGATCATTCCTGTAATCTGAGTCTTCATTTGTTCATTCCGAGGGGGAGGGTCTGGGGCACCAGGCGTGTCTGGGGCACCAAAACGCTAGTTTGCAGCCGTTATTTTGCCGCTCCTGGCTCGTTTTCTACCGTTCTTTCGACACTGGGAGCCTTGGATCCTTCTCGCCTATCATTTCACAGTGGAAAGTCAACGAGGATGATCATCGTGAACGCTGCCTTTAACGGCTTTCTGTTAAACGAACGCGCGATCCAAAACAGCGAAATTTCGAGTATGTCGTATGGTTCTGACCGTAGAAGTTCTTAGTTGGATAACGTCAAGTGCAAAATCTGAACACTTCCTCATGGAGGTGTTCCAAGAACAATTTTTTGATGCTGTGGGACTATGGCAACGAAACAAGGTCATATTCTAAAGTGATAGATGAGGTGAAAGCTTTCTAAAAGATAAACAGGAGTCGTTCACTTTGCTCGCATGAAAAGTGTGTTCCCGAATCATTCAGTGAACTTATTGTTAATCAATGCAATAAAAAATTTCTTGTGGGACATAAATTATCCTGAAACGTTCGTAGTGGAAACGATTCTGATGGGCACCCCTGTCTATCGATTAGTCTGGAACAGGCTAAATGTTCAAGCTTTCGGAAGACACGTCTGCGCATCTTTGGAAGGATTGCTCCACGCACCATAGGCTGTCAACCGCCCTCCCTTACTGAGATCGCGAGAGGCGTGCGAGATGGAAATCTGGTCCCTAAGTTCAAGAGCGAATCCTAAGCAGTTCTAAACGTGCTCCGAGATCGATTCCAGTTAGCTCAATAACTTGTGAGGCAGCAAGCGCACGTAGACGCAGACACCTGCATCAAAGTCAGTGCACCTACACTGAGGCACTGTATGCATCTGCCATTGGGTAAGCTTCCAATGGAGGAATATGAGTTTATTCTGGTGCACTCCGAACCTCTGACTAGTAAGTGCAAATTCGTTCACCACAATCGAAGCGCCGACTTTAGTACATGATCGATGAATGAAAGCCAGACTTAAAGCCAGTGTCCACGATGAATTCCGTCCTCTATTTTGGCCGGAAATCGAAAGTTCAGGGTCTCAAGGGAGGACTGGGATCGAAAGAGCGAACGAAAACGAGCCCGAAAGAGCTCCTACGGCTCCGAAGTCCGCTCGCGCTAGCACTTCCGCTCTCGGTCGAGTTTTCCGGGGAACAGTTTGGTCCGATTCTACATTAGCATCGGAGCTCGAGCGCGGCTGAGTTTTAGCATGGGGGCGCATTTGCGAACGCTGTCTACTCCAGGCCCATGCCCGCGCAACTAATCCTCCGTTGAAATGTGGCTTCCAAGAAGAAGAGCTAATTTTAGATGTTTCGTAGCGTTTTTCAGGATTCTTTCTTCACTGATGGAACAGTCAGACCCTAAACCTCCGTTTTTTGATGAAAACTCAAAAACGATTTTTATCGTGGACAGTGACGATCGATACACACAGAAAGCATAGGAAATGGGATGCAAATAACATCCGATGTGGCGTGTCGTCACCCGCCAACACCCGCCCGGTCGATACGTATGAACATCATGGTAGGGTGAGGTTGGAGAAAATCACCCGGTGTGGCATGATGTATCCCGCCGGCACCCGCCAACACCCACCAACACCCACCTTTCGCAAAGGATTGTGCAAAGCTTCACACACCCTTTAAGACTGCGAAAGTTAAACAACATCGACACAATTGAAAGTAGCAAAAAAACTCGAAAAAAACTCACCGTCTCTGAGCATGATCGCCGGTCATACGGATGATTGGACGGTGGTCATGCGAAGGTCGATGGCTGGCACATGCGGCGGGAGAGAACGGTTGAGAGAGCAGGGTCAGGCACAGCGGTGGTCCGGGTCGGCCCGAACAACGACCCCTCCCCTTTGAGAGGGCTTTTTTTCAGCTAAAAAAACGACCCTCTAGGAAAAGTGAAAAAATTGGTAGACGTTACTGGCTATTTTCATTTTGTCCAGGGGGGGGGTAGGTGAAGTTCAGTGCTTGAAAAAAGTTATTGTTCACCTATCTAGAAATGATTCTAGAACATTTCCAGTCGATTGATACCCTCGTCCCGGGTACTTTTTTTCGAAACTGACATTCGGCCATTTCCTGACTCGTTTCATTTTGGAGGTTTTTTTTTCAATTTTTGAAGCCTCACCATTCCAAAGGTGATGAATAACGTTTCATGCGCTGCCGATTTTGGAAAACTTCAGCCAGATGGGTAGCTGAAAAGCACTTCAGAAACCGGAAAAGTCTTTGCCCTCCGTTTTTGGCCGCGGTGGTCCGAAGGAGCTTTCGGACCACCGTGGGACCACCGCACATTTGACCGACCATAACTCGGCTCAAAATCGATTTCATGAGCTCATCTCCGAACGTTTACATTTTATAACATCAGTCTACAGTTTCCACTCTTGCACTAGGTCATGTATATAGACGACCCTTTTTCGAATTTTTGACCGATTTTTCCATGTCCAGAGGGGGGGGGGTAGGTGAAGTTCTGGCTCTGGCTTCCACCAACATCACTGAGTTCTACTTCAGTTGCCAATCAGATTCGAATGTATCTATCCCAGGAGATGAGACTAACGCAAAAAGCGTTGGGTCGTCACATACTGCTGGAGGTTATACATTGTGAAATAGCGAGTTTCGAAGACTTCAAAATGTATAAACCTACAAACGCCAATTTAAATACCAGAGGTTGTCCTAAATATAAAGATGACGCGAACAAAATACAGATCACAGTACGCCAAGATTCGGTTACGAACTCAATCGTCTAACATCAAAAGTACTGCGCTATACAGGATGCAATGCCATCGTTCGAAAGACGATTATAAATTACCACCGGCACAAAATTCTCACGGTAAACAAAATTGATGATACCCAATTGATAAAGGGTAGGATATAAAAGAAATTGAGAGCGGTGTGTTTTCATTCACACACCGTCATCCTCCGGAGGTGAGCGGCTGAAGCTGAACACACTAGGGATTAGGGAAACAACCTCACCGGTGATAAAGATAACACGATATTGGGGCCTACTCATGGGAAACTCTGGCAAGAAAAACTACTTCACTTCTGTGAGAATTTTGTGCCGGTGGCAAATTATAATCGTGTTCGTTCGAAACCTGCGCTACCATCGCCAGTTCTGCACGAAGTTTGCAGTCGTGGCCCAACGACTTCCGAAGCTATAAAACCAGTCTCCGCTTCCATCGCATTTCACTAGAAAACCACGAAGCAATGTCTATTCTCTACTCTATTTTTCATTTCAAAACTGCTCTTGCTCCATCGTTAATGTTGACTATTCCATGGTAAATAATCATGGCCCCAGATAATTTCCCTTCAAGATTCGATTTTTCAGCGATGCAGACATCATTTTAGATGGGTGAAAAAATAACGACCCCCCCCAAATTTTTTTTCAGTTTTTTTCCAAAAAAAGACCCCCCTCGGTCCCACGGTGGTTCGCGGACCACCGTGAGCTTGACCTTGTGAGAGAGGTCTGCTGCAGACCGCGCCGCCTTGGTGCGTTTCGGTAGCTGCGGGTGCGGGTGAAAAGGGAAACCGCAAGCACCCCCGAATAAATGCACTATAATTCCCACTGCTTCCGATTTCGTTGCTGTTTCCTATCATCCAATGCATAAAATGCTACTATTGATCAGCTCGCAATTTGGTGCGCTGGCCGCTGAAGAGGGCCTTGTTGATCGGATGCTAAGGGTGGAAGGCTTCTGGTGGCAGGTAAGTAAATGGTATACTTCTCTCCCGCCCTTTGAACCTGTCGCTATCGCAGAGTGGCAGTAAGGGGTATGGTATACTTTGTAGCGGTGGGACCAGCATCGGAGCAATGGCATTGGTCGTCGTAGAAACAGTTGCCGCGCGTCCGTCGCAGCGACGTGTCGCTGAGGCCTGACATACTGCAAATGTGCTTAAGCCTGTCGCTGCCATGGCGACAGGTTTAACTGGTGGGAGCTCCGCGACCGGCGGTCTTGCATGATTGCAATATTCCAGCCCTCCGCGACACGCCGCTGCGACGGACGCGCGGCAACTGTTCCTACGACGACTGATGCCGTTGCTCCGATGCTGGTCTCGACGCGATTTGTAGTGAATGCCATGATGGTCGCTCATGACAGCAACAAAGTATACCATTAACTTTAGGCTGAAACATGCGACGCCCGCGACGAGTAATCCCTGCGTTCGCGCCATCGCTGGAGCACCAGGCGCGGCGAATTCAGCAAACTAAACTGCTACTGGGCGCTTCCCATCCTGTGCATTCAATCAAAAAGCCCCTGAGTGGTCCACGGCGAGATCAGCAGCAGTGAGACGCCCTGCTCCTCTATGGAGTTAGATAGGAAACACCAGCAATTCACGTTTGCCGAGGCAATAATTACTGATTTGTGCTTTGTCCTTATACACTCTTTGGCACTGTTTTTTTTTCAACATTGTTGCAGAAGTGGTTTCAGGACGTTGGCTGCTTAGATGAGACGAGAGTGAAGTTAGACTCCCCCACAGGCGACGATTATATTCACGCCAATTATGTCGGCACACCCACCAGTTCAAAGCGATTCATTTGTACTCAAGTGAGTGTAATGGAATGAAGGGCTGCGCTGTGAAAAAGGAAAAATTTTAAGCAAGATGAAGCCGCGCTTGTTTTTGATTTCAGGCTCCTTTAGAGAAAACTTGTAAGGACTTCTGGATGATGTGCATTCAGGAGGGCGTCGAATATGTTGTTATGTTATGCAACCTAGTTGAGAAAGTAAGTTGTTCTCACAGGCAAGTAATGTTTGGGTCTACAAAGACGTTAATCCATCTAGGGAGCAAAGAAATGCTATCAATACTTCCCCACTAGCGGAACATTAACATTTGGTGATATCACAGTTCAGTTTGGCGGCTCGACAGTGGTGAGTGGTGCAGCTTTTCCGTCATTAGAACCATTGCAACTACGGTGTGGACCATTTGAAAAGGGCATGAGGCAACACCGGATCAATCTTTTCGCAACCACTTGGTGCAGAATTATCACATTTCGCTACCGCCACGGTTTTAGTAAGTCAGGGCGAGGCGTTCCTTCCGCCGTAGCGGACAGTGATGCACAAAATTTTTGCAAAATCTGGGGTGGGGGGGGGAGGAGGAATTTGAAATGTCGAGAGCAACCGGGATTTGAGAAACTGCTCAATTCTGTTCATCCCTGGTGGAGCGCAGGAGAAAGTCTTCGTCTGCGGCAATCGTAGAATTTTTTTTGTAACTTTTGAACAGAGGCAACGCGAAACAAAACCGAGTAGTCATTTCGACGATTGACTGCCTCGAAAAAAGATCAATCAAATACAGGAATCGTACGTAAAGAAAATAACTCTTAATCGTATGTACATACTTCTTTAATCCGCTCTAGCTAAGCACACTGGCAGAATTTTATGTGTCAAAATCAATCTGAACATCTGCAAAGTCTAATGTACATCACCAAAAAGAGCCGTCCCTTCACCAGTCATTCACAACAATTTGTTGACTTGTGGACACTACACGAAGAAGGAGGAGCCGTGGACCATTTGACCGTTAAGACCCGACTACGTAAATACTCTGCTCACAGCCAAATAACTTTCTCATGAAGGCCTCGTCGTATATTTCTAATCGGCATCACTCCATCGCGACGACGGGAACTATGAACAAACAAGGCCTCATAGTGGTTAACACTTGAGATGCCTGCTCTACGGCGAATTTCCACAGCCGTGAATTTTGTCAGAACACATTTCCACAGAAATACGCCGCTTTCCTATCGTTGGTCTCCTTACAGCGCTCGGGGCAAACGCTCTCTAGTGACAGCGTCAACGCATTCTGAAGAGTTATTCTCACTTCTCAACGTTGACGCGCGTAATGGGTCGTTTATATTTCCGCCGCCGAGCGGCGGGGCGAAGTGCAATCCTATAGTACCATCAATATTGTACAATTACACTTCGCCGCGCCGCTCGGCGGGAAGCGTGGACGACCCGTAACGCGCGGGCGCTGAGCAAGGGTATTAATGGCCTGACATCACATCCGCGCGTGACGCCCGCTCGCGATTGAGACGACCCCCGCACCGAATTTTTGATCCTTTTCATCATAACTCCGTATTTTGATTTTCTTCTACGTATAATAATCAATTCCAGTACAATCCTCTTATTTGATGGTGAAGAACGTGCGTATAGAATTTATTTGCACGGTACAGTTCATGCCACTTTTACTTCGCTCCACCATAGCTTCGCCGCTGAAGAATTCACAGCCTTCGCCTTCGTCTAGCGCGTGCTAAGTATTCATACTCTAACGCCTACCCGCTCATCGCGCGCGTGACGCTTTGGCTTCGAGGAGTATGAACAAACTTTTATTCGTTGGCTGCTTCTCCTTTTTTCGCGTTCTGAGTACACCAGCTAAACGTGTTTCCCATGGCACTACACGGAATTGTTTGTTTCCTTGCTTTGCTTGAATGATTCTTTGCAGAGCAACAGTTTTAATAAAAAAATCTGGCGCGAACTCGAACACCGGTGTTGAGTACTTTCAAACCGGTTTGTCTTCACTGTAATACCAGAGATTGTTCATTCCGCTGTGGCGTAGCTGCACTCATGATCACATAAAATGCGGCGCGTGTGAATGTCCGCCCACGCGACCGGCGTGCGTATCGAGCAGCTGTAGCGTATGAAGTTTCTGGATGAGTTTCACCCGGCGGGAAACACCTGACTGCAGCTGTAACTGAATAATCAATTGGTTTTCTATTTTCTTTTTTCAATTTCTATTTCCTTCTCCAAGATTTGAGTGATCTCCAAATACCGTGCGGTACCGATTGCCAAAAAGGCATGAAATGATGATATCAGTTGCGTTGCTATACCAGAAAGACCTACCCAAACTCTCAAATGAAAATTGCAGAGTATTTTAAAGGCACAGTCCAAGCTCGTGGGTAAAAATAGTAATTATGGTTCGGCCGCTGTGTGTAGCAACCCTGCCAAACGTGGAATCTCAACTCCTCAGAATAAGCGAGAAAAACCAAGCACCCACTGCCTCCCCCCCTAAAATCAGCACTCATTCGCTCCGCCCATTTCAAGGTTTTCGGTCTCAATGGGGTCTCTGCTCCAGTGCAATGATCCTGAACGACAAGGAAAAAGAAGCTTGGGACAACTCGTCCACGATATCCTCGTAGTTCCGATTCCCAACATTTGATGGGCCATAACTCCTTTCACTTTGAGTTCTGAGCGATTTCAGAGAGATCGTTGTGATCAGCAAGAAATCCTCTCCAAGACAAACTATAAAACTCAGAAGCAATTCTAAGGTTGGACTGTGCCTTTAAGGCCCTGTGGCAACCTGTACCGCACGGTATTTTTTGTCTAGTCAAGATTTGAGCTTAGTTATCCTGAAAAAGTGTTTCGAATAATTATTTGTACAAGTTTGACGACCATAAATGAGGTTGACCCCGTCATGGTGGTGGCGGGGAGGGGAAACTTTGTTTGCTTTTGTTGTTTTCCATTTTGTTTTATTTCGTTAGTTTTTTGCACTTTTTGCTTAATACTAAATGAACTTGTCTTTTCGGTGTGTTTTGCCACCTAGACCCTCGCCTGCTAATTAAAAATGCGAATTGTGTGAATTCAAGGCATCCGTCTGTTATAAAGTGGCCCTCGCTTTTAATGTAAGTTTTGAAAACATTACTGTTTGTTAAAATAAGCAGCAGTTTGTTGCTCATTAGATGCTAAGTTATTCAACTTCGCTACCACTTCAGGACAAGTGCAGCGAAGACCACAGCGAGAGAGGGCCTAAGGGATGCATATTACGGCAGGAGAAGGTCTAAAGGGGTCTGCAGAGTCGCAGCGACCGGCGGCACGCCACCGTGCGAGAGCGTTAGGGTGTGGTCGGAACCCGACGCGGTGTTGGGCACTATACTTATGTCTAGTCGAGTCATCGAGTCATGGTATCGACTGAAACTGTCGACATTGAGTCATTCGTTTACTCAAATATTCGAAAATTTGAAAAATCGAGTTAGTCGAAAATTCGATTATACGAAATTTTGAAAAATCGAGTTAATCGAGAATATCACGACGGTGATGAGAGAGAGACACATGTAGATTAATATTGTAGCAATTGTAGATTGTTCATTATTCTTGTATATAGCAATGTTTTGGATTTCTAGGACATTCCCCTGTAGATGAAAGCTTCGATAGCAGTACATTTCTCTCTGTATATATATATATATATATATATATATATATATATATATATATATATATATATATATATATATATATATATATATATATATATATATATATATATATATATATATATATATATATATATATATATATATATATATATATATATATATATATATATATATATATATATATATATATATATATATATATATATATATATATATATATATATATATATATATATATATATATATATATATATATATATATATATATATATTCGTTCGCCATAGTCATTTCTACATTTTTCTCTCTTAGATAGTGCATTTCTCTGACATGGCGCATTTAATCTTCCTCTTGGTGCAGTTAAACTTCCTATATGACGCATTATATCTGTGCATTAAATACTTATATTACTTTTCACTTACATTTTACATGTTTTTAATGTATTTTACATAAAGGTTAAATAATCCAAGTTTGAGGTAAGAGTTGGTAAGCCCGCGTGGCACAAATTCGTTCACTGGTCTACCGTACAGAGAACTCGATTATTCGAAAAATTGGAATTTCGAGTTAGTCGAAGACTCGATTATTCGATAGTCCCTAATAGTCGATTGAACTCGATAGTCGACTGTTTCGAGTCAAAGAAAGTCACCGTCTGCTTAATTGCTTCACATAGTCAACAGAAACTGAGCCACCAGCAAGGCCAAGCAGTGTTGGAAAATTTCCAGTGGGGGGCCGCCACCTAACTTTGGAAGTTGTGGGCGGTCGCATTGCCAGATTTTTTTATTCATTTCTTCTCGTTTTCAATTCAGCTTCTCCACAGAATATTTCTCACACACCCACGAGTTGTTCGGGCCTGTTTGTCAACCACTGAAATATTCAAAATCGCCCATGGAAAAAGTGGTGTCAGAAGTCTGTTTTCCCAAACAACCTTTTCAGCCTTGGTTTTCACTTCTAGAAGGCGGCAATCCATCAAAAGGTGCATCCACTGAATAGTTGTCGAAAGCTAAATTAAATGGGTTTTTTCAATATTTTTTCCTCACCATGTGGTGGAGTGAAAAAATAGTGAGGTGAACAAATCTCAGTAAGAACATTTTGAAATCCAGCTGATGTAATTTTTTGATAAATAGTCAGTAGATGCACATTCTACCCGACTGCCGCCTTCAAGAAGTGGTGAAAACCATGATGACTGAAAAGGTCATTTTGAGAAAGAAACGCCCTTCTAACCCCCCTTGTTTTCTATTTCTGGCTCTACAGGAGCTACTTTGCTTTTTTTCAGCTCCTAACGTCGGCATGGATCCTAATGAGACATTGCGTTCACTATTATAGGTTGGCGCAAACTCGGCGCCTTATGCTATAACACAAGTGCACCGAGTTAGCGCCAACCTCCAATGGGGAACGCAAGGTCTCATTACGATTCATGTCGATGTAATGTCAGTCTAATTTACTGAACCGCTGAGCCACAGCCATCAGAGCATTGCTCATGACACTGGAAGGCCCCCGAAAACAATTTTTTTCGGCCACCATTTCAAAAACACACAATTGCGGATAATGATGACGGAGACTTACTCCACCATGAGTTTTGAAGACTTCAAAATAGACGACGATTGTCCGTGAGTAACTAATGACAAACTCACACCCTGTCTTTAAAAAAATCCGATTGCTCATTTATTCTATGATCTCGTTGAGTTGAATTTCTCTCCAACAACGAAATTTGTTATATTTTCGGAATTAATTCGATGGAAGTTACTAATCGACATTGAACAATGAATGTTGGTTTCAACCGTTCTACTGTGGTGGGAAGGCGTTTCTTCATAGCCAGATATACTTTCAATCAAGGACTTGAAGCAGTAGAAAGTGGTTCGGTGAGAATATGTAGTCGAGATAAGGTGTTTCAGATACTCATGTTGAAATCCGGAAAAATTGGGTTAGTCGAAAAAATGATCATTCGATTATTCAAAAAATCGAGTCAATTCGACTACTCGATTATTCGAAATTTTGAAAAATCGAGTTAGTCGAAAACTCGATTATTCGAAATTTTGAAAAATCGAGTTAGTCGAAAACTCGATTATTCGAATTTTTGAAAAATCGAGTTAGCCAAAAACTCGATTATTCGAAAAAATTTTCGAGTCGCCAAAGTATATTGGGCACCAAGACCTTGCAGAGTCGCAACGACGTTCTCATCAGCATCGCATTCCACCATTGCGTACGTCGTCATTGATTTGACGACGCATTTTCTCTCCACGGTTTTTATTGGTCTAATATGATTCAAACCCTAAGAAAATGCCAGCCAACAACTTCTAGAAATTATCTTAATACTAAAACCGTGAAAAAAATAGTTTGCGTTCAGCAGAGTGATGCCTTAAAGGCAGTGTTCTCGATAAAAAATGTGTTTCAGTTTCCACTAGGAATGGGTAGTGAAGGGGCACACTGTAACGTTGACGTCGAAAGAACGCATGAAAACGAGCCAGGAAGAGCCCCAAAAGAGCCCGAATTTACCACTTCGAGTGCAAGGCAAACCCCAAAAGCGCAACACACGCCCACCGACGTGAACAAATGAATGCTCGAGATCGTGAGATGAGCGATGATTTCCAATCATTAGCCCCGTTCTTCCCTTCATTCTCAGCTTCTAACTTTACTCAGGTCAAATCGCATAGATCGGCTGCAAAAGACGGAAGTTACAAGCCTCGGACAACTCGTCCACCATGTTTCCATAGCTCAATTTTTGAGGGACCATAACTCCGTTCCCAGAAAGTCTTGTACGATTTCAAAGACATCATTGGAATCAGCATGGGACTTTTTTCAAGATAGGCAAAAAAAAACAGAAAAACGATTTTTATCGTGAACACTGCCTTTAAAGGCACAGTCCAACCTCAGAATCGAATTTTTGTTTTTCTTCTTATCTTGGAGAAAATTTTACGCTGATCACAAATGTGCCTCCAGCATCACTCAGAAACCACTACGAACGGAGTTATGGCCCCTCAAAAATTCTGAATTTGAACGGCGAGAAGTTCGCGGACGAGTTGTCTCGGGCCTGTTTTTTCTCGTTATTCGCAGCCATCGTTTTGAAGCAGGTCACAAAATAAAGCCACACCGAAAACAAATGGAAGAACATAGATTTTGTTCAAAACCGGTCGCGCTTCTCTTCCCTATCGAGACCAGAAGCTTGTCGGTGGGCGTTACCCATTTTTTCTTCCGTGGGGGCGGAGTCGACTTTTTCCTTGCCTTTTCTCGCTTATTTGAGCGAATTGAGATTTCGCGCTTGGTAGAGTTGCTATTCACGACGACCGGAGTATAATGTCAAAAATTACCCCTGAGCTTTGACTGTGCCTTTAAAGGCAGTGGTCGCGAAGAAGAACGTTGAGTAAACCATGAAAATCAGGTTGCTTAGCAAACCACTTAAAGGCAGTGTTCACGATGATTTTTGTTCGCGAGTTTTCCTCTCAAAACAATGCGTTGGCCACTAAGGGTTACCAAAATTACGAAGGAACGGCGAGAAACGCACTAAAACGCCTTATTACAGTTAGATTATTTCCTGGTCTGGACTAGTTGTCCGGTTGTATGAACATGTAATCGGTGGCTGTCAGCGGTGAAAAATGGGGTTAATCGGAAATGGAAGAACATTTTCTGCAAAACAGTATTAGTTCGGGTCCGAAGCAAAGAACTGAGCAACAGTTAGTGGAGAATTCTAAAGCACGGGTCCACAAAAGATTTCATTGTCACCACAAACAGTTCCAGTGAGAGTAAAAAGGCGGGGTGAGAGTAAAGGATTTCGTGCCCTTCCGGTTCGTTTTTCTCGATTTCTACGCCATTTCAGTTCTACTCGGGGGTCAAACAATCGATTTACCCATTAATCTCAAAATTGAAGATTATCGTGAACACTGCCTTTAAAGGTCATGAAGCTTGCGGAGCAAGAAACGAGCAAGAATTAGAGTTATTAAGTTCCTGAGTTAATGATTCGTGCAAACGTGCACAGCTCCGCCTACAAAGATCGGAGACTCATGTGTGTACAGTCAAAACTCTTAACAGCCACGACATTAACAGGCAGAAATAAATGCAAAGTTAGGTAATAAAAACAGTTCAACTTTGTTAACAAGCAATCGAATCAATATTTTTACTGAATGAGGGCACAAATATTGAAGCAGGAGAGTCATAAGAAGATAAGTCATTGATTGAATCTCGATTTCAAGCCAGCTGGGCCCGTGTTAAACCCAAGTCAGCAGAGCGAAAACGGTTGGCGGCACCCGGCTGGCTGTGTACAGCCAGCCGGGTGCCGCCAACCGTCCGTCACTCTAGACCAGGGCTGTGCGGAAGTCTGTTTTAAGATTTTCGGCAACGGAAACGGAAGAAAAATGACCAAAAAACATCGGAAACGGAAACGGAAGAGACTAAAAAATCATGGGTCATCCTATTTTCACGTCTCGTCGCTGCTCATTACTTGCAGGTCACAATCGACAAACTATGGTTTCAGTCAATCGACTAATCAATATTCAAACTACGTAAATACACGCCATGCCACGATTTAAAATTTTCGCTCCTGAAAAATCCGAAAAAGATGTTTTAAAAATTCTTCAGTGTATGTACCTGCCCCTTCGAAGCAGTGTACAGCCTGTCCCCCAGAAAGAAGTTCACGTTGTACCAGGTATAGATGAACGCGAACGGCCGCGTTGCGTGCTCGAGGCTGATCAGAAGTCAATCTGAAGATGCCCACCGACGACTTTGAAGATTTTATTTTGAACCTTAATGGCCTACCGGAGGAACTACCACACGATTTAATTCAAAAAATAAAAATAAAAACTATGTCGAAAATAGGGAAATTCACTTGTGATCCGCCTCAGTGTCACAACGCCTGTCTCCGCTTAGACTCCTTTATGGAGGACAGGCTGCTGTACGTGCAAAAAACAGTGTTTCGATTATTATTTCTGTTCTAGAGGTAGACAAACGGATAAGAGCCCCACAAAAGTAATTTCTTCTCGGAGAAAAAGCTGTTCAAAAAAACTCCCTTAGAAAGAGGTCAGATTCCTGCCACGCCTTTTTTGTGTCATCATTCTAGACAGGCGCAATTCTAGAACCCGGAACTTTGTCGAGGATCTCAGTCAGGCTCAGATATTTGATCGAACACAAGAGGTCAAAAGTTATTTCTAGCCCTCATGGTGCTTTCAAACACTCTTCCCTAGACCCACTACCATCACCAGTGTAGTACTATCTTCTTTCATTTCCGGGCCCAAAAGTCGGACACGGAAGCGGAACGGAATAGCTCAAAAAACACCGGAAACTCGATAAGTTCAACAACTATCGCAACCAGTTTACGCGCGATCACCTTCACGACGTCCTGACGACGTCATCTGAAGCCCTGCCGATTTCCACGACGTCTTGATGACGTCATCTGAAGCCCTACCTACTTTCTACGACGTCCTGCTGACGTCGTCGAAAGGTTAAAATCCCGTGTGTCGAAACTTTGCTTTTCTTCCGAAATTCCAGCTCAAGTCGTAAGTTGTTATTCGTATTTTACCACTTGGGTTGAATTAGCAGTGCTACTTCCATATCAGGATGACTTGTAAAGTCTATATGACTTCTGTCTGAATTATCGACCCGGCCAGGTATTGCGCCGGTGCCCTCGCCTGGTATCTTTCAACGCGCGTGTCCGCATGCTGACAGCCGTCTGCCAGGTCAACAGTCCGGATGATTTCATCAGACGGGGCTTACTACGGACCCTGATATTCTTGATAGGAGAGATCATCGATGCCGATGATTTGGAGTGGGCTCGTCCACCAACAAATCACTGGAAAGTTAAGGCTGATAATTCGACTCAAAGTAGGGGTTCCTTCGCAATCTTTTCGTTGAGCACGTATAACTCTGAATCCAGAAAAGGGTTTGGAGAAGAAGAGAAGACAAGGACGATTTGTGGTAGTTGGTTTGATCACTATAACTCTAGACCACATTGGAACGAAAAAATCTGCAATGAAAATGGGAACAAAAAACCAATTCGAAATAAAATTGCACAGTTTGACAGCTGTACAGTTGTAGTGCACAGTCTGAAGTATGCTTCAATGATTTTCACTTCAACTTGTGCTAGTGTAGAAAAAAAGGTTCTCAGAAGGTTGAGTTCACGAAGGGAACAAAAATTAAGCCCATATCGATCGTCGGCGGCGTTCCTCGCCGGCGATGGAAATGGTCGAGACCATTTCCCGCCGTCGTTCGCTGATTACGTCGCTCCGGGAGTAGCTGTTGTCGCGACGGCGAAAACACTGCACGTCGCTGCTGCCGCGTAACAAGTCGCCGCCATCGCCCGCTGCGTGGTGTCCCCATTTCCTTCATTGCCCGCCACAGCGAGACTCGACGCGGTGCAACTCTACAGAGACCTTAAATTCAGTGTCCACGATAAATTTCGTCCTCGGTTTTTGGCCGGAAATCGAAAGTTCAGGGTCTCATTGGAGCACTGGGGTCGAAAGAACGAACGAAAACGAGCTCGGAAGAGCTCCATACGGCTCCGAAGTCCGCTCGCGCTAGCCCTTCTGCTCGCGGTCGAGTTTTCCGAGGAACAGTTTGGTCCGCTTCTACATTAGCATTGGAGCGCATTTGCGCACGCTGTCTAGTTCAGGCCCATACCCGCGCAACTCATCCACCGTTGAAATGTGGCTTTTAAAAAGAAGAGCTGATTTTGGATGTTCCGCAGCGTTTTTGATGATTCTTTCTTCACTAATGAAACAGTCAGACTCCAAACCTTCGTTTTCTGGTGGAAACTCGAAAGCGATTTTTATCGTGGACACTGCCTTTAAAGACACCCGAAAAATTACTTTTCAGATTTTATGCTTATCTTGGAGAGAGTCACACGCTGATCACAGCGGTATCTCTGAAATCGTTCGAGACCCCTTTGAACAGAGTTAAGGCTCTTCAAAGATGCCTAGATTGTGAGGGTGAAAAATTGGCGGACGAGTTGTCTCAGGCCTGTATTTCTCTTCATTCGCAATCGTTGCGCGAGAGCGAGCCAGGGTAAGGAGATAGCCCAGCAATGAACTGAAGAACGGCGACTTGTTGGAATTAATCCATGCATCGATCCGATATCGAGTCCGAAAATCTGTTAGGGGTCGGGCCTATGGTGGTGAGCGAAGGGGTCGGGCCTGTGGTGGTCGCTTATATCTCGCTTATTTGAAGGAATTGAGATCTCGCATTTGGACCGTATTATACAGGAGGGGTCTTCTACACAATAACATGAAAATCTCGAAGTTCATATCTGAGGGTGTACTGTGCCTTCAAAGGCAGCGTCCGCTTAGAAAACCACATTTGGTTTTTCCTTCTCAATCCAATGTTTGAACGAAGGGGAGATGGTTGGCAAAACTTGAGACCTCAATGCTATTCGCCTCTTGAAAATCGCCCCGTGGTCTAAAATGGCGTTTTCCTTTCGATCATCTAGCACGAGCAGCAGAAGCGCAACAACAGGCTCCGGCCGGGGAAATCCAAAATTCCATATTTTTCATTTTGAAAGAACCTCGAGTTTAAATGCGTGTATTGAAATTTTTTTGTTTTTAGAGAATTCTCGGCAATGGAAAGACAAAAAGAATTAATCAATCCGAGAAGTTTGAGGACCTAAACCGTTTCGGACGTTCAGTTTTCCCACATTGGTGTATTACACAAGACACACCGGACAGACGTGAAAAAAGGAAGCTGAGTGCTCCGGGATTTTTGAACGAGTTTTTTCTTGGATATTAGAGTGTTTTGGGTGGCCAGTTTGCGATTTATCACAACCTAGTAAGCCATCCTGCGCAAAACAGTAGAAAATGTGAATACGGTTCTTTGCGCGTACGCTGCTTTAAAGGCAGTGTTCACGATAAGAATCGTTTTCCTGCTTATCCGCCTATCTTGAAAACGCTTCCATGCTGATTTCGATGATGTCCCTGGAATCGTACAAGACCCCCTGGAAACGGAGTTATGGCTCCTCAAATTTCAGCTAGGGAAGCATTGTGGACGAGATGTCCGACGCTTGTAACTTCCGTCTTTTACAGCCGATGTATGCGAGCTGACCTGAGTAAAGAGAGAAGTTGAGAATGAAGAGAAGAACGGCTCTATTGTTCGGAAGCCATCGCTCATCTCACAATCTCGAGCATTCATTTGTTCACGTCGGTGGGCGTGGAAAGTGCATCTGGGTGTGACGAGCTGAAGAGTGTCCAACTTTGGGGCCGTAGGGGACCGTTCCGAGCTCATTTTTCTTAGTTTTTTTTTCAACGTTAGGGTTGCGCTAGGCCCCACAGCTGCCGATCTCCACCAAAAAATCGGACATGGTTTTTATCGTGGACACTGCCTTTGAAGGCACAGTCCAAGCTCAGGGACGAAATCTGAGATTTCCACGTAAATGTACACCTTGTATAGCAGCTGCCAAGCGCGAGCTCTCAATTCCTCTGAATAAGCGAGATATAGGAGGAAGCCACCCTGGGGCGCCCACATCAGGAAGCCACTTTGGCACACCCCTTTTGCGATCTTTCGAACTCAACAGTGGCGAGATGGGCTATGGTTTCCGATCAGTAGCCACGTTCTTCCCTTCATTCTCAACTTCTCTCTTTACTCAGGTCCGCTCGCATACATCGGTAGTAAATGACGAAAGTTACAAGCCTCGGACAACTCGTCCACCATGCCTACGCAGCTTAAATTTTTGAGAAGCCATAACTCCTTTCCTAGGAGGTCTTGTACGATTCCAGAGACAATATTGGAATCGGCGTGGGACCATTTTCAAGAGAGATGCAAAAACAGAAAAACGATTCTACGCTTGGACTGTGCCTTTAAAATCAGTGTTCACGATAGTCTTTAGTTTTGAGTCGTTTATCTGTTTTTTCTCCTATCTTTAAAACGGTCCCATGCTGATTTCAATGATGTCCCTGGAATCGTACAAGACCCCCTGGAAGCGGAGCTATGGCTCAGCGAAGATCAACAAGGGAAGCATTGTGGACGAGTTTTCCGAGGCTTGTAACTCCCGTTTTTTGCAGCCGATGTGTGCGAGCTGACCTGAGTAAAGAGAGAAGTTGAGCATGAAGGGAAGAACGGGGCTTTTGATCGGAAACCATCGCGCATCTAACCACGAATTCAGGGAAACTTATAGGACGTGGGCGGAGTCGCCCAATGGGTTGGCTGGCCCACTAGATTTTCACCCACTTATCGGCTGTTTTTCGTCGCACTTCCGTTGTTAATCTTCTTAGAGGGACCAAAAGCTTACGTTTTAGCCAAAAATACGTGCAACTTTTTTTTTCGTGAGCACTGCTTTTAAGTGGCTTCCGGGTAAAACAAAAATCACGCAGAAAATGACAAAAACGCACAAGAAGTACACGAAATCCTTAAGTATTACCCCGCCTCTTAGGTATCACAGGAGTTGTTTGTTGTGACAATGAATTATTTTGTGGACTCGTCCTTTGCGATTCTCTACTCTCTATTGCTCCGTTCTTTCCTTAGGACCCTAACTAATCCTGCTTTGCATAAAATATTCTTCCGAGAACATGTTCATACAACTGGACAGCTGCTCCTTGTCATGGAATATTGGCACTGAAATACGACGTTTTAAATCGTTTCTCGCCATTTCTTCGTTATTTTGGTAACACTTGGAGGCCAACGCATTGTTTTATGTGGAAAACTCGGGAACTAAAATCATCGTGAACACTGCCTTTAAGTCCATAGCTAGGCCAGCCGTCGAGCGTTTGAGCGCTGACGCACCACGCTTGCCGCTGGTCGTTAGCTATTTCGGGAACCTAGGATTAGAAGAAATTACGCCAAACAGATTTATTCATCTAGTGTTAACTACAAAATGCAAGAAATAGACCAAAAGTTTCAAAAAAGAAAGAGAAAACGAAATTCCCACCTTCCCCCACCGAAACGGGGCAACCTCATCTATGACTACCAAAACCTCACAAATAATTGGTTGAAACACTTTGTACCAATAACTTACCTAAAGTTTTGCAGAGGAGTACAGGATACGAAAACCATTCATAATTACAGCTGCAGTCAACTGTTTCTCCCCTTTAAAAACTTGTCCAAAAATGCCTGACGCGACGACCGCTCGACACGCACGCCGACCGCGTGGGCGGACACTCGACGCACTTTACTACCGAGAGCTGACGCCGCGCTATTCGAAATTTATGCATTTATTTATTGTTATAAAGGGAAGTGTGACCGAATGAGGCTGGCGAAACAAGCGGGCCGGCCTGCGGGTCATGGGGCCGTCTTATGCGATGCTCTCGGACGAGCATGCAAAACAACGGCGAGCCTCCCCTCTCAGCCATTCACTAGAAGCGGGACCGGCAGTAGCTGGCAGCACGCAAACTGCATTGATTAATTAGCTGTGCAGCCGAGGAGGGGGGCAAGCGTTCTGGCGGTTGTGAATATTTCCAGTCAGCTGTTTGCAGCCGTTTGAACGCTTGTCCGAGAGCGGCGCACGCGGAGGCTGCTCGAGACGCACGCCGATCGCATGGTTCGCCAGTCTCATTCGGATATACTTTGGACATGATAGACATAAAAAGCTTAGAAGCACCGTAAAAATAAAGTGATGAAATTGCCACAATAGCAAAGTCATCTTGTTTTTTTTTTTGGTAAAAAAGCAACACCACATTGTGCAAGTCCCCCTTTTGTTTATATGAAGATCGATGTTCCCACCGTATGCAAAATCGTGCTCTATTCAAGTCTTCCGCAAGCGTAAAATACACATGTGACGTCTTCTAAAGCTTTGTCGTCCTGTACCGCGCAACGAGGGGGGTGGACCCAGCCTTCAAGTCCATCCACGGTAGTCTTGAAGGCTGTGTAAAGACTACCGTGGGTAGTCTCGAAAGCTGGGTTCCACCAAAACTTTGAAATCTTTAGCCAAGTCGGTGCGCAGATCACAGCTAATCCTAGAAAACACAGAAATACGGAGGCAAAAGGGATATACACTGAGGGAGGCTGAACAATCCGTAAATTAGCGGAAACCCTCACTCGGTCATTGGTTTGAATCATGTCTCTCCACCGTTTCTTGACGAGAATTTCGCTCCGTAACTGAGTGTTCATATGCGTTTTTACAAGGACGGATCACAACCGTTGATCATTTCCTGACTGCATAATCCTTGAAACGTTACCTACCATTAGGAAAAAACCGGTTGATTATGTCTTATTTTAGATGAGGTTCACCACCCCTTCGAGTGCCCAAGTACGAATCACAACACTCATTGTTGAACGCTGTGGAAGGGTAATTCCTCTGCTTACATTCTCTTGTAGGCTTGAAACTATTTGGGGGGGGGCACTCAAGAAAATGAAATGATTCATCCATGAAAATGAAAATTTGGGCTGATATCATATGCCTGTTAGCGTTATCAGTCATTGTTTTCGTGGAGACTCCATGGAAATATTCTGAAAGACTTCTGAAAGTGGTATCATTCATTCTCCAACTGAATCCTTAGAGTCGCCCCCCCCCCAAATAGTTTCATACCCTCTTGTATTCACAGCATCGAAAGCTACCTGTAGGCAAAAGCTTTCATGAAAAGTAAATTCGTTCTTGAGTCCTAGAAGAAGCGTAGCCGTATTTTGTTTTTCAGAAAATGAGGACAAAGCACATCCACTGGGTGGATTGGCCCGATCGAGGAGTTCCACCGGCTGATACTGCCATCATCCAAGTACTGGACCTGATCAGGGGCACTCAGTATGTGACATTTGACTCTTTTGTTCACAAGGCAGATCAGATAGTGACCGATTTCCAGATCTCCAATCGTAGTACACTGCTCAGCTGGCGTTGGAAGAACGGGTTCAATGGTGCTGATTCAGTATATCTTAGAATCAGTCGCTCTCGAAGAGCCCCTTGAAGATTGCGATAAAATACTATTGAGGATCAGAGCCCAGAGGGCCAACACTATACAGGTGGGTGGTGCGACTCAAAGCAAACAGCCGTTCTCAGTCTGAAAGAGCTCTTTGTAGACTCCAGATCAATATCTATTCGTTCATCAAGTGCTACTCAACTATTTCACTGAAAGTCGACTTCTCGATCCTCGATGGAAGCCATTCCTCGATCGATTCAGAGGCGAGTACAGTAGAAACGTTATCTGAAAACAGAAATGTACCCATGTCGAGGGTTTCTCGTTGATTGTCAATGTTATTGAAATTAATTCGATCCCTTAAGTACGAAAAAGCGTTGTTGATTTCATTGGATTCAATTTCTTATACGTGAAATGTTTTAAAGAATAAACTGATATGTAAATGCGACTTCCAATGTTCTGGGTCGCGTTACTTGCTCATTTACCCAATGCCTGTATGATATCTGTGAATGAATAAAACATGCGCACTGTTTGAATGTAGAACTCTTTCATCAATGTGAAATTATTGGGTTGGCCCGCTTGTTTGTAGGCCGGATTCATGATTGCGCTAACCCTGGGTTTGTCGATTTGGGTTGGGTCTACCGCGTGTACAAACGCGTTGATCCTGGCGCTGAACTCAACTCAAATCCGCAAACCAAAGGTTACGCAATGATGAATCTGGCCAGTGCATAAAAAGAAGGTCAGCCCATTTTCCTTTGACAGTCTGTTTTATTTTGATAAACTGTGGCATACCACTCGGAAGCCCATCTCTATCTAATGGCGTTCAACGCTACCCAAGAATACCATTCGGAACCTCAGCTCCTCTATCTAATGGCGTTCAACGCTACCCAAGAATACCATTCGGAACCTCAGCTCCTCTATCTAATGCCGTTCAACGCTACCCAAGAATACCATTCGGAACCTCAGCTCCTCTATCTAATGCCGTTCAACGCTACCCAAGAATACCATTCGGAACCTCAGCCCCTCTTTCTAATGGCGTTCAACGCTACCCAAGAATACCATTCGGAACCTCAGCTCCTCTATCTAATGGCGTTCAACGCTACCCAAGAATACCATTCGGAAGCCCAGCTCCTCTATCTAATGGCGTTCAACGCTACCCAAGAATACCATTCGGAACCTCAGCTCCTCTTTCTAATGGCGTTCAACGCTACCCAAGAATACCATTCGGAACCTCAGCCCCTCTTTCTAATGGCGTTCAACGCTACCCAAGAATACCATTCGGAACCTCAGCTCCTCTATCTAATGCCGTTCAACGCTACCCAAGAATACCATTCGGAACCTCAGCTCCTCTATCTAATGCCGTTCAACGCTACCCAAGAATACCATTCGGAACCTCAGCCCCTCTTTCTAATGGCGTTCAACGCTACCCAAGAATACCATTCGGAACCTCAGCTCCTCTATCTAATGGCGTTCAACGCTACCCAAGAATACCATTCGGAACCTCAGCCCCTCTTTCTAATGGCGTTCAACGCTACCCAAGAATACCATTCGGAACCTCAGCCCCTCTTTCTAATGGCGTTCAACGCTACCCAAGAATACCATTCGGAACCTCAGCCCCTCTTTCTAATGGCGTTCAACGCTACCCAAGAATACCATTCGGAACCTCAGCTCCTCTTTCTAATGGCGTTCAACGCTACCCAAGAATACCATTCGGAACCTCAGCCCCTCTTTCTAATGGCGTTCAACGCTACCCAAGAATACCATTCGGAACCTCAGCCCCTCTTTCTAATGGCGTTCAACGCTACCCAAGAATACCATTCGGAACCTCAGCTCCTCTATCTAATGGCGTTCAACGCTACCCAAGAATACCATTCGGAACCTCAGCTCCTCTATCTAATGGCGTTCAACGCTACCCAAGAATACCATTCGGAACCTCAGCTCCTCTATCTAATGGCGTTCAACGCTACCCAAGAATACCATTCGGAACCTCAGCTCCTCTATCTAATGGCGTTCAACGCTACCCAAGAATACCATTCGGAACCTCAGCTCCTCTATCTAATGGCGTTCAACGCTACCCAAGAATACCATTCGGAAGAACAGCTCCTCTATCTAATGGCGTTCAACGCTACCCAAGAATACCATTCGGAACCTCAGCTCCTCTTTCTAATGGCGTTCAACGCTACCCAAGAATACCATTCGGAACCTCAGCTCCTCTTTCTAATGGCGTTCAACGCTACCCAAGAATACCATTCGGAACCTCAGCTCCTCTTTACAATGGCGTTCAACGCTACCCAAGAATACTATTCGGAACCTCAGCCCCTCTTTCTAATGGCGTTCAACGCTAGCCATGAATACCATTCAAAACCTCAGCTCCTCTATCTAATGGCGTTCAACGCTACCCAAAAATACCATTCGGAACCTCAGCTCCTCTTTCTAATGGCGTTCAACGCTACCCAAGAATACCATTCGAACCTCAGCTCCTCTATCTAATGGCGTTCAACGCTACCCAAGAATACCATTCGGAAGCCCAGCTCCTCTATCTAATGGCGTTCAACGCTACCCAAGAATACTATTCGGAACCTCAGCTCCTCTATCTAATGACTTTCAACGCTACCCAAGAATACCATTCGGAATCTCAGCTCCTCTATCTAATGGCGTTCAACGCTACCCAAGAGTACCATTCGGAACCTCAGCTCCTCTATCTAATGCCGTTCAACGCTACCCAAGAATACCATTCGGAACCTCAGCTCCTCTATCTAATGGCGTTCGACCCTACCCAAGAATACCAAGCGAACCCTCAGCTCCTCTTTCTAATGGCGTTCAACGCTACCCAAGAATACCATTCGGATCCTCAGCTCCTCTATCTAATGGCGTTCAACGCTACCCAAGATTACCTTTCGTAACCTCAGCTCCTCTATCTAATGGCGTTCAACGCTACCCAAGAATACCATTCGGAACCTCAGCTCCTCTATCTAATGGCGTTCAACGCTACCCAAGAATACCATTCGGAACCTCAGCTCCTCTATCTAATGCCGTTCAACGCTACCCAAGAATACCATTCGGAACCTCAGCTCCTCTATCTAATGGCGTTCAACGCTACCCAAGAATACCATTCGGAACCTCAGCTCCTCTATCTAATGGCGTTCAACGCTACCCAAGAATACCATTCGGAACCTCAGCTCCTCTATCTAATGGCGTTCAACGCTACCCAAGAATACCATTCGGAACCTCAGCTCCTCTATCTAATGGCGTTCAACGCTACCCAAGAATACCATTCGGAAGCCCAGCTCCTCTATCTAATGGCGTTCAACGCTACCCAAGAATACCATTCGGAACCTCAGCTCCTCTATCTAATGGCGTTCAACGCTACCCAAGAATACCATTCGGAACCTCAGCTCCTCTATCTAATGGCGTTCAACGCTAGCCAGGAATACCATTCGAAACCTCAGCTCCTCTATCTAATGGCGTTCAACGCTACCCAAGAATACCATTCGGAACCTCGGCCCCTCTTTCTAATGGCGTTCAACGCTACCCAAGAATACCATTCGGAACCTCAGCTCCTCTATCTAATGGCGTTCAACGCTACCCAAGAATACCATTCGGAACCTCAGCTCCTCTATCTAATGGCGTTCAACGCTACCCAAGAATACCATTCGGAACCTCAGCCCCTCTTTCTAATGGCGTTCAACGCTACCCAAGAATACCATTCGGAACCTCAGCTCCTCTATCTAATGGCGTTCAACGCTACCCAAGAATACCATTCGGAACCTCAGCTCCTCTATCTAATGGCGTTCAACGCTACCCAAGAATACCATTCGGAACCTCAGCTCCTCTATCTAATGGCGTTCAACGCTACCCAAGAATACCATTCGGAACCTCAGCTCCTCTATCTAATGGCGTTCAACGCTACCCAAGAATACCATTCGGAACCTCAGCTCCTCTATCTAATGGCGTTCAACGCTACCCAAGAATACCATTCGGAACCTCAGCTCCTCTATCTAATGTCGTTCAACGCTACCCAAGAATACCATTCGGAACCTCAGCTCCTCTATCTAATGGCGTTCAACGCTACCCAAGAATACCATTCGGAAGCCCAGCTCCTCTATCTAATAGCGTTCAACGCTACCCAAGAATACCATTCGGAGCCTCAGCTCCTCTATCTAATGGCGTTCAACGCTACCCAAGAATACCATTCGGAACCTCAGCCCCTCTATCTAATGCCGTTCAACGCTACCCAAGGATACCATTCGGAACCTCAGCTCCTCTTTCTAATGGCGTTCAACGCTACCCAAGAATACCATTCGGAACCTCAGCTCCTCTATCTAATGGCGTTCAACGCTACCCAAGAATACCATTCGGAACCTCAGCTCCTCTATCTAATGGCGTTCAACGCTACCCAAGAATACCATTCGGAACCTCAGCTCCTCTATCTAATGGCGTTCAACGCTACCCAAGAATACCATTCGGAACCCCAGCTCCTCTATCTAATGGCGTTCAACGCTACCCAAGAATACCATTCGGAACCTCAGCTCCTCTATCTAATGGCGTTCAACGCTACCCAAGAATACCATTCGGAACCTCAGCTCCTCTATCTAATGGCGTTCAACGCTACCCAAGAATACCATTCGGAACCTCAGCCCCTCTTTCTAATGGCGTTCAACGCTACCCAAGAATACCATTCGGAACCTCAGCTCCTCTATCTAATGGCGTTCAACGCTACCCAAGAATACCATTCGGAACCTCAGCTCCTCTATCTAATGGCGTTCAACGCTACCCAAGAATACCATTCGGAACCTCAGCTCCTCTATCTAATGGCGTTCAACGCTACCCAAGAATACCATTCGGAACCTCAGCTCCTCTATCTAATGGCGTTCAACGCTACCCAAGAATACCATTCGGAACCCCAGCTCCTCTATCTAATGGCGTTCAACGCTACCCAAGAATACCATTCGGAACCTCAGCTCCTCTATCTAATGGCGTTCAACGCTACCCAAGAATACCATTCGGAACCTCAGCTCCTCTATCTAATGGCGTTCAACGCTACCCAAGATTCCCATTCGGAGCCTCAGCTCTATCTAATGATGTTCAACGCTACCCAAGAATACCATTCGGGACCTCAGCTCCTCTTTCTAATGGCGTTCAACGCTACCCAAGAATACCATTCGGAACCTCAACTCCTCTTTCTAATGGCGTTCAACGCTACCCAAGAATACCATTCGGAACCTCAGCTCCTCTATCTAATGGCGTTCAACGCTACCCAAGATTACCTTTCGGAAGCTCAGCTCCTCTATCTAATGGCGTTCAACGCTACCCAAGAATACCATTCGGAACCTCAGCTCCTCCTTCTAATGGCGTTCAACCAACCCAAGAATACCATTCGGAACCTCAGCTCCTCTATCTAATGGCGTTCAACGCTACCCAAGAATACCATTCGAAACCTCAGCTCCTCTATCTAATGGCGTTCACCGCTACCCAAGAATACCATTCGGAACCTCAGCTCCTCTATCTAATGGCGTTCAACGCTACCCAAGAATACCATTCCGAAGCCCAGCTCCTCTATCTAATGGCGTTCAACGCTACCCAAGAATACCATTCGGAGCATCAGCTCCTCTATCTAATGGCGTTCAACGCTACCCAAGAATACCATTCGGAACCTCGGCACCTCTATCTAATGGCGTTCAACGCTACCCAAGAATACCATTCGGAACCTCAACTCCTCTTTCTAATGGCGTTCAACGCTACCCAAGAATACCATTCGGAACATCAGCTCCTCGTTCTAATGGCGTTACCCAAGAATACCATTCGGAACGCTACCCAAGAATACCATTCGGAACCTCGGCTCCTCTATCTAATGACGTTCAACGCTACCCAAGAATACCATTCGGAGCCTCAGCTCCTCTATCTAATGGCGTTCAACGCTACCCAAGAATACCATTCGGAACCTCAGCTCCTCTATCTAATGGCGTTCAACGCTACCCAAGAATACCATTCGGAACCTCAGATCCTCTATCTAATGGCGTTCCACGCTACCCAAGAATACCATTCGGAACCTCAGCTCCTCTATCTAATGGGGTTCAACGCTACCCAAGAATACCATTCGGAGCCTCAGCACCTCTTTTTAATGGCGTTCAACGCTACCCAAGAATACCATTCGGAACTTCAGCTCCTCTATCTAGTGGCGTTCAACGCTACCCAAGAATACCATTCGGAACCTCAGCTCCTCTATCTAATGGCGTTCAACGCTACCCAAGAATACCATTCGGAACCTCAGCTCCTCTATCTAATGGCGTTCAATGCTACCCAATAATTCCTTTCGGAACCTCAGCTCCTCTATCTAATGGCGTTCAACGCTACCCAAGAATACCATTCGGAACCTGAGCTCCTCTATCTAATGCCGTTCAACGTTACCCAAGATTACCATTCGGAACCTCAGCTCCTCTATCTAATGGCGTTCAACGCTACCCAATAATACCATTCGGAACCTCAGCTCCTCTTTCTAATGGCGTTCAACGCTACCCAAGAATACCATTCGGAACCTCAGCTCCTCTATCTAATGACGTTCAACGCTACCCAAGAATACCATTCGGAACCTCAGCTCCTCTATCTAATTACGTTCAACGCTACCCAAGAATACCATTCGGAACCTCAGCTCCTCTATCTAATGGCGTTCAACGCTACCCAGGAATACCATTCGGAACCTCAGCTCCTCTATCTAATGGCGTTCAACGCTACCCAAGAATACCATTCGGAACCTCAGCTCCTCTATCTAATGGCGTTCAACGCTACCCAAGAATACCATTCGGAACCTCAGCTCCTCTATCTAATGGCGTTCAACGCTACCCAAGAATACCATTCGGAACCTCAGCTCCTCTTTCTAATGGCGTTCAACGCTACCCAAGAATACCATTCGGAACCTCAGCCCCTCTTTCTAATGGCGTTCAACGCTAGCCAAGAATACCATTCGAAACCTCAGCTCCTCTATCTAATGGCGTTCAACGCTACCCAAGAATACCATTCGGAACCTCAGCTCCTCTATCTAATATCGTTCAACGCTACCCAAGAATACCATTCGGAACCTCAGCTTCTCTACCTAATGGCGTTCAATGCTACCCAAGAAGACCATTCCGAACCTCAGCTCCTCTATCTAATGGCGGTCAACGCTACCCAAGAATACCATTCGGAACCTCAGCTCCTCTTTCTAATGGCGTTCAACGTTACCCAAGAATACCATTCGGAACCTCAGCTCCTCTATCTAAGGGCGTTCAACGCTACCCAAGATTACCTTTGGGAACCTCAGCTCCTCTATCTAATGGCGTTCAACGCTACCCAATAATTCCTTTCGGCAGCTCAGCTCCTCTATCTAATGGCGTTCAACGCTACCCAAGAATACCATTCGGAACCTCAGCTCCTCTTTCTAATGGCGTTCAACGCTACCCAAGAATACCATTCGGGACCTCAGCTCGTCTTTCTACTGGCGTTCAACGCTACTAAAGAATACCATTCGGAACCTCAGCTCCTCTTTCTAATGAAGTTCAACGCTACCCAAGAATACCATTCGGAACCTCAGCTCCTCTATCTAATGGCGTTCAACGCTACCCAAGATTACCTTTCGGAACCTCAGCTCCTCTATCTAATGGCGGTCAACGCTACCCAAGAATACCATTCGGAATCTCAGCTCCTCTATCTAATGGCGTTCAACGCTACCCAAGAGTACCATTCGGAACCTCAGCCCCTCATTCTAATGGCGTTCAACGCTACCCAAGAATACCATTCGGAACCTCAGCTCCTCTATCTAATGACGTTCAACGCTACCCAAGAATACGATTCGGAACCTCAGCTCCTCTATCTAATGGCGTTCAACGCTACCCAAGATTACCATTCGGAACCTCAGCTCCTCTATCTAATGGCGTCAAACGCTACCCAAGAATACCATTCGGAACCTCAGCACCTCTATCTAATGGCGTTCAATGCTACCCAAGAATACCATTCGGAACCTCAGCTCCTCTTTCTAATGGCGTTCAACGCTACCCAAGAATACCATTCGGAACCTCAGCTCCTCTATCTAATGGCGTTCAACGCTACCCAAGAATACCATTCGGAACCTCAGCTCCTCTATCTAATGGCGTTCAACGCTACCCAAGAATACCATTCGGAACCTCAGCTCCTCTATCTAATGGCATTCAACGCTACCCAAGAATACCATTCGGAACTTCAGCTCCTCTATCTAATGGTGTTCAACGCTAGCCAAGAATACCATTCGAAACCTCAGCTTCTCTATCTAATGGCGTTCAACGCTACCCAAGAATACCATTCGGAACCTCAGCTCCTCTTTCTAATGGCGTTCAACGCTACCCAAGAATACCATTCGGAACCTCAGCACCTCTATCTGATGGCGTTCAACGCTACCCAATAATTCCTTTCGGCAGCTCAGCTCCTCTATCTAATGGCGTTCAACCAACCCAAGAATACCGTTCGGAAGCTCAGCTCCTTTATCTAATGACGTTCAACGCTACCCAAGAATACGATTCGGAACCTCAGCTCCTCTATCTAATGGCGTTCAACGCTACCCAAGAATACCATTCGGAACCTCAGCACCTCTATCTAATGGCGTTCAATGCTACCCAAGAATACCATTCGGAACCTCAGCACCTCTATCTAATGGCGTTCAATGCTACCCAAGAATACCATTCGGAACCTCAGCTCCTCTATCTAATGGCGTTCAACGCTACCCAAGAATACCATTCGGAAGCCCAGCTCCTCTTTCTAATGGCGTTCAACGCTACCCAAGAATACCATTCGGAACCTCAGCTCCTCTATCTAATGGCGTTCAACGCTACCCAAGAATACCATTCGGAACCTCAGCTCCTCTATCTAATGGCGTTCAACGCTACCCAAGAATACCATTCGGAACCTCAGCTCCTCTTTCTAATGGCGTTCAACGCTACCCAAGAATACCATTCGGAAGCCCAGCTCCTCTATCTAATGGCGTTCAACGCTACCCAAGAATACCATTCGGAACCTCAGCTCCTCTATCTAATGGCGTTCAATGCTACCCAAGAATACCATTCGGAACCTCGGCTCCTCCATCTAATGGCGTTCAACGCTACCCAAGAATACCATTCGGAACCTCAGCTCCTCTATCTAATGGCGTTCAACGCTACCCAAGAATACCATTCGGAACCTCAGCTCCTCTATCTAATGGCGTTCAACGCTACCCAAGAATACCATTCGAACCTCAGCTCCTCTATCTAATGGCGTTCAACGCTACCCAAGAATACCATTCGGAACCTCAGCTCCTCTATCTAATGGCGTTCAACGCTACCCAAGAATACCATTCGAACCTCAGCTCCTCTATCTAATGGCGTTCAACGCTACCCAAGAATACCATTTGGAACCTCAGCTCCTCTATCTAATGGCGTTCAAGGCTACCCAAGAATACCATTCGGAACCTCAGCTCCTCTATCTAATGGCGTTCAACGCTACCCAAGAATACCATTCGGAACCTCAGCTCCTCTATCTAATGGCGTTCAACGCTACCCAAGATTACCTTTCGGAACCTCAGCTCCTCTATCTAATGGCGTTCAACGCTACCCAATAATTCCTTTCGGCAGCTCAGCTCCTCTATCTAATGGCGTTCAACGCTACCCAAGAATACCATTCGGAACCTCAGCTCCTCTATCTAATGGCGTTCAACGCTACCCAAGAATACCATTCTAAACGTCACCTCATCTATCTAAAGGCGTTCAACGCTACCCAAGAATACCATTCGGAACCTCAGCTACTCTATCTAATGGCGTTCAACGCTACCCAACAATACAATTCGGAACCTGAGCTCCTCTATCTAATGACGTTCAACGCTACCCAAGAATACCATTCGGAACCTCAGCTTCTCTATCTAATGGCGTTCAACGCTACCCAAGAATACCATTCGGAACCTCAGCTACTCTATCTAATGGCGTTCAACGCTACCCAAGAATACCATTCGGAACCTCAGCTCCTCTATCTAATGGCGTTCAACGCTACCCAAGAATACCATTCGGAACCTCAGCTCCTCTATCTAATGGCGTTCAATGCTACCCAAGATTACCTTTCGGAACCTCAGCTCCTCTATCTAATGGCGTTCAACGCTACCCAAGAATACCATTCGGAACCTCAGCCCCTCTATCTAATGCCGTTCAACGCTACCCAAGAATACCATTCGGAACCTCAGCTCCTCTTTCTAATGGCGTTCAACGCTACCCAAGAATACCATTCGGAACCTCAGCTCCTCTATCTAATGGCGTTCAACGCTACCCAAGAATACCATTCGGAACCTCAGCTCCTCTATCTAATGGCGTTCAACGCTACCCAAGAATACCATTCGGAACCTCAGCTCCTCTATCTAATGGCGTTCAACGCTACCCAAGAATACCATTCGGAACCTCAGCCCCTCTTTCTAATGGCGTTCAACGCTACCCAAGAATACCATTTGGAACCTCAGCTCCTCTATCTAATGGCGTTCAACGCTACCCAAGAATACCATTCGGAACCCCAGCTCCTCTATCTAATGGCGTTCAACGCTACCCAAGAATACCATTCGGAACCTCAGCTCCTCTATCTAATGGCGTTCAACGCTACCCAAGAATACCATTCGGAACCTCAGCTCCTCTATCTAATGGCGTTCAACGCTACCCAACAATACCATTTGGAACCTGAGCTCCTCTATCTAATGTCGTTCAACGCTACCCAAGAATACCATTCGGAACCTCAGCTCCTCTATCTAATGGCGTTCAACGCTACCCAAGAATACCATTTGGAACCTCAGCCCCTCTATCTAATGCCGTTCAACGCTACCCAAGGATACCATTCGGAACCTCAGCTCCTCTTTCTGATGGCGTTTAACGCTACCCAAGAATACCATTCGGAAGCCCAGCTCCTCTTTCTAATGGCGTTCAACGCTACCCAAGAATACCATTCGGAACCTCAGCTCCTCTATCTAATGCCGTTCAACGCTACCCAAGAATACCATTCGGAACCTCAGCTCCTCTATCTAATGGCGTTCAACGCTACCCGAGAATACCATTCGGAACCTCAGCTTTTCTATCTAATGCCGTTCAAAGCTACCCAAGAATACCATTCGGAACCTCAGCTCCTCTATCTAATGGCGATCAATGCTACCCAATATTACCTTTCGGAACCTCAGCTCCTCTATCTAATGGCGTTCATCGCTACCCAAGAATACCATTCGGAACCTCAGCTCCTCTATCTAATGGCGTTCAACGCTACCCAAGAATACCATTCGGAACCTCAGCTCCTCTATCTAATGGCGTTCAACGCTACCCAAGAATACCATTCGGAACCTCAGCTCCTCTATCTAATGGCGTTCAACGCTACCCAAGAATACCATTCGGAACCTCAGCTCCTCTATCTAATGGCGTTCAACGCTACCCAAGAATACCATTCGGAACCTCAGCTCCTCTATCTAGTGGCGTTCAACGCTACCCAAGAATACCATTCGGAACCTCAGCTCCTCTATCTAATGGCGTTCAACGCTACCCAATAATACCATTCGGAACCTCAGCTCCTCTATCTAATGGCGTTCAACGCTACCCAAGAATACCATTCGGAACCTCAGCTCCTCTATCTAATGGCGTTCAACGCTACCCAAGAATACCATTCGGAACCTCAGCTCCTCTATCTAATGGCGTTCAACGCTACTCAAGAATACCATCCGGAACCTCAGCCCCTCTTTCTAATGGCGTTCAACGCTACCCAAGAATACCATTCGGAACCTCAGCTCCTCTATCTAATGGCGTTCAACGCTACCCAAGATTACCTTGCGGAACCTCAGCTCCTCTATCTAATGGCGGTCAACGCTACCCTATAGTTCCTTTCGGCAGCTCAGCTCCTCTATCTAATGGCGTTCAACGCTACCCAAGAATACCATTCGGAACCTCAGCTCCTCTTTCTAATGGCGTTCAACGCTACCCAAGAATACCATTCGGAACCTCAGCTCCTCTATCTAATGGCGTTCAACGCTACCCAAGATTACCTTTCGGAACCTCAGCACCTCTATCTGATGGCGTTCAACGCTACCCAAGAATACCATTCGGAACCTCAGCTCCTCTTTCTAATGGCGTTCAACGCTACCCAAGAATACCATTCGGAACCTCAGCTCCTCTATCTAATGGCGTTCAACGCTACCCAAGATTACCTTTCGGAACCTCAGCTCCTCTATCTAATGGCGTTCAACGCTACCCAAGAATACCATTCGGAACCTCAGCTCCTCTATCTAATGGCGTTCAACGCTACCCAAGAATACCGTTCGGAAGCTCAGCTCCTTTATCTAATGACGTTCAACGCTACCCAAGAATACGATTCGGAACCTCAGCTCCTCTATCTAATGGCGTTCAACGCTACCCAAGAATACCATTCGGAACCTCAGCTCCTCTATCTAATGGCGTTCAACGCTACCCAAGAATACCAATCGGAACCTCAGCTCCTCTATCTAATGACGTTCAACGCTACCCAAGATTACCGTTCGGAAGCTCAGCTCCTTTATCTAATGGCGTTCAACGCTACCCAAGAATACCATTCGGAACCTCAGCTCCTCTATCTAATGGCGTTCAACGCTACCCAAGAATACCATTCGGAACCTCAGCCCCTCTTTCTAATGGCGTTCAACGCTACCCAAGAATACCATTCGGAACCTCAGCTCCTCTATCTAATGGCGTTCAACGCTACCCAAGAATACCATTCGAAACCTCAGCTCCTCTATCTAATGGCGTTCAACGCTACCCAAGAATACCATTCGGAACCTCAGCTCCTATATCTAATGGCGTTCAACGCTACCCAAGAATACCATTCGGAACCTAAGCTCCTCTATCTAATGCCGTTCAACGTTACCCAAGAATACCATTCGGAACCTCAGCTCCTCTATCTAATGGCGTTCAACGCTACCCAAGAATACCATTCGGAACCTCAGCTCCTCTATCTAATGCCGTTCAACGCTACCCAAGAATACCATTCGGAACCTCAGCTCCTCTATCTAATGGCGTTCAACGCTACCCAAGAATACCATTCGGAACCTCAGCCCCTCTTTCTAATGGCGTTCAACGCTACCCAAGAATACCATTCGGAACCTCAGCTCCTCTTTCTAATGGCGTTCAACGCTACCCAAGAATACCATTCGGAAGCCTAGCTCCTCTATCTAATGGCGTTCAACGCTACCCAAGAATACCATTCGGAACCTCAGCTCCTCTATCTAATATCGTTCAACGCTACCCAAGAATACCATTCGGAACCTCAGCTCCTCTATCTAATGGTGTTCAACGCTACCCAAGAATACTATTCGGAACCTCAGCCCCTCTTTCTAATGGCGTTCAACGCTAGCCAAGAATACCATTCGAAACCTCAGCTCCTCTTTCTAATGGCGTTCAACGCTACCCAAGAATACCATTCGGAACCTCAGCTCCTCTATCTAATGGCGTTCAACGCTACCCAAGAATACCATTCGGAACCTCAGCTCCTCTATCTAATGGCGTTCAACGCTACCCAAGAATACCATTCGGAACCTCAGCTCCTCTATCTAATGGCGTTCAACGCTACCCAAGAATACCATTCGGAACCTAAGCTCCCATTCCTAATGGCGTTCAACGCTACCCAAGAATACCATTCGGAACCTCAGCTCCTCTATCTAATGGCGTTCAACGCTACCCAAGAATACCATTCGGAACCTCAGCTCCTCTATCTAATGGCGTTCAACGCTACCCAAGAATACCATTCGGAACCTCAGCTCCTCTATCTAATGGCGTTCAACGCTACCCAAGAATACCATTCGGAACCTCAGCTCCTCTATCTAATGGCGTTCAACGCTACCCAAGAATACCATTCGGAACCTCAGCTCCTCTATCTAATGGCGTTCAACGCTACCCAAGAATACCATTCGGAACCTCAGCTGCTCTTTCTAATGGCGTTCAACGCTACCCAAGAATACCATTCCCACCTCAGCTCCTCTATCTAATGGCGTTCAACGCTACCCAAGAATACCATTCGGAACGTCAGCTCCTCTATCTAATGGCGTTCAACGCTACCCAAGAATACCATTCGGAACCTCAGATCCTCTATCTAATGGCGTTCAACGCTACCCAAGAATACCATTCGGAACCTCAGCTCCTCTATCTAATGGCGTTCAACGCTACCCAAGAATACCATTCGGAACCTCAGCTCCTCTATCTAATGGCGTTTAACGCTACCCAAGAATACCATTCGGAACCCCAGCTCCTCTATCTAACGGCGTTCAACGCTACCCAAGAATACCATTCGGAACCTCAGCTCCTCTATCTAATGGCGTTCAACGCTACCCAAGAATACCATTCGAACCTCAGCTCCTCTATCTAATGGCGTTCAACGCTACCCAAGAATACCATTCGAAACCTCAGCTCCTCTTTCTAATGGCGTTCAACGCTACCCAAGAATACCATTCGGGACCTCAGCTCCTCTATCTAATGGCGTTCAACGCTACCCAACAATACCATTCGGAACATCAGCTCCTCTATCTAATGGCGTTCAACGCTACCCAAGATTACCTTGCGGAACCTCAGCTCCTCTATCTAATGGCGCTCAACGCTACCCAAGAATACCATTCGGAACCTCAGCTCCTCTTTCTAATGGCGTTCAACGCTACCCAAGAATTCCTTTCGGAACCTCAGCTCCTCTATCTAATGACGTTCAACGCTACCCAAGAATACCTTTCGGAACCTCGACTCCTCTTTCTAATGGCGTTCAACGCTACCCAAGAATACCATTCGGAAGCTCAGCACCTCTATCTGATGGCGTTCAACGCTACCCAAGAATACCATTCGGAACCTCAGCTCCTCTATCTAATGCCGTTCAACGCTACCCAAGAATACCATTCGGAACCTCAGCTCCTCTATCTAATGGCGTTCAACGCTACCCAAGAATACCATTCGGAAGAACAGCTCCTCTATCGAATGGCGTTCAACGCTACCCAAAAATACCATTCGGAACCTCAGCTCCTCTATCTAATGCCGTTCAACGCTACCCAAGGATACCATTCGGAACCTCAGCTCCTCTTTCTAATGGCGTTCAACGCTACCCAAGAATACCACTCGGAACCTCAGCTCCTCTATCTAATGGCGTTCAACGCCACCCACGAACACCATTCGACACCTCAGCTCCTCTATCTAATGGCGTTCAACGCTACCCAAGAATACCATTCGGAACCTCAGCCCCTCATTCTAATGGCGTTCAACGCTACCCAAGAATACCATTCGGAACCTCAGCTCCTCTATCTAATGGCGTTCAACGCTACCCAAGATTACCATTCGGAACCTCAGCTCTTTCTAATGGCATTCAACGCTACCCAAGAATACCTTTCGGAACCTCAGCTCCTCTATCTAATGACTTTCAACGCTACCCAAGAATACCATTCGGAACCTCAGCTCCTCTATCTAATGGCGTTCAACGCTACCCAAGAATACCATTCGGAACCTCAGCTCCTCTATCTAATGGCGTTCAACGCTACCCAAGAATACCATTCGGAAACTCAGCTCGTCTATCTAATGGCGTTCAACGCTAGCCAGGAATACCATTCGGAACCTCAGCTCCTCTATCTAATGGCGTTCAACGCTACCCAAGAATACCATTCGGAACCTCAGCTCCTCTATCTAATGGCGTTCAACGCTACCCAATAATTCCATTCGGCACCTCAGCTCCTCTATCTAATGGCGTTCAACGCTACCCAAGAATACCATTCGAACCTCAGCTCCTCTATCTAATGGCGTTCAACGCTACCCAAGAATACCATTCGGAACCTCAGCTCCTCTATCTAATGGCGTTCAACGCTACCCAAGAATACCATTCGGAACCTCAGCTCCTCTATCTAATGGCGTTCAACGCTACCCAAGAATACCATTCGGAACCTCAGCTCCTCTATCTAATGGCGTTCAACGCTACCCAAGAATACCATTCGGAACCTCAGCTCCTCTATCTAATGGCGTTCAACGCTACCCAAGAATACCATTCGGAACCTCAGCTCCTCTATCTAATGACGTTCAACGCTAGCCAAGAATACCATTCGGAACCTAAGCTCCCCTTCCTAATGGCGTTCAACGCTACCCAAGAATACCATTCGGAACCTCAGCTCCTCTATCTAATGGCGTTCAACGCTACCCAAGAATACCATTCGGAACCTCAGCTCCTCTATCTAATGGCGTTCAACGCTACCCAAGAATACCATTCGGAACCTCAGCTCCTCTATCTAATGGCGTTCAACGCTACCCAAGAATACCATTCGGAACCTCAGCTCCTCTATCTAATGGCGTTCAACGCTACCCAAGAATACCATTCGGAACCTCAGCTCCTCTATCTAATGGCGTTCAACGCTACCCAAGAATACCATTCGGAACCTCAGCTCCTCTTTCTAATGGCGTTCAACGCTAGCCAAGAATACCATTCGAAACCTCAGCTCCTCTATCTAATGGCGTTTAACGCTACCCAAGAATACCATTCGGAACCTAAGCTCCTCTTTCTAATGGCGTTCAACGCTACCCAAGAATACCATTCGGAACCTCAGCTCCTCTATCTAATGCCGTTCAACGCTACCCAAGAATACCATTCGGAACCTCAGCACCTCTATCTGATGGCATTCAACGCTACCCAAGAATACCATTCGGAACCTCAGCTCTTTCTGATGGCGTTCAACGCTACCCAAGAATACCATTCGGAACCTCAGCTCCTCTATCTAATGGCTTTCAACGCTACCCATGAATACCATTCGGAACCTCAGCTCCTCTATCTAATGTCGTTCAACGCTGCCCAAGAACACCTTTCGGAAGCTCAGCTCCTCTTTCTAATGGCGTTCAACGCTACCCAAGAATACCATTCAAAACCTCAGCTCCTCTTTGCAATGGCGTTCAACGCTACCCAAGAATACCATTCGAAACCTCAGCCCCTCTTTTTGATGGCGTTCAACGCTAGCCAAGAATACCATTCGGAACCTCAGCTCCTCTATCTAATGACGTTCAACGCTACCCAAGATTACCATTCGGAACCTCAGCTCCTCTTTTTAATGGCGTTCAACGCTACCCAAGAATACCATTCGGGACCTAAGCTCCTCTTTCTAATGGCGTTCAACGCTACCTAAGAATACCTTTCGGAAGCTCAGCTCCTCTTTCTTATGGCGTTCAACGCTACCCAGGAATACCATTCGGAACCTCAGCTCCTCTTTCTAATGGCGTTCAACGCTACCCAAGAATACCATTCGGAACCTCAGCTCCTCTATCTAATGGCGTTCAACGCTACCCAAGAATACCATTCGGAACCTCAGCTCCTCTTTCTAATGGCGTTCAACGCTACCCAATAATTCCTTTCGGCAGCTCAGCTCCTCTATCTAATGGCGTTCAACGCTACCCAAGAATACCATTCGGAACCTCAGCTCCTCTATCTAATGGCGTTCAACGCTACCCAAGGATACATTCGGAACCTCAGCTCCTCTATCTAATGGCGCTCAACGCTACCCAAGAATACCATTCGGAACCTCAGCTCCTCTATCTAATGGCGTTCAACGCTAGCCAAGAATACCATTCGAACCTCAGCTCCTCTATCTAATGGCGTTCAACGCTGCCCAAGCATACCATTCGGAATATCAGCTCTTCTTTCTAATGGCGTTCAACGCTAGACAAGAATACCATTCGAAACCTCAGCTCCTCTATCTAATGGCGTTCAACGCTACCCAAGAATACCAAGCGAAACCTCAGCTCCTCTTTCTAATGGCGTTCAACGCTACCCAAGAATACCATTCGGAACCTCAGCACCTCTATCTAATGGCGTTCAACGCTACCCAAGAATACCATTCGGAACCTCAGCTCCTCTATCTAATGGCGTTCAACGTTATTCAAGATTACCTTTCGTAACCTAAGCTCCTCTATCTAATGGCGTTCAATGCTACACAAGAATACCATTCGGAACCTCGGCTCCTCTATCTAATGGCGTTCAACGCTACCCAAGAATACCGTTCGGAAGCTCAGCTCCTCTATCTAATGGCGTTCAACGCTACCCAAGATTACCTTTCGTAACCTCAGCTCCTCTATCTAATGGCGTTCAACGCTACCCAAGAATACCATTCGAACCTCAGCTCCTCTATCTAATGGCGTTCAACGCTACCCAAGAATACCATTCGGAACCTCAGCTCCTCTATCTAATGGCGTTCAACGCTACCCAAGAATACCATTCGGAACCTCAGCTCCTCTATCTAATGGCGTTCAACGCTACCCAAGAATACCATTCGGAACCTCAGCTTCTCTATCTAATGCCGTTAAACTCTACCCAAGAATACCACTCGGAACCTCAGCTCCTCTTTCTAATGGCGTTCAAAGCTACGCAAGAATACCATTCGGAACCTCAGCTCCTCTATCTTATGGCGTTCAACGCTACCCAAGAATACCATTCGGAACCTCAGTCCCTCTTTTTAATGGCGTTCAACGCTACCCAAGAATACCATTCGGAACCTCAGCTCCTCTATCTAATGGCGTTCAACGCTACCCAAGAATACAATACGGAAGCTCAGCCCCTATATCTAATGACGTTCAATGCTACCCAGGAATACCATTCGGAACCTCAGCTCCTCTTTCTAATGGCGTTCAACGCTACCCAAGAATACCTTTCGGAAGCTCAGCTCCTCTATCTAATGGCGTTCAACGCTACCCAAGAATACCATTCGGAACCTCAGCTCCTCTTTTTAATGGCGTTCAACGCTACCCAAGAATACCATTCGGAACCTCAGCTCCTCTTTCTAATGGCGTTCAACGCTACCTAAGAATACCTTTCGGAAGCTCAGCTCCTCTTTCTTATGGCGTTCAACGCTACCCAGGAATACCATTCGGAACCTCAGCTCCTCTTTGCAATGGCGTTCAACGCTACCCAAGAATACCATTCGGAACCTAAGCTCCTCTATCTAATGCCGTTCAAAGCTACCCAAGAATACCATTCGGAACCTCAGCTCCTCTTTGCAATGGCGTTCAACGCTACCCAAGAATACCATTCGGAACCTAAGCTCCTCTATCTAATGCCGTTCAAAGCTACCCAAGAATACCATTCGGAACCTCAGCTTCTCTATCTAATGCCGTTCAACGCTACCCAAGAATACCATTCGGAACCTCAGCTCCTCTATCTAATGGCGTTCAACGCTACCCAAGAATACCATTCGGAAGCCCAGCTCCTCTATCTAATGGCGTTCAACGCTACCCAAGAATACCATTCGGAACCTCAGCTCCTCTATCTAATGGCGTTCAACGCTACCCAAGAATACCATTCGGAAGCCCAGCTCCTCTATCTAATGACGTTCAACGCTACCCAAGATTACCATTCGGAACCTCAGCTCCTCTTTTTAATGGCGTTCAACGCTACCCAAGAATACCATTCGGGACCTCAGCTCCTCTATCTAATGGCGTTCAACGCTACCCAAGAATACCATTCGGAACCTCAGCTCCTCTATCTAATGCCGTTCAACGCTACCCAAGAATACCATTCGGAACCTCAGCACCTCTATCTAATGGCGTTCAATGCTACCCAAGAATACCATTCGGAACCTCAGCACCTCTATCTAATGGCGTTCAATGCTACCCAAGATTACCTTTCGGTACCTCAGCTCCTCTATCTGATGGCGTTCAACGCTACCCAATAATTCCTTTCGGAATCTCAGCACCTCTATCTAATGGCGTTCAACGCTACCCAAGAATACCATTCGGAACCTCAGCTCCTCTATCTAATGGCGTTCAATGCTACCGAAGATTACCTTTCGGAACCTCAGCACCTCTATCTGATGGCGTTCAACGCTACCCAAGAATACCATTCGGAACCTCAGCTCCTCTATCTAATGGCGTTCAACGCTACCCAAGAATACCATTCGGAACCTCAGCTCCTCTATCTAATGGCGTTCAACGCTACCCAAGAATACCATTCGAACCTCAGCTCCTCTATCTAATGGCGTTCAACGCTACCCAAGAATACCATTCGGAACCTCAGCTCCTCTATCTAATGGCGTTCAACGCTACCCAAGAATACCATTCGAACCTCAGCTCCTCTATCTAATGGCGTTCAACGCTACCCAAGAATACCATTCGAACCTCAGCTCCTCTATCTAATGGCGTTCAACGCTACCCAAGAATACCATTCGGAACCTCAGCTCCTCTATCTAATGGCGTTCAACGCTACCCAAGAATACCATTCGAACCTCAGCTCCTCTATCTAATGGCGTTCAACGCTACCCAAGAATACCATTCGGAACCTCAGCTCCTCTATCTAATGGCGTTCAACGCTACCCAAGAATACCATTCGGAACCTCAGCTCCTCTATCTAATGGCGTTCAACGCTACCCAAGAATACCATTCGGAACCTCAGCTCCTCTATCTAATGGCGTTCAACGCTACCCAAGAATACCATTCGAACCTCAGCTCCTCTATCTAATGGCGTTCAACGCTACCCAAGAATACCATTCGGAACCTCAGCTCCTCTATCTAATGGCGTTCAACGCTACCCAAGAATACCATTCGAACCTCAGCTCCTCTATCTAATGGCGTTCAACGCTACCCAAGAATACCATTCGGAACCTCAGCTCCTCTATCTAATGGCGTTCAACGCTACCCAAGAATACCATTCGGAACCTCAGCTCCTTTATCTAATGGCGTTCAACGCTACCCAAGAATACCTTTCGGAACCTCAGCTCCTCTATCTAATGGCGTTCAACGCTACCCAAGAACACCATTCGGAACCTCAGCTCCTCTTTCTAATGACGTTCAACGCTACCCAAGAATACCATTCGAACCTCAGCTCCTCTATCTAATGGCGTTCAACGCTACCCAAGAATACCATTCGGAACCTCAGCTCCTCTATCTAATGGCGTTCAACGCTACCCAAGAATACCATTCGGAACCTCAGCTCCTCTATCTAATGGCGTTCAACGCTACCCAAGAATACCATTCGAACCTCAGCTCCTCTATCTAATGGCGTTCAACGCTACCCAAGAATACCATTCGAACCTCAGCTCCTCTATCTAATGGCGTTCAACGCTACCCAAGAGTACCATTCGGAACCTCAGCTCCTCTATCTAATGGCGTTCAACGCTACCCAAGAATACCATTAGGAACCTAAGCTCCTCTATCTAATGCCGTTCAACGTTACCCAAGAATACCATTCGGAACCTCAGCTCCTCTATCTAATGGCGTTCAACGCTACCCAAGAATACCATTCGGAGCCTCAGCTCCTCTACCTAATGGCGTTCAACGCTACCCAAGAATACCATTTGGAACCTCAGCTCCTCTATCTAATGGCGTTCAACGCTACCCAAGAATACCATTCGGAAGCCTAGCTCCTCTATCTAATGGCGTTCAACGCTACCCAAGAATACCATTCTGAACCTCAGCCCCTCTATCTAACGCCGTTCAACGCTACCCAAGAATACCATTCGGAACCTCAGCTCCTCTTTCTAATGGCGTTCAACGCTACCCAAGAATACCATTCGGAACCTCAGCCCCTCTTTCTAATGGCGTTCAACGCTACCCAAGAATACCATTCGGAACCTCAGCTCCTCTTTCTAATGGCGTTCAACGCTACCCAAGAATACCATTCGGAAGCCTAGCTCCTCTATCTAATGGCGTTCAACGCTACCCAAGAATACCATTCGGAACCTCAGCTCCTCTATCTAATGGCGTTCAACGCTACCCAAGAATACCATTCGGAACCTCAGCTCCTCTATCTAATGGCGTTCAACGCTACCCAAGATTACCTTTCGGAAGCTCAGCTCCTCTATCTAATGGCGTCCACCGCTACCCAAGAAAACCATTCGGAACCTCAGCTCCTCTATCTAATGGCTTTCAACGCTACCCAAGAATACCATTCGGAATCTCAGCTCCTCTATCTAATGTCGTTCAACGCTACCCAAGAATTCCATTCGGAACCTCAGCTCCTCTATCTAATGCCGTTCAACGCTACCCAAGAATACCATTCGGAACCTCAGCTCCTCTATCTAATGGCGTTCAACGCTACCCAAGAATACCATTCGGAACCTCAGCTCCTCTATCTAATGGCGTTCAACGCTACCCAAGAATACCATTCGGAACCTCAGCTCCTCTATCTAATGGCGTTCAACGCTACCCAAGAATACCATTCGAACCTCAGCTCCTCTATCTAATGGCGTTCAACGCTACCCAAGAATACCATTCGGAACCTCAGCTCCTCTATCTAATGGCGTTCAACGCTACCCAAGAATACCATTCGGAACCTCAGCTCCTCTATCTAATGGCGTTCAACGCTACCCAAGAATACCATTCGGAACCTCAGCTCCTCTATCTAATGGCGTTCAACGCTACCCAAGAATACCATTCGAACCTCAGCTCCTCTATCTAATGGCGTTCAACGCTACCCAAGAATACCATTCGGAACCTCAGCTCCTCTATCTAATGGCGTTCAACGCTACCCAAGAATACCATTCGAACCTCAGCTCCTCTATCTAATGGCGTTCAACGCTACCCAAGAATACCATTCGGAACCTCAGCTCCTCTATCTAATGGCGTTCAACGCTACCCAAGAATACCATTCGGAACCTCAGCTCCTCTATCTAATGGCGTTCAACGCTACCCAAGAATACCATTCGAACCTCAGCTCCTCTATCTAATGGCGTTCAACGCTACCCAAGAATACCATTCGAACCTCAGCTCCTCTATCTAATGGCGTTCAACGCTACCCAAGAATACCATTCGGAACCTCAGCTCCTCTAGCTAATGGCGTTCAACGCTACCCAAGAATACCATTCGGAACCTCAGCTCCTCTATCTAATGGCGTTCAACGCTACCCAAGATTACCTTTCGGAACCTCAGCTCCTCTAGCTAATGGCGTTCAACGCTACCCAAGAATACCATTCGGAACCTGAGCTCCTCTACGTAATGGCGTTCAATGCTACCCAAGAATACCATTCGGAACCTCAGCTCCTCTATCTAATGGCGTTCAACGCTACCCAAGAATACCATTCGGATCCTCAGCACCTCTATGTGATGGCGTTCAACGCTACCCAAGAATATCATTCGGAACCTCAGAACCTCTATCTAATGGCGTTCAACGCTACCCAAGAATAACATTCGGAACCTCAGCTCCTCTATCTAATGCCGTTCAACGCTACCCAAGAATACCATTCGGAACCTCAGCTCCTCTATCTAATGGCGTTCAACGCTACCCAAGAATACCATTCGGAACCTCAGCTCCTCTATCTAATGGCGTTCAACGCTACGCAAGAATACCATTCGGAACCTCAGCTCCTCTATCTTATGGCGTTTAACGCTACCCAAGAATACCATTCGGAACCTCAGCTCCTCTTTCTAATGGCGTTCAACGCTACCCAAGAATACCATTCGGAACCTCAGCTCCTCTATCTAATGGCGTTCAACGCTACCCAAGAATACCATTCGGAACCTCAGCTCCTCTATCTAATGTCGTTCAACGCTACCCAAGAATACCATTCGGAACCTCAGCTCCTCTATCTAATGCCGTTCAACGCTACCCAAGAATACCATTCGAACCTCAGCTCCTCTATCTAATGGCGTTCAACGCTACCCAAGAATACCATTTGGAACCTCAGCTCCTCTATCTAATGGCGTTCAACGCTACCCAAGAATACCATTCGGAACCTCAGCTCCTCTATCTAATGGCGTTCAACGCTACCCAAGAATACCATTCGGAACCTCAGCTCCTCTATCTAATGGCGTTCAACGCTACCCAAGAATACCATTCGAAACCTCAGCTCCTCTATCTAATGGCGTTCAACGCTACCCAAGAATACCATTCGGAACCTCAGCCCCTCTTTCTAATGGCGTTCAACGCTACCCAAGAATACCATTCGGAACCTCAGCTCCTCTATCTAATGGCGTTCAACGCTACCCAAGAATACCATTCGGAACCTCAGCTCCTCTATATGGCGTTCAACGCTACCCAAGAATACCATTCGGAACCTCAGCCCCTCTTTCTAATGGCGTTCAACGCTACCCAAGAATACCATTCGGAACCTCAGCTCCTCTATCTAATGGCGTTCAACGCTACCCAAGAATACCATTCGAAACCTCAGCTCCTCTATCTAATGGCGTTCAACGCTACCCAAGAATACCATTCGGAACCTCAGCTCCTCTATCTAATGGCGTTCAACGCTACCCAAGAATACCATTCGGAACCTCAGCTCCTCTTTCTAATGGCGTTCAACGCTACCCAAGAATACCATTCGGAACCTCAGCTCCTCTATCTAATGGCGTTCAACGCTACCCAAGAATACCATTCGGAAGCCCAGCTCCTCTATCTAATGGCGTTCAACGCTACCCAAGAATACCATTCGGAGCATCAGCTCCTCTATCTCATGGCGTTCAACGCTACCCAAGACTACCATTCGGAACCTCAGCTCCTCTATCTAATGTCGTTCAACGCTACCCAAGAATACCATTCGGAACCTCAGCTCCTCTATCTAATGGCGTTCAACGCTACCTAAGAATACCTTTCGGAAGGTCTGCTCCTCTTTCTAATGGCGTTCAACGCTACCCAAGAATTCCATTCGGAACCTCAGCCCCTCTATCTAATGGCCATCAACGCTACCCAAGACTACCATTCGGAACCTCACCTCCTCTATCTAATGTCGTTCAACGCTACCCAAGAATACCATTCGGAACCTCAGCTCCTCTATCTAATGGCGTTCAACGCTACCCAAGAATACCATTCGAACCTCAGCTCCTCTATCTAATGGCGTTCAACGCTACCCAAGAATACCATTCGGAACCTCAGCTCCTCTATCTAATGGCGTTCAACGCTACCCAAGAATACCATTCGGAACCTCAGCTCCTCTATCTAATGGCGTTCAACGCTAGCCAGGAATACCATTCGAAACCTCAGCTCCTCTATCTAATGGCGTTCAACGCTACCCAAGAATACCATTCGGAACCTCGGCCCCTCTTTCTAATGGCGTTCAACGCTACCCAAGAATACCATTCGGAACCTCAGCTCCTCTATCTAATGGCGTTCAACGCTAGCCAGGAATACCATTCGAAACCTCAGCTCCTCTATCTAATGGCGTTCAACGCTATCCAAGAATACCATTCGGAACCTCGGCCCCTCTTTCTAATGGCGTTCAACGCTACCCAAGAATACCATTCGGAACCTCAGCTCCTCTATCTAATGGCGTTCAACGCTACCCAAGAATATCATTCGGAACCTCAGCTCCTCTATCTAATGGCGTTCAACGCTACCCAAGAATACCATTCGGAACCTCAGCTCCTCTTTCTAATGGCGTTCAACGCTACCCAAGAATACCATTCGGAACCTCAGCTCCTCTATATAATGGCGTTCAACGCTACCCAAGAATACCATTCGGAACCTCAGCTCCTCTATCTAATGGCGTTCAACGCTACCCAAGAATACCATTCGGAACCTCAGCTCCTCTATCTAATGGCGTTCAACGCTACCCAAGAATACCATTCGGAACCTCAGCTCCTCTTTCTAATGGCGTTCAACGCTACCCAAGAATACCATTCGGAACCTCAACTCCTCTTTCTAATGGCGTTCAACGCTACCCAATAATTCCTTTCGGCAGCTCAGCTCCTCTATCTAATGGCGTTCAACGCTACCCAAGAATACCATTCGGAACCTCAGCTCCTCTATCTAATGGCGTTCAATGCTACCCAAGATTACCTTTCGGAACCTCAGCACCTCTATCTAATGGCGTTCAATGCTACCCAAGATTACCTTTCGGAACCTCAGCACCTCTATCTGATGGCGTTCAACGCTACCCAAGAATACCATTCGGAACCTCAGCTCCTCTATCTAATGGCGTTCAACGCTACCCAAGAATACCATTCGGAACCTCAGCTCCTCTATCTAATGGCGTTCAATGCTACCCAAGATTACCTTTCGGAACCTCAGCTCCTCTATCTAATGGCGTTCAACGCTACCCAAGAATACCATTCGGAACCTCAGCACCTCTCTCTGATGGCGTTCAACGCTACCCAAGAATACCATTCGGAACCTCAGCTCCTCTATCTAATGGCATTCAACGCTACCCAAGAATACCATTCGGAACCTCAGCACCTCTATCTAATGGCGTTCAACGCTGCCCAAGAATACCGTTCGGAACCTCAGCTCCTCTTTCTAATGGCGTTTAACGCTACCCAAGAATACCATTCGGAACCTCAGCTCCTCTTTCTAATGGCGTTCAACGCTACCCAAGAATACCATTCGAACCTCAGCTCCTCTATCTAATGGCGTTCAACGCTACCCAAGAATACCATTCGGAACCTCAGCTCCTCTATCTAATGGCGTTCAACGCTACCCAAGAATACCATTCGGAACCTCAGCTCCTCTATCTAATGGCGTTCAACGCTACCCAAGAATACCATTCGGAACCTCAGCTCCTCTATCTAATGGCGTTCAACGCTACCCAAGATTACCTTTCGGAACCTCAGCTCCTCTATCTAATGGCGTTCAACGCTACCCAAGAATACCATTCGGAACCTCAGCTCCTCTATCTAATGGCGTTCAATGCTACCCAAGATTACCTTTCGGAACCTCAGCACCTCTATCTGATGGCGTTCAACGCTACCCAAGAATACCATTCGGAACCTCAGCTCCTCTTTCTAATGGCGTTCAACGCTACCCAAGAATACCATTCGGAACCTCAGCTCCTCTTTCTAATGGCGTTCAACGCTACCCAAGAATACCATTCGGAAGCCTAGCTCCTCTATCTAATGGCGTTCAACGCTACCCAAGAATACCATTCGGAACCTCAGCTCCTCTATCTAATGGCGTTCAACGCTACCCAAGAATACCATTCGGAACCTCAGCTCCTCTATCTAATGGCGTTCAACGCTACCCAAGAATACCATTCGGAACCTCAGCTCCTCTTTCTAATGGCGTTCAACGCTACCCGAAAATACCATTCGACACCTCAGCTCCTCTAACTAATGCCGTTCAACCCCACCCAAGAATACCATTCGGAACCTCAGCTCCTCTTTCTAATGGCATTCAACGCTACCCAAGAATACCATTCGGAACCTCAGCTCCTCAATCTAATGGCGTTCAACGCTACCCAAGAATACCATTCGGAACCTCAGCACCTCTATCTAATGGCGTTCAATGCTACCCAAGATTACCTTTCGGAACCTCAGCTTCTCTATCTAATGGCGTTCAATGCTACCCAAGAATACCATTCGGAACCTCAGCACCTCTATCTAATGGCGTTCAATGCTACCCAAGAATACCTTTCGGAACCTCAGCTCCTCTATCTGATGGCGTTCAACGCTACCCAAGATTACCATTCGGAACCTCAGCACCTCTATCTGATGGCATTCAACGCTACCCAAGAATACCATTCGGAACCTCAGCACCTCTATCTGATGGCATTCAACGCTACCCAAGAATACCATTCGGAACCTCAGCTCCTCTATCTAATTGCGTTCAACGCTACCCAAGAATACCATTCGGAACCTCAGCTCCTCTTTCTAATGGCGTTCAACGCTACCCAAGAATACCTTTCGGAAGCTCAGCTCCTCTATCTAATGGCGTTCAACGCTACCCAAGAATACCGTTCGGAACCTCAGCTCCTCTTGCTAATGGCGTTCAACCAACCCAAGAATACCATTCGGAACCTCAGCTCCTCTATCTAATGGCGTTCAACGCTACCCAAGAATACCGTTCGGAAGCTCAGCTCCTTTATCTAATGACGTTCAACGCTACCCAAGAATACGATTCGGAACCTCAGCTCCTCTATCTAATGGCGTTCAACGCTACCCAAGAATACCATTCGGAACCTCAGCTCCTCTATCTAATGGCGTACAACGCTACCCAAGATTACCTTTCGGAACCTTAGCTCCTCTATCTAATGGCGTTCAACGCTACCCAAGAATACCATTCGGAACCTCAGCTCCTCTATCTAATGGCGTTCAATGCTACCCAAGATTACCTTTCGGAACCTCAGCACCTCTATCTGATGGTGTTCAACGCTACCCAAGAATACCATTCGGAACCTCAGCTCCTCTTTCTAATGGCATTCAACGCTACCCAAGAATACCATTCGGAACCTCAGCACCTCTATCTGATGGCGTTCAATGCTACCCAATAATTCCTTTCGGCAGCTCAGCTCCTCTATCTAATGGCGTTCAACGCTACCCAAGAATACCATTCGGAACCTCAGCTCCTCTTTCTAATGGCGTTCAACGCTACCCAAGAATACCATTCGAAACCTCAACTCCTCTTTCTAATGGCGTTCAACGCTACCCAAGAATACCATTCGGAAGCCCAGCTCCTCTATCTAATGGCGTTCAACGCTACCCAAGAATACCATTCGGAAGCCCAGCTCCTCTATCTAATGGCGTTCAACGCTACCCAAGAATACCATTCGGAACCTCAGCTCCTCTATCTAATATCGTTCAACGCTACCCAAGAATACCATTCGGAACCTCAGATCCTCTATCCATCTAATGGCGTTCAACGCTACCCAAGAATACCATTCGGAAGCCCAGCTCCTCTATCTAATGGCGTTCAACGCTACCCAAGAATACCATTCGGAAACCCAGCTCCTCTATCTAATGGCGTTCAACGCTACCCAAGAATACCATTCGGAACCTCAGCTCCTCCAACAAATGGCGTTCAACGCTACCCAAGAATACCATTCGGAACCTCAGCCCCTCTTTTTAATGGCGTTCAACGCTAGCCAAGAATACCATTCGGAACCTCAGCTCCTCTTTCTAATGGCGTTCAACGCTACCCAAGAATACCTTTCGGAACCTCAGCTCCTCTTTCTAATGGCGTTCAACGCTACCCAAGATTACCTTTCGGAACCTCAGCTCCTCTATCTAATGGCGTTCAACGCTACCCAAGAATACCATTCGGAACCTCAGCTCCTCTTTCTAATGGCGTTCAACGCTACCCAAGAATACCATTCGGAACCTCAACTCCTCTTTCTAATGGCGTTCAACGCTACCCAATAATTCCTTTCGGCAGCTCAGCTCCTCTATCTAATGGCGTCCAACGCTACCCAAGATTACCTTTCGGAACCTCAGCTCCTCTATCTAATGGCGTTCAACGCTACCCAAGAATACCATTCGGAACCTCAGCTCCTCTTTCTAATGGCGTTCAACGCTACCCAAGAATACCATTCGGAAGCCTAGCTCCTCTATCTAATGGCGTTCAACGCTACCCAAGAATACCATTCGGAACCTCAGCTCCTCTATCTAATATCGTTCAACGCTACCCAAGAATACCATTCGGAACCTCAGCTCCTCTATCTAATGGCGTTCAACGCTACCCAAGAATACCATTCGGAAGCCCAGCTCCTCTATCTAATGGCGTTCAACGCTACCCAAGAATACTATTCGGAACCTCAGCCCCTCTTTCTAATGGCGTTCAACGCTAGCCAAGAATACCATTCGAAACCTCAGCTTCTCTATCTAATGGCGTTCAACGCTACCCAAGAATACCATTCGGAACCTAAGCTCCTCTTTCTAATGGCGTTCAACGCTACCCAAGAATACCATTCGGAACCTCAGCTCCTCTATCTAATGCCGTTCAACGCTACCCAAGAATACCATTCGGAACCTCAGCTCCTCTATCTAATGGCGTTCAACGCTACGCAAGAATACCATTCGGAACCTCAGCTCCTCTATCTAATGCCGTTCAACGCTACCCAAGAATACCATTCGGAACCTCAGCTCCTCTATCTAATGGCGTTCAACGCTACCCAAGAATGCCATTCGGAAGCCCAGCTCCTCTATTTAACGCCGTTCAACGCTACCCAAGAATACCATTCGGAACCTCAGCTCCTCTTTCTAATGGCGTTCAACGCTACCCAAGAATACCATTCGGAAGCCTAGCTCCTCTATCTAATGGCGTTCAACGCTACCCAAGAATACCATTCGGAACCTCAGCTCCTCTATCTAATGGCGTTCAACGCTACCCAAGAATACCATTCGGAACCTCAGCTCCTCTATCTAATGGCGTTCAACGCTACCCAAGAATACCATTCGGAACCTCAGCTCCTCTATCTAATGGCGTTCAACGCTACCCAAGAATACCATTCGGAACCTCAGCTCCTCTATCTAATGGCGTTCAACGCTACCCAAGAATACCATTCGGAACCTCAGCTCCTCTATCTAATGGCGTTCAACGCTACCCAAGAATACCATTCGGAACCTCAGCTCCTCTTTCTAATGGCGTTCAACGCTACCCAAGAATACCATTCGGAACCTCAGCTCCTCTATCTAATGGCGTTCAACGCTACCCAAGAATACCATTCGGAACCTCAGCTCCTCTATCTAATGGCGTTCAACGCTACCCAAGAATACCATTCGAAACCTCAGCTCCTCTATCTAATGGCGTTCAACGCTACCCAAGAATACCATTCGAACCTCAGCTCCTCTATCTAATGGCGTTCAACGCTACCCAAGAATACCATTCGGAACCTCAGCTCCTCTATCTAATGGCGTTCAACGCTACCCAAGAATACCATTCGAACCTCAGCTTCTCTATCTAATGGCGTTCAACGCTACCCAAGAATACCATTCGGAACCTCAGCTCCTCTATCTAATGGCGTTCAACGCTACCCAAGAATACCATTCGGAACCTCAGCTCCTCTTTCTAATGGCGTTCAACGCTACCCAAGAATACCATTCGGAACCTCAGCACCTCTTTCTAATGGCGTTCAATGCTACCCAAGAATACCATTCGGAACCTCAGCTCCTCCTTCTAATGGCGTTCAACCAACCCAAGAATACCATTCGGAACCTCAGCTCCTCTATCTAATGGCGTTCAACGCTACCCAAGAATACCATTCGGAACCTCAGCTCCTCTTTCTAATGGCGTTCAACGCTACCCAAGAATACCATTCGGAACCTCAGCTCCTCTATCTAATGGCGTTCAACGCTACCCAAGAATACCGTTCGGAAGCTCAGCTCCTTTATCTAATGACGTTCAACGCTACCCAAGAATACCATTCGGAACCTCAGCTCCTCTATCTAATGACTTTCAACGCTACCCAAGAATACCATTCGGAATCTCAGCTCCTCTATCTAATGGCGTTCAACGCTACCCAAGAGTACCATTCGGAACCTCAGCCCCTCTTTCTAATGGCGTTCAACGCTACCCAAGAATACCATTCGGAACCTCAGCTCCTCTATCTAATGGCGTTCAACGCTACCCAAGAATACCATTCGGAACCTCAGCTCCTCTATCTAATGACTTTCAACGCTAGCCAGGAATACCATTCGAAACCTCAGCTCCTCTATCTAATGGCGTTCACCGCTACCCAAGAATACCATTCGGAACCTCAGCTCCTCTATCTAATGCCGTTCAACGCTACCCAAGAATACCATTCGGAACCTCAGCTCCTCTATCTAATGGCGTTCAACGCTACCCAAGAATACCATTCCGAAGCCCAGCTCCTCTATCTAATGGCGTTCAACGCTACCCAAGAATACCATTCGGAGCATCAGCTCCTCTATCTAATGGCGTTCAACGCTACCCAAGATTACCTTGCGGAACCTCAGCTCCCCTATCTAATGGCGTTCAACGCTACCCAAGAATACCATTCGGAGCATCAGCTCCTCTATCTAATGGCGTTCAACGCTACCCAAGAATACCATTCGGAACCTCGGCCCCTCTTACTAATGGCGTTCAACGCTACCCAAGAATACCATTCGGAACCTCAGCTCCTCTATCTAATGGCGTTCAACGCTACCCAAGATTACCTTTCGGAACCTCAGCTCCTCTATCTAATGGCATTCAACGCTACACAAGAATACCATTCGGAACCTCAGCTCTTTCTGATGGCGTTCAACGCTACCCAAGAATACCATACGGAAGCTCAGCTCCTCTATCTAATGACGTTCAACGCTACCCAAGAATACCATTCGGAACCTCAGCTCCTCTTTCTAATGGCGTTCAACGCTACCCAAGAATACCATTCGGAACCTCAGCTCCTCTATATAATGGCGTTCAACGCTACCCAAGAATACCATTCGGAACCTCAGCTCCTCTATCTAATGGCGTTCAACGCTACCCAAGAATAACATTCGGAACCTAAGCTCCTCTTTCTAATGGCGTTCAACTCTACCCAAGAATACCTTTCGGAAGCTCAGCTCCTCTTTCTAATGGCGTTCAACGCTACCCAAGAATACCATTCGGAACCTCAGCTCCTCTATCTAATGGCGTTCAACGCTACCCAAGAATACCATTCGGAACCTCAGCTCCTCTATCTAATGACGTTCAACGCTACCCAAGAATACGATTCGGAACCTCAGCTCCTCTATCTAATGGCGTTCAACGCTACCCAAGAATACGATTCGGAACCTCAGCTCCTTTATCTACTGACGCTCAACGCTACCCAAGAATACGATTCGGAACCTCAGCTCCTCTATCTAATGACGTTCAACGCTACCCAAGAATACGATTCGGAACCTCAGCTCCTCTATCTGATGGCGTTCAACGCTACCCAAAAATACCATTCGGAACCTCAGCTCCTCTATCTAATGGCGTTCAACGCTACCCAAGATTACCTTTCGGAACCTCAGCTCCTCTATCTAATGGGGTTCAACGCTACCCAAGAATACCATTCGGGACCTCAGCACCTCTATCTGATGGCGTTCAACGCTACCCAAGAATACCATTCGGAACCTCAGCACCTCTATCTAATGGCGTTCAATGCTACCCAAGAATACCATTCGGAACCTCAGCACCTCTATCTAATGGCGTTCAATGCTACCCAAGATTACCTTTCGGAACCTCAGCACCTCTATCTGATGGCGTTCAACGCTACCCTAGAATACCATTAGGAACCTCAGAACCTCTATCTAATGGCGTTCAGCGCTACCCAAGAATACCATTCGGAACCTCAGCTCCTCTATCTAATGGCGTTCAACGCTACCCAAGAATACCATTCGGAACCTCAGCTCCTCTAATGGCGTTCAACGCTACCCAAGAATACCTTTCGGAACCTCAGCTCCTCTATCTAATGGCGTTCAACGCTACCCAAGATTACCATTCGGAACCTCAGCTCTATCTAATGGCGTTCAACGCTACCCGAGAATACGATTCGGAACCTCAGCTCCTCTATCTAATGACGTTCAACGCTACCCAAGAATACGATTCGGAACCTCAGCTCCTCTATCTAATGGCGTTCAACGCTACCCAAGAATACCTTTCGGAACCTCAGCTCCTCTATCTAGTGGCGTTCAACGCTACCCAAGAATACCATTCGGAGCCTCAGCACCTCTTTTTAATGGCGTTCAACGCTACCCAAGAATACCATTCGGAACTTCAGCTCCTCTATCTAATGGCGTTCAACGCTACCCAAGAATACCATTCGGAACCTCAGCCCCTCTTTCTAATGGCGTTCAACGCTACCCAAGAATACCATTCGGAACCTCAGCTCCTCTATCTAATGGCGTTCAACGCTACCCAAGAATACCATTCGGAACCTCAGCTCCTCTATCTAATGGCGTTCAACGCTACCCAAGAATACCATTCGGAACCTCAGCTCCTCTATCTAATGGCGTTCAACGCTACCCAACAATACCATTCGGAACCTGAGCTCCTCTATCTAATGTCGTTCAACGCTACCCAAGAATACCATTCGGAACCTCAGCTCCTCTATCTAATGGCATTCAACGCTACCCAAGAATACCATTCGGAACCTCAGCTCCTCTATCTAATGGCGTTCAACGCTACCCAAGAATACCATTCGGAACCCCAGCTCCTCTATCTAATGGCGTTCAACGCTACCCAAGAATACCATTCGGAACCTCAGCTCCTCTATCTAATGGCGTTCAACGCTACCCAAGAATACCATTCGGAACCCCAGCCCCTCTATCTAATGGCGTCCAACGCTACCCAAGAATACCATTCGGAACCTCAGCTCCTCTATCTAATGGCGTTCAACGCTACCCAAGAATACCATTCGGAACCTCAGCTCCTCTTTCTAATGGCGTTCAACGCTACCCAAGAATACCATTCGGAACCTCAGCTCCTCTTTCTAATGGCGTTCAACGCTACCCAAGAATACCATTCGGAACCTCAGCTCCTCTATCTAATGGCGTTCAACGCTACCCAAGAATACCATTCGGAACCTCAGCACCTCTTTCTAATGGCGTTCAATGCTACCCAAGAATACCATTCGGAACCTCAGCTCCTCTATCTAATGGCGTTCAACGCTACCCAAGAATACCATTCGGAACCTCAGCTCCTCTATCTAATGGCGTTCAACGCTACCCAAGAATACCATTCGGAACCTCAGCTCCTCTTTCTAATGGCGTTCAACGCTACCCAATAATTCCTTTCGGCAGCTCAGCTCCTCTATCTAATGGCGTTCAACGCTACCCAAGAATACCATTCGGAACCTCAGCTCCTCTATCTAATGGCGTTCAACGCTACCCAAGAATACCATTCGGAACCTCAGCTCCTCTATCTAATGGCGTTCAATGCTACACAAGAATACCATTCGGAACCTCAGCTCCTCTATCTAATGGCGTTCAACGCTACCCAAGAATACCATTCGGAACCTCAGCTCCTCTTTCTAATGGCGTTCAACGCTACCCAAGAATACCAGTCGGAACCTCAACTCCTCTTTCTAATGGCGTTCAACGCTACCCAAGAATACCATTCAGAACATCAGCTCCTCTATCTAATGGCGTTCAACGCTACCCAAGAGTACCATTCGGAACCTCAGCTCCTCTATCTAATGGCGTTCAACGCTACCCAAGAATACCATTCGGAACCTCAGCTCCTCTATCTAATGGCGTTCAACCAACCCAAGAATACCATTCGGAACCTCAGCTCCTCTATCTAATGGCGTTCAACTCTACCCAAGAATACCATTCGGAACCTCAGCTCCTCTATCTAATGGCGTTCAACGCTACCCAAGAATACCATTCGGAACCTCAGCTCCTCTATCTAATGGCGTTCAACGCTACCCAAGAATACCATTCGGAACCCCAGCTCCTCTATCTAATGTCGTTCAACCCTACCCAAGAATACCATTCGGAACCTCAGCTCCTCTATCTAATGGCGTTCAACGCTACCCAAGAATACCATTCGGAACCTCAGCTCCTCTATCTAATGGCGTTCAACGCTACCCAAGAATACCATTCGGAAGCTCAGCTCCTCTTTCTAATGGCGTTCAACGCTACCCAAGCACACCATTCGGAACATCAGCTCCACTTTCTAATGGCGTTCAACGCTACCCAAGAAAACCATTCGGAACCTCAGCTCCTCTATCTAATGGCGTTCAACGCTACCCAAGAATACCATTCGGAACCTCAGCTCCTCTATCTAATGTCGTTCAACGCTACCCAAGAATTCCATTCGGAACCTCAGCTCCTCTATCTAATGCCGTTCAACGCTACCCAAGAATACCATTCGGAACCTCAGCTCCTCTATCTAATGCCGTTCAATGCTACCCAAGAATACCATTCGGAACCTCAGCTCCTCTATCTAATGGCGTTCAACGCTACCCAAGAATACCATTCGGAAGCCCAGCTCCTCTATCTAATATCGTTCAACGCTACCCAAGAATACCATTCGGAACCTCAGCTCCTCTATCTAATGCCGTTCAACGCTACCCAAGAATACCATTCGGAACCTCAGCTCCTCTATCTAATGGCGTTCAACGCTACCCAAGAATTCCATTCGGAACCTCAGCTCCTCTATCTAATGGCGTTCAACGCTACCCAAGAATACCATTCGGAACCTCAGCTCCTCTTTCTAATGGCGTTCAACGCTACCCAAGAATACCATTCGGAACCTCAGCTCCTCTATCTAATGGCGTTCAACGCTACCCAAGAATACCATTCGGAACCTCAGCTCCTCTATCTAATGGCGTTCAACGCTACCCAAGAATACCATTCGGAACCTCAGCTCCTCTTTCTAATGGCGTTCAACGCTACCCAAGAATACCACTCGGAACCTCAGCTCCTCTATCTAATGGCGTTCAACGCTACCCAAGAATACCATTCGGAACCTCAGCTCCTCTATCTAATGGCGTTCAACGCTACCCAAGAATACCATTCGGAACCTCAGCTCCTCTATCTAATGGCGTTCAACGCTACCCAAGAATACCATTCGGAACCTCAGCTCCTCTATCTAATGGCGTTCAACGCTACCCAAGAATACCATTCGGAACCTCAGCTCCTCTATCTAATGGCGTTCAACGCTACCCAAGAATACCATTCGGAACCTCAGCTCCTCTATCTAATGGCGTTCAACGCTACCCAAGAATACCTTTCGGAACCTCAGCTCCTCTATCTAATGGCGTTCAACGCTACCCAAGAATACCATTCGGAACCTCAGCTCCTCTTTCTAATGGCGTTCAACGCTACCCAAGAATACCATTCGGAACCTCAGCTCCTCTTTCTAATGGCGTTCAACGCTACCCAAGAATACCATTCGGAACCTCAGCTCCTCTATCTAATGCCGTTCAACGCTACCCGAGAATACCATTCGGAACCTCAGCTTCTCTATCTAATGCCGTTCAACGCTACCCAAGAATACCATTCGGAACCTCAGCTCCTCTATCTAATGGCGTTCAACGCTACCCAAGAATACCATTCGGAACCTCAGCTCCTCTATCTAATGGCGTTCAACGCTACCCAAGAATACCATTCGGAACCTCAGCTCCTCTATCTAATGGCGTTCAACGCTACCCAAGAATACCATTCGGAAGCCCAGCTCCTCTATCTAATGGCGTTCAACGCTACCCAAGAATACCATTCGGAACCTCAGCTCCTCTATCTAATGGCGTTCAACGCTACCCAAGAATACCATTCGGAACCCCAGCTCCTCTATCTAATGGCGTTCAACGCTACCCAAGATTACCTTTCGGAACCTCAGCTCTATCTAATGGCGTTCAACGCTACCCAAGAATACCATTCGGAACCTCAGCTCCTCTTTCTAATGGCGTTCAACGCTACCCAAGAATACCATTCGGAACCTCAGCTCCTCTATCTAATGGCGTTCAACGCTACCCAAGAATACCATTCGGAACCTCAGCTCCTCTATCTAATGGCGTTCAACGCTACCCAAGAATACCATTCGGAACCTCAGCTCCTCTATCTAATGGCGTTCAACGCTCCCCAAGGATACCATTCGGAACCTCAGCTCCTCTATCTAATGGCGTTCAACGCTACCCAATAATACCATTCGGAACCTCAGCTCCTCTATCTAATGGCGTTCAACGCTACCCAAGAATACCATTCGGAACCTCAGCTCCTCTATCTAATGGCGTTCAACGCTACCCAAGAATACCATTCGGAACCTCAGCTCCTCTATCTAATGGCGTTCAACGCTACCCAAGAATACCATTCAGAACATCAGCTCCTCGTTCTAATGGCGTTCAACGCTACCCAAGATTACCTTTCGGAACCTCAGCTCCTCTATCTGATGACGTTCAACGCTACCCAAGAATACCATTCGGAACCTCAGCTCCTCTTTCTAATGGCGTTCAACGCTACCCAATAATTCCTTTCGGCAGCTCAGCTCCTCTATCTATTGGCGTTCAACGCTACCCAATAATACCATTCGGAACCTCAGCTCCTCTATCTAATGGCGTTCAACGCTACCCAAGAATACCATTCGGAACCTCAGCTCCTCTATCTAATGGCGTTCAACGCTACCCAAGAATACCATTCGGAACCTCAGCTCCTCTATCTAATGGCGTTCAACGCTATTCAAGATTACCTTTCGTAACCTAAGCTCCTCTATCTAATGGCGTTCAATGCTACCCAAGAATACGATTCGGAACCTGAGCTCCTCTATCCAATGGCGTTCAATGCTACACAAGAATACCATTCGGAACCTCGGCTCCTCTATCTAATGGCGTTCAACGCTACCCAAGAATACCGTTCGGAAGCTCAGCTCCTTTATCTAATGACGTTCAACGCTACCCAAGAATACGATTCGGAACCTCAGCTCCTCTATCTAATGGCGTTCAACGCTACCCAAGAATACCATTCGGAACCTCAGCTCCTCTTTCTAATGGCGTTCAACGCTACCCAAGAATACCATTCGGAACCTCAGCTCCTCTATCTAATGGCGTTCAACGCTACCCAATAATTCCTTTCGGCAGCTCAGCTCCTCTATCTAATGGCGTTCAACGCTACCCAATAATTCCTTTCGGCAGCTCAGCTCCTCTATCTAATGGCGTTCAACGCTACCCAAGAATACCATTCGGAACCTCAGCTCCTCTATCTAATGGCGTTCAACGCTACCCAAGATTACCTTTCGGAACCTCAGCTCCTCTATCTAATGGCGTTCAACGCTACCCAAGAATACCATTCGGAACCTCAGCTCCTCTATCTAATGGCGTTCAATGCTACCCAAGAATACCATTCGGAACCTCAGCTCCTCTATCTAATGGCGTTCAACGCTACCCAAGATTACCATTCGGAACCTCAGCTCCTCTATCTAATGGCGTTCAACGCTACCCAAGAATACCATTCGGAACCTCAGCTCCTCTTTCTAATGGCGTTCAACGCTACCCAAGAATACCATTCGGAACCTCAACTCCTCTTTCTAATGGCGTTCAACGCTACCCAAGAATACCATTCGGAACATCAGCTCCTCTATCTAATGGCGTTCAACGCTACCCAAGAATACCATTCGGAACCTCAGCTCCTCTATCTAATGACGTTCAACGCTACCCAAGAATACCATTCGGAACCTCAGCTCCTCTTTCTAATGGCGTTCAACGCTACCCAAGAATACCATTCGGAACCTCAGCTCCTCTTTCTAATGGCGTTCAACGCTACCCAAGAATACCATTCGGAACCTCAGCTCCTCTATCTAATTCCGTTCAACGCTACCCAGGAATACCATTCGTAACCTCAGCTCCTCTTTCTAATGGCGTTCAACGCTACCCAAGAATACCTTTCGGAAGCTCAGCTCCTCTATCTAATGGCGTTCAACGCTACCCAAGAATACCATTCGGAACCTCAGCTCCTCTATCTAATGGCGTTCAACGCTACCCAAGAATACCATTCGGAACCTCAGCTCCTCTATCTAATGGCGTTCAACGCTACCCAAGAATACCATTCGGAACCTCAGCTCCTCTATCTAATGGCGTTCAACGCTACCCAAGAATACCATTCGGAACCTCAGCTCCTCTATCTAATGGCGTTCAACGCTACCCAACAATACCATTCGGAACCTGAGCTCCTCTATCTAATGGCGTTCAACGCTACCCAAGAATACCATTCGGAACCTCAGCTCCTCTATCTAATGGCGTTCAACGCTACCCAAGAATACCATTCGGAACCTCAGCTCCTCTATCTAATGGCGTTCAACGCTATTCAAGAATACCATTCGGAACCTCAGCCCCTCTTTCTAATGGCGTTCAACGCTACCCAAGAATACCATTGAGAACCTCAGCTCCTCTATCTAATGGCGTTCAACGCTACCCAAGAATACCATTCGGAACCTAAGCTCCTCTATCTAATGCCGTTCAACGCTCCCCAAGAATACCGTTCGGAACCTCAGCTCCTTTATCTAATGGCGTTCAACGCTACCCAAGAATACCATTCGGAACCTCAGCTCCTCTATCTAATGGCGTTCAACGCTACCCAAGAATACCATTCGGAACCTCAGCTCCTCTATCTAATGGCGTTCAACGCTACCCAAGAATACCATTCGGAACCTCAGCCCCTCTTTCTAATGGCGTTCAACGCTAGCCAAGAATACCATTCGAAACCTCAGCTCCTCTATCTAATGGCGTTCAACGCTACCCAAGAATACCATTCGGAACCTAAGCTCCTCTTTCTAATGGCGTTCAACGCTACCCAAGAATACCATTCGGAACCTCAGCTCCTCTATCTAATGGCGTTCAACGCTACCCAAGAATACCATTCGGAACCTCAGCTCCTCTATCTAATGGCGTTCAACGCTACCCAAGAATACCATTCGGAACCTCAGCTCCTCTATCTAATGGCGTTCAACGCTACCCAAGAATACCATTCGGAACCTCAGCCCCTCTTTCTAATGGCGTTCAACGCTACCCAAGAATACCATTCGGAACCTCAGCTCCTCTATCTAATGCCGTTCAACGCTACCCAAGAATACCATTCCGAAGCCCAGCTCCTCTATCTAATGGCGTTCAACGCTACCCAAGAATACCATTCGGAGCATCAGCTCCTCTATCTAATGGCGTTCAACGCTACCCAAGAATACCATTCGGAACCTCGGCCCCTCTTACTAATGGCGTTCAACGCTACCCAAGAATACCATTCGGAACCTCAGCTCCTCTATCTAATGGCGTTCAACGCTACCCAAGAATACCATTCGGAACCTCAGCTCCTCTATCTAATGCCGTTCAACGCTACCCAAGAATACCATTCGGAACCTCAGCTCCTCTATCTAATGGCGTTCAACGCTACCCAAGAATACCATTCGGAACCTCAGCCCCTCTTTCTAATGGCGTTCAATGCTACCCAAGAATACTATTCGGAACCTCAGCTCCTCTATCTAATGGCGTTCAACGCTACCCAAGAATACCATTCGGAACCTCAGCCCCTCTTTCTAATGGCGTTCAACGCTACCCAAGAATACCATTCGGAACCTCAGCTCCTCTATCTAATGGCGTTCAACGCTACCCAAGAATACCATTCGGAACCTCAGCTCCTCTATCTAATGGCGTTCAACGCTACCCAAGAATACCATTCGGAGCATCAGCTCCTCTATCTAATGGCGTTCAACGCTACCCAAGAATACCATTCGGAACCTCAGCTCCTCTATCTAATGGCGTTCTACGCTACCCAAGAATATCATTCGGAACCTCAGCTCCTCTTTCTAATGGCGTTCAACGCTACCCAAGAATACCATTCGGAACCTCAGCTCTATCTAATGGCGTTCAACGCTACCCAAGAATACCATTCGGAACCTCGGCTCCTCTTTCTAATGGGGTTCAACGCTACACAAGAATACCATTCGGAACCTCAGCTCCTCTATCTATTGGCGTTCAACGCTACCCAAGAATACCATTCGGAACCTCATCTTCTCTATCTAATGGCGTTCAACGCTACCCAAGAATACCATTCGGAACCTCAGCTCCTCTATCTAATGGCGTTCAACGCTACCCAAGAATACCATTCGGAACCTCAGCTCCTCTATCTAATGGCGTTCAACGCTACCCAAGAATACCATTCGGAACCTCAGCTCCTCTATCTAATGGCGTTCAACGCTACCCAAGAATACCATTCGGAACCTCAGCTCCTCTATCTAATGGCGTTCAACGCTACCCAAGAATACCATTCGGAACCTCAGCTCCTCTATCTAATGGCGTTCAACGCTACCCAAGAATACCATTCGGAACCTCAGCTCCTCTTTCTAATGGCGTTCAACGCTACCCAAGAATACCATTCGGAACCTCAGCTCCTCTATCTAATGCCGTTCAACGCTACCCAAGAATACCATTCGGAACCTCAGCTCCTCTATCTAATGGCGTTCAACGCTACCCAAGAATACCATTCGGAACCTCAGCTCCTCTATCTAATGGCGTTCAACGCTACCCAAGAATACCATTCGGAACCTCAGCTCCTCTTTCTAATGGCGTTCAACGCTACCCAAGAATACCATTCGGAACCTCAGCTCCTCTATCTAATGGCGTTCAACGCTACCCAAGAATACCATTCGGAACCTCAGCCCCTCTTTCTAATGGCGTTCAACGCTACCCAAGAATACCATTCGGAACCTCAGCTCCTCTATCTAATGGCGTTCAACGCTACCCAAGAATACCATTCGGAACCTCAGCTCCTCTATCTAATGGCGTTCAACGCTACCCAAGAATACCATTCGGAACCTCAGCTCCTCTATCTAGTGGCGTTCAACGCTACCCAAGAATACCATTCGGAACCTCAGCTCCTCTATCTAATGGCGTTCAACGCTACCCAAGAATACCATTCGGAACCTCAGCTCCTCTATCTAATGGCGTTCAACGCTACCCAAGAATACCATTCGGAACCTCAGCTCCTCTATCTAATGGCGTTCAACGCTACCCAAGAATACCATTCGGAACCTCAGCTCCTCTTTCTAATGGCGTTCAACGCTACCCAAGAATACCATTCGGAACCTCAGCTCCTCTATCTAATGGCGTTCAACGCTACCCAAGAATACCTTTCGGAACCTCAGCTCCTCTATCTAATGGCGTTCAACGCTACCCAAGAATACCTTTCGGAACCTCAGCCCCTCTTTCTAGTGGCGTTCAACGCTACCCAAGAATACCATTCGGAAGCTCAGCTCATCTATCTAATGACGTTCAACGCTACCCAAGAATACCATTCGGAACCTCAGCCCCTATATCTAATGACGTTCAACGCTACCCAGGAATACCATTCGGAACCTCAGCTCCTCTTTCTAATGGCGTTCAGCGCTACCCAAGAATACCATTCGGAACCTCAGCTCCTCTATCTAATGGCGTTCAACGCTACCCAAGAATACCATTCGGAACCTCAGCTCCTCTATCTAATGGCGTTCAACGCTACCCAAGAATACCATTCGGAACCTCAGCTCCTCTATCTAATGGCGTTCAACGCTACCCAAGAATACCATTCGGAACCTCAGCTCCTCTTTCTAATGGCGTTCAACGCTACCCAAGAATACCATTCGGAACCTCAGCTCCTCTATCTAATGGCGTTCAACGCTACCCAAGAATACCATTCGGAACCTCAGCTCCTCTATCTAATGACGTTCAACGCTACCCAAGAATACGATTCAGAACCTCAGCTCCTCTATCTAATGACGTTCAACGCTACCCAAGAATACGATTCGGAACCTCAGCTCCTCTATCTAATGGCGTTCAACGCTACCCAAGATTACCTTTCGGAACCTCAGCTCCTCTATCTAATGGCGATCAATGCTACCCAAGATTACCATTAGGAACCTCAGCACCTCTATCTGATGGCATTCAACGCTACCCAAGAATACCATTCGCAACCTCTCCTCCTCTATCTAATGACTCTCAACGCTACCCAAGAACACCATTCGGAACCTCAGCTCGTCTATCTAATGACGTTCAACGCTCCCCAAGAATACGATTCGGAACCTCAGCTCCTCTATCTGATGGCGTTCAACGCTACCCAAGATTACCTTTCGGAACCTCAGCTCCTCTATCTAATGGCGTTCAACCCTACCCAAGAATACCAAGCGAAACCTCAGCTCCTCTTTCTAATGGCGTTCAACGCTACCCAAGAATACCATTCGGAACCTCAGCTCCTCTATCTAATGGCGTTCAACGCTACCCAAGAATACCATTCGGAACCTCAGCTCCTCTATCTAATGGCGTTCAACGCTACCCAAGATTACCATTCGGAACCTCAGCTCTTTCTAATGGCGTTCAACGCTACCCAAGAATACCTTTCGGAACCTCAGCTCCTCTATCTAATGGCGTTCAACGCTACCCAAGAATACCATTCGGAACATCAGCTTTTCTATCTATAGGCGTTCAACGCTACCCAAGAATACCATTCGGAACCTCAGCTCCTCTATCTAATGGCGTTCAACGCTACCCAAGAATACCATTCGGAACCTCAGCTCCTCTATCTAATGGCGTTCAACGCTACCCAAGAATACCATTCGGAACCTAAGCTCCCATTCCTAATGGCGTTCAACGCTACCCAAGAATACCATTCGGAACCTCAGCTCCTCTATCTAATGGCGTTCAACGCTACCCAAGGATACATTCGGAACCTCAGCTCCTCTATCTAATGGCGTTCAACGCTACCCAAGAATACCATTCGGAACCTCAGCTCCTCTATCTAATGGCGTTCAACGCTACCCAAGAATACCATTCGGAACCTAAGCTCCTCTTTCTAATGGCGTTCAACGCTACCCAAGAATACCATTCGGAACCTCAGCTCCTCTATCTAATGGCGTTCAACGCTACCCAAGAATACCATTCGGAACCTCAGCTCCTCTATCTAATGCCGTTCAACGCTACCCAAGAATACCATTCGGAACCTCAGCTCCTCTATCTAATGGCGTTCAACGCTACCCAAGAATACCATTCGGAACCTCAGCTCCTCTATCTAATGGCGTTTAACGCTACCCAAGAATACCATTCGGAACCTCAGCTCCTCTATCTAATGGCGTTCAACGCTACCCAAGAATACCATTCGGAACCTCAGCTCCTCTTTCTAATGGCGTTCAACGCTACCCAAGAATACCATTCGGAACCTCAGCTCCTCTATCTAATGGCGTTCAACGCTACCCAAAAATACCATTCGGAACCTCAGCTCCTCTATCTAATGGCGTTCAACGCTACCCAAGAATACCATTCGGAACCTCAGCTCCTCTATATAATGGCGTTCAACGCTACCCAAGAATACCATTCGGAACCTCAGCTCGTCTATCTAATGGCGTTCAACGCTACCCAAGAATACCATTCGGAACCTCAGCTCCTCTATCTAATGGCGTTCAACGCTACCCAAGAATACCATTCGGAACCTCAGCTCATCTATCTAATGGCGTTCAAAGCTACCCAAGAATACCATTCGGAACCTCAGCTCCTCTTTCTAATGGCGTTCATCGCTACCCAAGAATACCATTCGAGACCTCAGTTCTTCTATCTAAGGGCGTTCAACGCTGCCCAAGAACACCTTTCGGAACCTCAGCTCCTCTTTCTAATGGCGTTCAACGCTACCCAAGAATACCATTCGGAACCTCAGTTCTTCTATCTAATGGCGTTCAACGCTACCCAAGAATAACATTCGGAACCTCGGCTCCTCTATCTAATGGCGTTCAACGCTACCCAAGAATACCATTCGGAACCTCAGCTCCTCTATCTAATGTCGTTCAATGCTACCCAAGAATACCATTCGGAACCTCAGCTCCTCTATCTAATGGCGTTCAACGCTACCCAAGAATACCATTCGGAACCTCAGCTCCTCTTTCTAATGGCGTTCAACGCTACCCAAGAATACCATTCGGAACCTCAGCTCCTCTATCTAATGGCGTTCAACGCTACCCAAGAATACCATTCGGAACCTCAGCTCCTCTATCTAATGGCGTTCAACGCTACCCAAGAATACCATTCGGAACCTCAGCTCCTCTATCTAATGGCGTTCAACGCTACCCAAGAATACCATTCGGAACCTCAGCTCCTCTATCTAATGGCGTTCAACGCTACCCAAGAATACCATTCGGAACCTCAGCTCCTCTATCTAATGGCGTTCAACGCTACCCAAGAATACCATTCGGAACCTCAGCTCCTCTATCTAATGGCGTTCAACGCTACCCAAGAATACCATTCGGAACCTCAGCTCCTCTATCTAATGGCGTTCAACGCTACCCAAGAATACCATTCGAAACCTCAGCTCCTCTTTCTAATGGCGTTCAACGCTACCCAAGAATACCATTCGGAACCTCAGCTCCTCTATCTAATGGCGTTCAACGCTACCCAAGAATACCATTCGGAACCTCAGCTCCTCTATCTAATGGCGTTCAACGCTACCCAAGAATACCATTCGGAACCTCAGCTCCTCTTTCTAATGGCGTTCAACGCTACCCAAGAATACCATTCGGAACCTCAGCTCCTCTTTCTAATGGCGTTCAACGCTACCCAAGAATACCATTCGGAACCTCAGCTCCTCTATCTAATGGCGTTCAACGCTACCCAAGAATACCATTCGGAACCTCAGCTCCTCTTTCTAATGGCGTTCAACGCTACCCAAGAATACCATTCGGAACCTCAGCTCCTCTATCTAATGGCCTTCAACGCTACCCAAGAATACCATTCGGAACCTCAGCTCCTCTATCTAATGCCGTTCAACGCTACCCAAGAATACCATTCGGAACCTCAGCTCCTCTATCTAATGGCGTTCAACGCTACCCAAGAATACCATTCGGAACCTAAGCTCCCCTTTCTAATGGCGTTCAACGCTACCCAAGAATACCATTCGGAACCTCAGCTCCTCTATCTAATGGCGTTCAACGCTACCCAAGAATACCATTCGGAACCTCAGCTCCTCTATCTAATGGCGTTCAACGCTACCCAAGAATACCATTCGGAACCTCAGCTCCTCTATCTAATGGCGTTCAACGCTACCCAAGAATACCATTCGGAACCTCAGCCCCTCTTTTTAATGGCGTCCAACGCTAGCCAAGAATACCATTCGAAACCTCAGCTCCTCTATCTAATGGCGTTCAACGCTACCCAAGAATACCATTCGGAACCTCAGCTCCTCTATCTAATGGCGTTCAACGCTACCCAAGAATACCATTCGGAACCTCAGCTCCTCTATCTAATGGCGTTCAACGCTACCCAAGAATACCATTCGGAACCTCAGCTCCTCTATCTAATGGCGTTCAACGCTACCCAAGAATACCATTCGGAAACTCAGCTCCTCTATCTAATGGCGTTCAACGCTACCCAAGAATACCATTCGGAACCTCAGCTTTTCTATCTAATGGCATTCAACGCTACCCAAGAATACCATTCGGAACCTCAGCTCCTCTTTCTAATGGCGTTCAACGCTACCCAAGAATACCATTCGGAACCTCAACTCCTCTTTCTAATGGCGTTCAACGCTACCCAAGAATACCATTCGGAACCTCAGCTCCTCTATCTAATGGCGTTCAACGCTACCCAAGATTACCTTTCGGAAGCTCAGCTTCTCTATCTAATGGCGTTCAACGCTACCCAAGAAGACCATTCGGAACCTCAGCTCCTCTATCTAATGGCGTTCAATGCTACCCAAGATTACCATTCGGAACCTCAGCACCTCTATCTGATGGCATTCAACGCTACCCAAGAATACCATTCGGAACCTCAGCTCCTCTATCTAATGGCGTTCAACGCTACCCAAGAATACCATTCGGAACCTCAGCTCCTCTATCTGATGGCGTTCAACGCTACCCAAGAATACCTTTCGGAAGCTCAGCTCCTCTATCTAATGGCGTTCAACGCTACCCAAGAATACCGTTCGGAAGCTCAGCTCCTTTATCTAATGACGTTCAACGCTACCCAAGAATAACATTCGGAACCTCAGCTTCTCTATCTAATGCCGTTCAACGCTACCCAAGAATACCATTCGGAACCTCAGCTCCTCTTTCTAATGGCGTTCAACGCTACCCAAGAATACCATTCGGAACCTCAGCTCCTCTTTCTAATGGCGTTCAACGCTACCCAAGAATACCATTCGGAACCTCAGCTCCTCTATCTAATGGCGTTCAACGCTACCCAAAAATACCATTCGGAACCTCAGCCCCTCTTTCTAATGGCGTTCAACGCTACCCAAGAATACCATTCGGAACCTCAGCTCCTCTATCTAATGGCGTTCAACGCTACCCAAGAATACCATTCGGAACCTCAGCTCCTCTATCTAATGGCGTTCAACGCTACCCAAGAATACCATTCGGAACCTCAGCTCCTCTATCTAATGGCGTTCAACGCTACCCAAGAATACCATTCGGAACCTCAGCCCCTCTATCTAATGGCGTTCAACGCTACCCAAGAATACCATTCGGAACCTCAGCTCCTCTATCTAATGGCGTTCAACGCTACCCAAGAATACCATTCGGAACCTCAGCTCCTCTATCTAATGCCGTTCAACGCTACCCAAGAATACCATTCGGAACCTCAGCTCCTCTATCTAATGGCGTTCAACGCTACCCAAGAATACCATTCGGAGCCTCAGCTCCTCTATCTGAAGGCGTTCAACGCTACCCAAGAATACCATTCGGAACCTCAGCTCCTCTATCTAATGACTTTCAACGCTACCCAAGAATACCATTCGGAATCTCAGCTCCTCTATCTAATGGCGTTCAACGCTACCCAAGAGTACCATTCGGAACCTCAGCCCCTCATTCTAATGGCGTTCAACGCTACCCAAGAATACCATTCGGAACCTCAGCTCCTCTATCTAATGGCGTTCAACGCTACCCAAGATTACCATTCGGAACCTCAGCTCTTTCTAATGGCGTTCAACGCTACCCAAGAATACCATTCGGAACCTCAGCTCCTCTTTCTAATGGCGTTCAACGCTACCCAAGAATACCATTCGGAACCTCAGCTCCTCTATCTAATGGCGTTCAACGCTACCCAAGAATACCATTCGGAACCTCAGCTCCTCTATCTAATGGCGTTCAACGCTACCCAAGAATACCATTCGGGAGCCCAGCTCCTCTATCTAATGGCGTTCAACGCTACCCAAGAATACCATTCGGAGCCTCAGCTCCTCTATCTAATGGCGTTCAACGCTACCCAAGAATACCATTCGGAACCTCAGCTCCTCTATCTAATGGCGTTCAACGCTACCCAAGAATACCATTCGGAAGCCTAGCTCCTCTATCTAATGGCGTTCAACGCTACCCAAGAATACCATTCGAAACCTCAGCTCCTCTATCTAATGGCGTTCAACGCTACCCAAGAATACCATTCGGAACCTCAGCTCCTCTTTCTAATGGCGTTCAACGCTACCCAAGAATACCATTCGGAACCTCAGCTCCTCTATCTAATGGCGTTCAACGCTACCCAAGAATACCATTCGGAACCTCAGCCCCTCTTTCTAATGGCGTTCAACGCTACCCAAGAATACCATTCGGAACCTCAGCTCCTCTATCTAATGGCGTTCAACGCTACCCAAGAATACCATTCGGTACCTCGGCCCCTCTTTCTAGTGGGGTTCAACGCTACCCAAGAATACCATTCGGAACCTCAGCTCCTCTATCTAATGGCGTTCAACGCTACCCAAGAATACCATTCGGAACCTCAGCTCCTCTATCTAATGACGTTCAACGCTACCCAAGAATACCATTCGGAACCTCAGCTCCTCTATCTAATGGCGTTCAACGCTACCCAAGAATACCATTCGGAAGCCCAGCTCCTCTATCTAATGGCGTTCAACGCTACCCAAGAATACCATTCGGAGCCTCAGCTCCTCTATCTGAAGGCGTTCAACGCTACCCAAGAATACCATTCGGAACCTCAGCTCCTCTATCTAATGACTTTCAACGCTACCCAAGAATACCATTCGGAATCTCAGCTCCTCTATCTAATGGCGTTCAACGCTACCCAAGATTACCATTCGGAACCTCAGCTCTTTCTAATGGCGTTCAACGCTACCCAAGAATACCTTTCGGAACCTCAGCTCCTCTATCTAATGGCGTTCAACGCTACCCAAGAATACCATTCGGAACCTCAGCTCCTCCAACAAATGGCGTTCAACGCTACCCAAGAATACCATTCGGAACCTCAGCTCCTCTATCTAATGGTGTTCAATGCTACCCAAGATTACCATTCGGAACCTCAGCTCCTCTATATAATGGCGTTCAACGCTACCCAAGATTACCTTTCGGAACCTCAGCTCCTCTATCTAATGGCGTCCAACGCTACCCAAGATTACCTTTCGGAACCTCAGCTCCTCTATCTAATGGCGTTCAACGCTACCCAAGAATACCATTCGGAACCTCAGCTCCTCTTTCTAATGGCGTTCAACGCTACCCAAGAATACCATTCGGAACCTCAGCCCCTCTTTCTAATGGCGTTCAACGCTACCCAAGAATACCATTCGGAACCTCAGCTCCTCTTTCTAATGGCGTTCAACGCTACCCAAGAATACCATTCGGAACCTCAGCTCCTCTTTCTAATGGCGTTCAACGCTACCCAAGAATACCATTCGGAACCTCAGCTCCTCTATCTAATGGCGTTCAACGCTACCCAAGAATACCATTCGGAACCTCAGCTCCTCTATCTAATGCCGTTCAACGCTACCCAAGAATACCATTCGGAACCTCAGCTCCTCTATCTAATGGCGTTCAACGCTACCCAAGAATACCATTCGGAACCTCAGCTCCTCTATCTAATGGCGTTCAACGCTACCCAAGAATACCATTCGGAACCTCAGCTCCTCTATCTAATGGCGTTCAACGCTACCCAAGAATACCATTCGGAACCTCAGCTCCTCTTTCTAATGGCGTTCAACGCTACCCAAGAATACCATTCGGAACCTCAGCTCCTCTTTCTAATGGCGTTCAACGCTACCCAAGAATACCATTCGGAACCTCAGCTCCTCTTTCTAATGGCGTTCAACGCTACCCAAGAATACCATTCGGAACCTCAGCTCCTCTATCTAATGGCGTTCAACGCTACCCAAGAATACCATTCGGAACCTCAGCTCCTCTTTCTAATGGCGTTCAACGCTACCCAAGAATACCATTCGGAACCTCAGCTCCTCTATCTAATGGCGTTCAACGCTACCCAAGAATACCATTCGGAACCTCAGCTCCTCTTTCTAATGGCGTTCAACGCTACCCAAGAATACCATTCGGAACCTCAACTCCTCTTTCTAATGGCGTTCAACGCTACCCAAGAATACCATTCGGAACCTCAGCTCCTCTATCTAATGGCGTTCAACGCTACCCAAGAATACCATTCGGAACCTCAGCTCCTCTATCTAATGGCGTTCAACGCTACCCAAGAATACCATTCGGAACCTCAGCTCCTCTTTCTAATGGCGTTCAACGCTACCCAAGAATAACATTCGGAACCTCGGCTCTTCTATCTAATGGCGTTCAACGCTACCCAAGAATACCATTCGGAACCTAAGCTCCTCTTTCTAATGGCGTTCAACGCTACCCAAGAATACCATTCGGAACCTCAGCTCCTCTTTCTAATGGCGTTCAACGCTACCCAAGAATACCATTCGGAACCTCAGCTCCTCTATCTAATGGCGTTCAACGCTACCCAAGAATACCATTCGGAACCTCAGCTCCTCTATCTAATGGCGTTCAACGCTACCCAAGAATACCATTCGGAACCCCAGCTCCTCTATCTAACGGCGTTCAACGCTACCCAAGAATACCATTCGGAACCTCAGCTCCTCTATCTAATGGCGTTCAACGCTACCCAAGAATACCATTCGGAACCTCAGCTCCTCTATCTAATGGCGTTCAACGCTACCCAAGAATACCATTCGGAATCTCAGCTCCTCTATCTAATGGCGTTCAACGCTACCCAAGAATACCATTCGGAACCTCAGCTCCTGTTTCTAATGGCGTTCAAGGCTACCCGAGAATACCATTCGGAACCTCAGCTCCTCTATCTAATGGCGTTCAACGCTACCCAAGAATACCATTCGGAACCTCAGCTCCTCTTTCTAATGGCGTTCAACGCTACCCAAGAATTCCTTTCGGACCCTCAGCTCCTCTATCTAATGGCGTTCAACGCTACCCAAGAATACCATTCGGAACCTCAGCTCCTCTATCTAATGGCGTTCAACGCTACCCAAGAATACCATTCGGAACCTCAGCTCCTCTATCTAATGTCGTTCAACGCTACCCAAGAATTCCATTCGGAACCTCAGCTCCTCTATCTAATGCCGTTCAACGCTACCCAAGAATACCATTCGGAACCTCAGCTCCTCTATCTAATGGCGTTCAACGCTACCCAAGAATACCATTCGGAAGCCCAGCTCCTCTATCTAATGGCGTTCAACGCTACCCAAGAATACCTTTCGGAAGCTCAGCTCCTCTTTCTTATGGCGTTCAACTCTACCCAGGAATACCATTCGGAACCCCAGCTCCTCTTTCTAATGGCGTTCAACGCTACCCAAGAATACCTTTCGGAACCTCAGCTCCTCTATCTAATGGCGTTCAACGCTACCCAAGAATACCATTCGGAACCTCAGCTCCTCTATCTAATGGCGTTCAACGCTACCCAAGAATACCATTCGGAACCTCAGCTCCTCTATCTAATGGCGTTCAACGCTACCCAAGAATACCATTCGGAACCTCAGCTCCTCTATCTAATGGCGTTCAACGCTACCCAAGAATACCATTCGGAACCTCAGCTCCTCTATCTAATGGCGTTCAACGCTACCCAAGAATACCATTCGGAACCTCAGCTCCTCTATCTAATGGCGTTCAACGCTACCCAAGAATACCATTCGGAACCTCAGCCCCTCTTTCTAATGGCGTTCAACGCTACCCAAGAATACCATTCGGAACCTCAGCCCCTCTTTCTAATGGCGTTCAACGCTACCCAAGAATACCATTCGGAACCTCAGCTCCTCTATCTAATGGCGTTCAACGCTACCCAAGAATACCATTCGGAACCTCAGCTCCTCTATCTAATGGCGTTCAACGCTACCCAAGAATACCATTCGGAACCTCAGCCCCTCTTTCTAATGGCGTTCAACGCTACCCAAGAATACCATTCGGAACCTCAGCTCCTCTATCTAATGGCGTTCAACGCTACCCAAGAATACCATTCGGAACCTCAGCTCCTCTATCTAATGGCGTTCAACGCTACCCAAGAATACCATTCGGAACCTCAGCTCCTCTATCTAATGGCGTTCAACGCTACCCAAGAATACCATTCGGAACCTCAGCTCCTCTATCTAATGGCGTTCAACGCTACCCAAGAATACCATTCGGAACCTCAGCTCCTCTATCTAATGGCGTTCAACGCTACCCAAGAATACCATTCGGAACCTCAGCTCCTCTATCTAATGGCGTTCAACGCTACCCAAGAATACCATTCGGAACCTCAGCTCCTCTATCTAATGGCGTTCAACGCTACCCAAGAATACCATTCGGAACCTCAGCTCCTCTTTCTAATGGCGTTCAACGCTACCCAAGAATACCATTCGGAACCTCAGCCCCTCTTTCTAATGGCGTTCAACGCTACCCAAGAATACCATTCGGAACCTCAGCTCCTCTTTCTAATGGCGTTCAACGCTACCCAAGAATACCATTCGGAACCTCAGCTCCTCTTTCTAATGGCGTTCAACGCTACCCAAGAATACCATTCGGAACCTCAGCTCCTCTTTCTAATGGCGTTCAACGCTACCCAAGAATACCATTCGGAACCTCAGCTCCTCTTTCTAATGGCATTCAACGCTACCCAAGAATACCATTCGGAACCTCAGCTCCTCTATCTAATGGCGTTCAACGCTACCCAAGAATACCATTCGGAACCTCAGCTCCTCTATCTAATGGCGTTCAACGCTACCCAAGAATACCATTCGGAACCTCAGCTCCCCTTTCTAATGGCGTTCAACGCTACCCAAGAATACCATTCGGAACCTCAGCTCCTCTATCTAATGGCGTTCAACGCTACCCAAGAATACCATTCGGAACCTCAGCTCCTCTATCTAATGGCGTTCAACTCTACCCAAGAATACCATTCGGAACCTCAGCTCCTCTATCTAATGGCGTTCAACGCTACCCAAGAATACCATTCGGAACCTCAGCTCCTCTATCTAATGGCGTTCAACGCTACCCAAGAATACCATTCGGAACCTCAGCTCCTCTATCTAATGGCGTTCAACGCTACCCAAGAATACCATTCGGAACCTCAGCCCCTCTTTCTAATGGCGTTCAACGCTACCCAAGAATACCATTCGGAACCTCAGCTCCTCTATCTAATGGCGTTCAACGCTACCCAAGAATACCATTCGGAACCTCAGCTCCTCTTTCTAATGGCGTTCAACGCTACCCAAGAATACCATTCGGAACCTCAGCTCCTCTTTCTAATGGCGTTCAACGCTACCCAAGAATACCATTCGGAACCTCAGCTCCTCTTTCTAATGGCGTTCAACGCTACCCAAGAATACCATTCGGAACCTAAGCTCCTCTTTCTAATGGCGTTCAACGCTACCCAAGAATACCATTCGGAACCTCAGCTCCTCTTTCTAATGGCGTTCAACGCTACCCAAGAATACCATTCGGAACCTCAGCTCCTCTTTCTAATGGCGTTCAACGCTACCCAAGAATACCATTCGGAACCTCAGCTCCTCTATCTAATGGCGTTCAACGCTACCCAAGAATACCATTCGGAACCTCAGCCCCTCTTTCTAATGGCGTTCAACGCTACCCAAGAATACCATTCGGAACCTCAGCTCCTCTATCTAATGGCGTTCAACGCTACCCAAGAATACCATTCGGAACCTCAGCTCCTCTATCTAATGCCGTTCAACGCTACCCAAGAATACCATTCGGAACCTCAGCTCCTCTATCTAATGCCGTTCAACGCTACCCAAGAATACCATTCGGAACCTCAGCTCCTCTATCTAATGGCGTTCAACGCTACCCAAGAATACCATTCGGAAGCCCAGCTCCTCTATCTAATGGCGTTCAACGCTACCCAAGAATACCATTCGGAACCTCAGCTCCTCTATCTAATGGCGTTCAACGCTACCCAAGAATACCATTCGGAACCTCAGCTCCTCTTTCTAATGGCGTTCAACGCTACCCAAGAATACCATTCGGAACCTCAGCTCCTCTTTCTAATGGCGTTCAACGCTACCCAAGAATACCATTCGGAACCTCAGCCCCTCTTTCTAATGGCGTTCAACGCTACCCAAGAATACCATTCGGAACCTCAGCTCCTCTATCTAATGGCGTTCAACGCTACCCAAGAATACCATTCGGAACCTCAGCCCCTCTTTCTAATGGCGTTCAACGCTACCCAAGAATACCATTCGGAACCTCAGCTCCTCTATCTAATGGCGTTCAACGCTACCCAAGAATACCATTCGGAACCTCAGCTCCTCTATCTAATGGCGTTCAACGCTACCCAAGAATACCATTCGGAACCTCAGCTCCTCTATCTAATGCCGTTCAACGCTACCCAAGAATACCATTCGGAACCTCAGCTCCTCTATCTAATGGCGTTCAACGCTACCCAAGAATACCATTCGGAACCTCAGCTCCTCTATCTAATGGCGTTCAACGCTACCCAAGAATACCATTCGGAACCTCAGCTCCTCTATCTAATGGCGTTCAACGCTACCCAAGAATACCATTCGGAACCTCAGCCCCTCTTTCTAATGGCGTTCAACGCTACCCAAGAATACCATTCGGAACCTCAGCCCCTCTTTCTAATGGCGTTCAACGCTACCCAAGAATACCATTCGGAACCTCAGCCCCTCTTTCTAATGGCGTTCAACGCTACCCAAGAATACCATTCGGAACCTCAGCTCCTCTATCTAATGGCGTTCAACGCTACCCAAGAATACCATTCGGAACCTCAGCTCCTCTATCTAATGGCGTTCAACGCTACCCAAGAATACCATTCGGAAGCCCAGCTCCTCTATCTAATATCGTTCAACGCTACCCAAGAATACCATTCGGAGCCTCAGCTCCTCTATCTAATGGCGTTCAACGCTACCCAAGAATACCATTCGGAAGCCCAGCTCCTCTATCTAATGGCGTTCAACGCTACACAAGAATACCATTCGGAACCTCAGCCCCTCTATCTAATGCCGTTCAACGCTACCCAAGAATACCATTCGGAACCTCAGCTCCTCTTTCTAATGGCGTTCAACGCTACCCAAGAATACCATTCGGAACCTAAGCTCCTCTTTCTAATGGCGTTCAACGCTGCCCAAGAACACCTTTCGGAAGCTCAGCTCCTCTTTCTAATGGCGTTCAACGCTACCCAAGCACACCATTCGGAACATCAGCTCCACTTTCTAATGGCGTTCAACGCTACCCAAGAATACCATTCGGAACCTCAGCTCCTCTTTCTAATGGCGTTCAACGCTACCCAAGAATACCATTCGGAACCTAAGCTCCTCTTTCTAATGGCGTTCAACGCTACCCAAGAATAACATTCGGAACCTCGGCTCTTCTATCTAATGGCGTTCAACGCTACCCAAGAATACCATTCGGAACCTCAGCTCCTCTATCTAATGGCGTTCAACGCTACCCAAGCATACCATTCGGAACATCAGCTCCTCGTTCTAATGGCGTTCGACGCTACCCAAGAATACCATTCGGAACCTCAGCTCCACTTTCTAATGGCGTTCAACGCTACCCAAGAATACCATTCGGAACCTCAGCTCCTCTATCTAATGGCGTTCAACGCTACCCAAGAATACTATTCGGAGCCTCAGCTCTTCTATCTTATGGCGTTCAACGCTACCCAAGCATACCATTCGGAACATCAGCTCCACTTTCTAATGGCGTTCAACGCTACACAAGAATACCATTCGGAACCTCAGCTCCTCTATCTAATGGCATTCAACGCTACCCGAGATCTCGATCTGGTTCGAATTTTGCACGAAAGCGTCAAGAAAGTTTTTTTTTTCTCGATGATGTTGTCTTTACATCAAGTCTCTCGATAGGACATTCGGACTGTGTGAGATCTCGATTATAACACTAAAGCGGACTCGTGGAGTTCCTTCGATAGGAATAAAATCGAAATTTTCCGAAAAAGACGATTTTGTCATATATGTCATATATCCAACGGCTTTAGAGCACTCAACTTTGTAGTTGAGTATTAAGGAATTGGTCTTATCTAATGATATTTATTTCGTCATTTATAGCCCATTTTCCAAACCTTGCCCAGTTTTACTTGTTTTTTGATTTTCGAATAAAGATATAATTAAATAAAATCTTGTCTATAAATCTCAACTGTGAGACTGGGTGCTCTAAAGTCGTTGAATAATGAAGATATGATGAAACTGCCATTTTCGGGCAATTTCGAAAATCTCTCCACTGAAGACACAGTCCAACCTCGGAATCGTTTTCCTGTTTTTCTGCTTATCCGGAAAACGGTCAGGAGACGATTCCAATGTTTCTTCCGAAATCGAGCAAGCCCCTGGAAACGGAGTTACGGCCCATCAAAAATTTTCTAAAATTGAGCATTCCAATTCCAAAGTACATTCAATAAAGAATGAGTATCCAGAGTTTGCAGCGTCAGGAAAATAGATTTGAAAAATCCACTCTCAACACTTGATGGAAAGATAACACACCGGCAGGGAAAAATCACTGACTTTTCATGTGCAGAATTTTCGGTCCAATCTAATATCTGTTGTCCTTATCGGATCAAAATCAACCGCTGTCATAGCAAGCGGTACCGATATAATCGTACCGGAACCTTGTGATCCTAGCACGATTACTCGCTGCACCATCGCCATTTCGCTTGCACTGCATGCCTCAGCAGCGGTTCTCCGCTTTTGCAGACCGGAATTTCGTTCCAATAAGGACAGTTCATTCGTTTCTCTGAATCTAGCGCGGCGATTGGATAAGACGTGATAGATTACGACGGGTCTTGCGGCGTTCGCAACACCACCAGTTAGAGGAGTTTCAATCGCAAGCAACGATGTATCGTTGTGGCTCGTCCATTCACTGAACCGAGATGGTGTATAGCTTATCGTGGTGGCATTCTTGAGCAGTAAACCATGATTTTTCAGCTTTACTCGGCAAACGTTTCGGAAATCACCCCTTCGTTGGAGTTTTTTCACGCGGAAGACACGTCGGGTAACCAACCGTTCAAGCACTATTTCAGAACAAAAGAACTAATTCCATAGAAAACATACAAAAGCGACACCGTATGGCGATTCGAAATAGCTAACCTTTAGTGGGCAGACTGAAGCCTGCCAGACACGTTCAAATAGTCTCAGTTGGCGTTTAGTCTTACCTTGTTAGACTTTCAAATAGTCTTAGTTGGCGTTTAGTCTTACCTCGTTAGACTTTAGAAGGCTGATCCAGCCCATAACCAGACCAAAATCATCAAACAAAACCAACAAAGGTCAACAAAGGTGGGCAATTCTTAGGTAATCGCCACACACTCGTCCTCCCAAGTGATCCCTGGGCTTTTAGAGTTTATTCAAAACGCCTCTGCGCGCAAGATATTTGATTCGCGAGTAAGTGTCGTAACCTCAGTACCGAAACAGTTGTTTTCGTGGATCCGCACTTGTTGTTTTCCCAAAGGAGTGGACACCTTGGACTTTTTCATGCCATCCACGTGTTCCCTAATCCTGACGGTAAGTGCCCTGCCTGTCTCTCCCACATATTCCTCCCTGCACATCTGGCAAGTGATAAGGCACATAGACCACCTTGTCCTAGAGGTGTATAGCTTACTTCTCTGGTGATAATATGTAAATGTATTTTTTGTTTTAGGACATCTGCAAGGGAAGAGAGTAAAACCAAATCTGGTGAGGCTCGTATCTGAATTTCCGCGCTGGTTTCACATAGATATTTATGACGTTATGCAAGAGCTCACTTTTCACAAACCACCGCCCAATTAGGGACGCATCTGAGCGACCTGTACCCGGAAGAGCTCTATCTCACCAGCAGCACAACCACTGCCACATCATCGACTTTTACTCGATCACAATTGAATCTTCCATGTGCTGTGGTTAGAGAACTTCTCTAGCACGCGCTGCGCCGCTATTATACATAAAGTAGTACGTTGCTCCTAGTTAGCGTGTCCACGTGCATTACATTATAAAAGCACAACAAAATGCGATGTTTTTTGTTTGTTACACGAAGACTAAAGTATTTGCCTCTTGCAGAGATTTCGTCCCTGAGAAAGCGCGGCAGATATCGCGCTGCCTACCACAATCGTTGCCCAATCGGCTGTGTTTGCTGCTATCTTTCTAGTATGAAATTAGAGTGAGCGTCCAAATTCAGGCGTCCCTTCAGCAAAAACTAAGCCCAGCCATGAAAGACATGCAGTGCGACCACTTTCTGTTGGCGAATGCTTCCCCTGGGAAGTGACAAGATAGTTCTGAATAGATGTGCGCTGTGCAGCATGCAACATTCACATGACAGGTTCTGCTGACTTTGTATGCATAAGTGATTTTGAGACAGTCGAAATGCTGTTAAAAATGCTGAACTTGGTGAAAACAACGCAACCATGAATATGTCACTCATACATTGCTGCCCATACCTACTACTGAAGGTTAGCCGTTTTTCGTGAGACCATTGTTCCCACTACATACATGCATATACCCTCCAACTATATGGTATCTTCAAAATTGTTAGTCTGATCAATGTGCTCCGTGAGCGTGGCCTCTGCCGGAGTTGACGACTTTGCACTGCCGTGGAGACAGGGCTGGGCACGCGTCCCGGTTAACCTTAGGAGGTTGCATATTGGACGTTGCAGAGAGGGCAAAGGGGGGTGCCTAAATCGGACACCAAAAAAGAAACGAAGTACATGTTCTGTCGAATTTCAGGAGTAAAATAATACACGATTCTCTTCTGGTTTGTCATATTTTGTTCACCGCTTTTTAAGACAAACACAGAATTAAAATTATTGATAGATATGCAGTTTGTGTTCGCAATAATTCATAGTTGCTGTCGAAGCTTCTCATCAACAACTCTATGAATTAAAGATCATATATAATGTGTTTGATCGTTTTGATGAAGGAATAAGCACTACTCTGTTATCTTGTAGCAAGTAAGGATTGATGTGGTTTCATGTTTCTATGGTGTAACGTTCAGTGATTACGTTTGTGGTTACCGACTAGAAGTAAAGATACAAAGACGAGCTATCGTTCACGTTCAGAAAAGGATTAGCGAACTGCTGTATTATGGCAGACTAAAAATACAGATATCACGGTCAGTATAAAAGCTAGCCAACGGAATTTCGTCTATGAGATTGACTTATGAAGAGAGCCGACTGTAAAAATTGAAGACTGCAAGTTCCAGTGAAAGAAGCAAATAATCGTATCTTCCTACTTGAGGAGTACCCTGTACATAAAAACCCGAATTTTATCCATCTTGACTGCCTCAATCCCTTAGAGACTGGGCTCGCCGTGCGCTATGGTGTTTGTCCGCAGCTACACCGCGCACACTGGAGTGGACGCGCGCACGATATTAATTAAAAATGTGTTTTATTACAGAACGGGGAGGAGAAAAGAATCGAAAGTGGAGTAAGTGTAAGAAGGCAGAAATAGGATGCTTTCAAGGTAACCATTTCAGAAATTTAATGTAAATAAACTAAATTGGAGCAGGGTGAATTTTTCGGACTTGACAAGGTTCATCCAAATAAAATTTGTTGATTAAAAACAACATTAACCATGAGAACTAAGAGCATTGGGAGAAAGAGGAGAATCTGGCAAACATTTGAGTAACGAAAGCTTTGATATTCAATGTGATTTAAGGACCTTAAAACTGGTCCCGGTTTTGTCCCGGTTTTCGGGGTGGAACCGGGACGAGATTTAAGGTCCTTAAATCACATTAAAAAACTATCTTGTTGAAGCTAAACTGTCTGCCAGATTCTCCTCTTTCCCACAATATCCTTTGCTCGCATGTTTAATGCTACTTTTGATCAACTAGGTTCGTTTGAATTAAACTTGTCACGGCTAAATACTTACCCCTGCTCCAACTTTGTTTGTTTACATTAAATTTCTAAAATGGGTATATCCAGAATAGACAATTTTCATCATCTTCCATTTCCTTCGGTTTCAATCGTTTTCTCTTCCCCGTTCTGTAATAAAATACATTTTTTATTAATATTGTGTGCGCGTCCATTCCCGTGTGCGCTGTGTAGCTGCGTACGCACACCATATCGCACGGCTAGCCGAGTCTCTAAGAGGTTGCGGCATTCTACGCGGGGAAAAATCGGGTTTTCCACTCCCTACGCATCTCATCAATCCCTACATGGTTCCACAACACAAAATAATTCTGAAAATTTTTTAATCAGAACGATCAAACACGGATTAATCCTTCATACATAGGTTCATGAAAACATTCGATAGAAAGCATTAATTACTGCAATAAAAGTAGCTCTGTTGTTGTTTGTAATTGTTGAATTGTAATGAATAAAAAATAGTTTCATCTTTTGTCACAACCTACCTTCTTATTAAAAGTTTTTTTCATAGGATTGTTTGGAAGTTTAAAAATTACACTACCTTTTTTGTTGACATTTTCGGAATTTTCTTTATTCAGTGCTTCTTTTATAATCTGGTTTATCAAAATAAGGAAGTCAAGATCATGGCTGTTGTGCTCGACTTCTCGGAAAACAGCCGATTTGGATTTCTCATAGGGGGGTGCCTGAAGATTACCGAGCTAAGGGGGGTGCATATTCAACATCGCCATGCCGGGACGTGTGCCCAGCTCTGCGTGGAGATCACAAACGAGCGATTCATTGACTAGGCTCAAAATTCTAAGACGACTATACCATCTATTTCGTAGCGAAATTCATTTCGGCCTGCGCCCACGGGGGCCGGCGCGCGAGTGCGGTCTCTCCTTATCCCTCACACTCTCTCGCTGCTTCTCTATTCGTTTCGCACATGCACGCAAAGGAGGAAAGGAAGATCCGAATTAGAAGGTATGTGCGCTTATTGAAGAAGCCGCGACGCAGCTACGTACGATCGTCTTAACCATACGTAGGAAAAGAGCGATTTTTTTCTGGAAAGTTGACAACTAGAAATTGAGAAGATCGCTTCGCTGTGACGTAGCTTCGTCGCGGCTTAGGCGTCGTTTATACTTCCCCCGCCGGGCGGCGCGGCGAAGTGCAATCCTACAATATTGATCGTGCCGTGCCGCGTGATCAATATTACAGAAATGCAATGTGCCGAGAAGCAGCAGTACTTCTACATACATATCCTTTGGCTCCTGGTTAAATTTAGTGTGCGACTCGCGCTGCACTCACGCGACGCATCGGTTTCGTACGAGCTTCCGCGCCCGCCCTCATCAGCTGAAAATGTGAATTTTTTTAATTTTGAAAAAATTTAGTCTTTTATATTGATGACGTCATTTTTCAACAGTTTTTGATCTTTAAGTGCTGCGCTTGTTACATAACGACCGTTTGCCAAAGTTTTAATTATAGGAATGGCGGAAATCATCGACGTCGGAATCTTCAACAACGAAAAAATTCGGGCATGACCTACATTCAGAAAAACGGTTTTGGGGAAGTAAAAACATAAAGCATTTTCAAACACAAAAACAAATTCAAAATGCAAAAAAAACATTAAGGTGTTTTCTCAGAGATTCGGGCCAGCCTAAACGAAAAATATATCCCGAAAAGATTAACGATCAATGAAAATCTTGCTAGAGAAGTCAAAAGTCAGTAACGAACACTAAATACGAACACTAGGCTCTAATCGCGTAACACCGCGAAATAAAAAGAACCATTGAAATCTGATGTAGAGCTTACAGACCCGGACCCAAAACTGATAAAAAATGTGAGCCATAATGGACAGCATGAACAAATTAAGAAAACAGCACATGATCAGCTTGAGGGGCGGGCGCGGAAGCTCGTACAAAACAGATGCTGAGTCCGCAGTGACACACACTAAATTTTGCACCGAACTAAAGAATAGATAATCTCATTTTGGAAGCTTCATGCAATGCTCCAGTTACCGAAAACCGTCTTCCAGCGCAGTCTTGTGCGATCTGCACCCATTATGCCATACCCAAGGAAAAGTTTTCCAGTCAAAAACTCGAAAACCGAATCCAGTTTTTTACTTCCATCCCGCTCATCCCTAACTGTTCTCTTTACTGAACTATCTGGTGGTAAAAGGCATTCAGTAGAGTGTTTCACCGAATAATATCGATTTTCCAATTATCTCTTATATTTTCTCAGAGACGAGATGATTTTAAAGGCAGTGTTCACGATAAAAATCGTTGTTATGTTTTTCCGCCTATCTTGAAAACTGTCCCAAGCTGATTCCAATGATGTCTCTGAAATCGTACACGACCTTCTGGAAACAGAGTTATAGTCCCTCAAAGTTGTAGCTAAGGAAACATGGTGGACGAGTTTTCCGAGGCTTGTAACCTCCGTCTTTTGCCGCCGATGTAGTCGAGCTGACCTGAGTAAAGACAGAAGTTGAGAATGAAGGGAAGAACGGGGCTTTTGATCGGAAACCTTCGCTCATCTCGCGATCTCAAGCATCCATTTGTTTACGTCGGTGGGCGTGTCATGCGCTTTTGAGGTTTGCCTTGCGCTCGAAGTGGCAATTTCGGGCTCTTTTGGAGCTTTTCCTGGCTCGTTTTCATGAGTTCTTTCGACGTCAACGTTACAGTGTGGCCCTCCACTACCCATTCCTAGTGGAAACTAAGACACATTTTTGATCGTGAACACTGCCTTTAACTGCCCTTGGTATCAAACACTACGTGAGTGGCAAGGTTTCCATAATTGATGAAAAAGTAAATTTCTGTCCAATCGCAGAATCGCCATAACCATTTATTCGATTATTCGAATATTCGAATAAAAACTCAATTAATTGGCTGTGGCGAGTTAATGAGTGGACGAAACCCCACTTTTTTATCAAATATGAGAACCTTTCACTTACCCAAATAAGTGATAAGAAGTGCTGTTAAAACCATTTCGATCATGAAGAGACAACTAGATTTATTCGGAAAAATCGATATTATTCGTTTGATATACTCTAGCATTCAGGAACACCGCTTGCTACAAGTGATGTTGGAAATGCGGAAATCTTCTTTTATTTTCTATGCGTGGGTTGAATGCTTGCTTATATGTATGTATGCTCGTTTCTGGGGCAAAAAACGTGCCTCGAAAACTTGTAGCAGTTAGAAAAAGGTGGAAAAGTACTGCAGCATAGCTCTTGTGTACCAGTTTCCTCAGTTACAAAATACGCTTTCATCCAAAATCAGCATTCACTCGGAAAAACCAGACGGATTTCAGTTTTTTTCACAAATAAGCTCTGGCAAATCACTAGTGACCTGCGGATTTCGATTATCACCAGCAGCGGAGCGGTGAGCCTCGATAAAATATAACTAGTGATAAGGAGGTTCCGACAATAAAGCCACCGCTCTGCGCTGTGATAACCGAAAACGGGAGTTCACTTGAAATGAACCAGAATCTACATAGTTCCCACTGGTTGGACTATCGTAGGAAATGCAGATTATTCGTGAGTAAAACTACACTATTTCTCCAGTCGTCTACATCTAATTCAAGCTTTTTTTCAAATTATCAGTATTGCTGAAAACTCTCGATCAAGAATGTATATAGAGAAACTGAAATCCCTCCACAAACAGTGCCGCAGCATTCCAAACTAGTTGTGAGTGTTCTATCCAAGAAAGCACTGTTAGTCGATCAGGTCGTTTCCAGAGAGATGCATGGTCATTGATGTATGTATATCTATACTCAGACAATCCCGCGCTAGGACCAACTCAGATATTTGTGGGGAAGTTCCCGAAGACAATAGACCTGGTTTGATCGTTATCACTCGGTCGAGGAGATCTCTCCTCGAAATCTACCCAACGATAAGGCGTTCGAAACAGCCGACTCGAGGTGGAGAACAAGGGAAGTTCGCTTCACGGTTGTTCCCACGGCCTCCCCCCGAGCACGGTGAACGAGAAAACAAAGCCGCAGCGTATACGGTGATACAGACTAGCTAGTCTCAAGGTGGTCTCGCAATTTGAGGAGGCAGGTTAGCCTCTCAAGGACTGTGTGAGGTATCTCTGTCCGGATTTCAGAGGAGATAACAAGCTTCTCTGTAACCTCTCTTCAAAGGTAAACAATTTTTGGACCTATTCCTGCTTTCGAAGAGCAGGAAACTGTTGGAAACAGCCAGTTCCGGCAAGCTGAATTTGATATATTAATGATTAGTGGGTGTTGATTTGCGACAGCTTGGGGAAGACTGGCGATCGGGAAAACAAGGGAAGACCTGCTGTCCAGAGGTCCTCTCCGCCTCCCCTCGATTCGGGGGGAGTTCCCCAGTTGTTTCGAGGGAAGTTCTGCTGTTGTTCTCGGGAACATCTCCACGAATGTCTGGGAACATGAGCTTCGTGGTTGTTCCGCTACTTCCCAAAACTCCCCAGTTTTCGTGGCCACTACTGTCGCTATTCCACGATTGTTCGACTAATAGCTAAAAGAAGAAGTGTAGTTCGACAAAGTGGTAGCCGAACAGAAAATTCGCGAGGAGCCGAGCAGAAAACTCGCTAGTAGTCGAACCGAAACTACGGTCTGGTCAGCAACCGGGGCGGCATCCTCACAGCAGAGATGGGGGAAGTCCCCCACAGTCTGCCCCGGTGGTATCTCCCCGGCTGCTGACCGTGAGGGACTTGCCTCAAGCCCAAGATTACCATCCAGCACCTGGACTGTCCTGAAAGTTGACCATTGGTCTCTCTCTTGATGGAGGCCCGAAGTCATCTTCCAGGATCAACTTTGAAAAGCCGAACGAGGCACCCGATGAGATGGGGCCGATTATATACCTTTTGCTCCACTTGAGTAGGTGATACTGATACGGGACAGGAGAAAACACAAACAACATCAAATGCTGTTGTTTGTGTGAAATAGTCTGTAGCTAGCGAGCTTGTGAAACAGTCTTAAATGAAGTGATCTTTTAATAGCTGATGCTGGGCGGAGCTGGGAGAAGCCTGTACGGCTACTAGGGTGAGATTGTCTGAGAATCCATCATAATTGCGGGAAACCATGACGCTACTATAATATCTTTATAATAGTTGCGTTTGTTTTGCGGAAAACACAATGGGAGAAATGAAGAAGCAACCGCTCCGCTCCAAAGATAGAGGGTTATACGCGGCTCCCAAGAGATATGAAAGAAAACATATCAGGACTGCGTTCCAATGATATTTCCATGAGAGGAAAAATCTCAGACATTGGGATTGGCGAACCGCCGACATTCGCTTGGCGAGCGAAAACCATTCCCGGTGTCGGACAGCCATTAGCCGGCGGTCTGCCAAAACTCTGCCAGCGGTCCGCCAGGACGTTGGCCGACTGCTGGCAGCCTCTTGGCTAATATCTGGCAGCCCGCTGTTAAGCAATAATTTGCCACCGGTCCGCCAGTCTCTTGGTAGACCGATGAGCCGAGGTGGGTCCCTCACCGCAGATCATTGCGTAGGAGATCGCGTGACCCGCCCCACCTCCCCCGCCTAGCCGTGGGGTCTTACCCCTCAGCTGCCAAAAATATGCTAGCCTCTGTAGAGTGACTTCATGTCACCTTCCAGGGCCGGCATCAAAGTGCCGAGTGAATACTCATTGGACTGAATCGCCTTATATACCGGCTCGGCTTATCAATGAAATCAGAGATCAAACAATAACATGTTAAAATGTGAGTATTCGTCAACTCTCGAGTGCCAGCCATGTGACGACTCAGTGCCAAGCGAAGGCCACTGGCGGTTATGCGCCAGCCGAGTGCCGCTAATTTCGAGGTTTGATCGCCTTTGCCAGCTGATTGCAATTTATCACGCAGCTTTCAGGCAGCTGGCACATTTTCGCCAGCGGTCGGCCGCTAGCTCTAAATGGGATGACAAGGATGAGCCAGCTGTTGGCCTCGTAATTGCCAATTGCCAGCTAAATGCCTGTTATTCCCCAGCTGTTAGGCAACTGGCACATATTCGCCAGCCGTCCGTCGCTGGCATTAAATGACATGCAGAATGTATGCCAATTGTTTGCCTCGCGCTGCTCCCAATTTCTGAGATGTATATGATGGGATCGCAGCGATCAGCGATGGAACTCTGAAAACCCCCAACAAGGGAATGACCAGACCTGGTCGCCATTACTATCCATGAGACCAGGGCCGGTAGTAATTTGGCCTTAAAGGCATCGTACGTATAATAGGAAACCGTATAATATTTTTTCATGTGTTTGTGTAGCTTGACCTCTCTAGTGAACGAAAATAATTAAAGCGCCTATGAAAAACCTCCATTTGTGAAGAAAATTCATTCGGAACACATTGTAAATACGAATTTGAATTCCGTGCCAAAATCGTTTTTGAGGTTTTTCTGCATTTGGGGGCCTCGTCACTGACATTTTGGAAGTTTTTCTGCATGTGGAGTTTGTGGCGTAACTGTTTTTAATGCTGCTTGACGGTCGCATCAATATTCTATGAAAAAGTGCTAGATGACTGGTGAGAACTGGTGGCGGATCCTCATCTTCAACCTCTTCCAACCTCAGAACCCTACGTTTTTGAAGCGCCAAAGCTCTCCTGTGTGGTATACCGGGCTCATTCATAAGGTTTAGCATAAATTTTATTTTTCTTGATGGTTTTTTCTCGTCAAAATGGTCGCACCGGTGAAGGGTGTAATGAGGCTTGCGATGACTATGGAGTTGCAGCCGGCTATCTTTTGAAATGTTGATACTTGTTTCCGAGCTCTGAGCAAATACTGTGGACTTTTTGTGCTTAATGGGAATCGCTAGGAAATACACCAACCTATTTTCATGAAATGGTTCCGAATTTAGAGTGAGTGCTCCCGCTTGAATTGTATTTTCTCTCGAAAAAAATATTGCAGAACTGCTTCTTTACTTGCCGCAGGCTGGTTGGCCACCTTACCGGTCGCATGTGGGGAGCCAGTAAACCCATGACCCGAAGTTCCGGTAATATCCAATGTGCCATAGCTGGCTGGCACGGCAAACCTTTGCTTCTTTGGCCTGCAGAGAGATGAAGTCCTACGGACATTTTCATTTTGAAACGAATTTTTAAAAAAAAATATGCTCACACATATTCAACCATTCCTGTAAAACGTGTCGAGGTTTCGAACTTTGATGCCTCTTAGTTCTTTTCTCTTTGTCTGCATTGACCTAGTTGCCGATCATTTTTTTTATTTTGTTGATTTTTTTGGACTTTTTTTTTTGTTTTCCTTCGCATGGAATATTTTTTCTTCTTAATGGTCCGCAGGTTGTTTATGGGAGATTTCTATGGAACGTAATAAATAAATAAATAAATAAATAAATAAATAAATAAATAAATAAATAAATAAATAAATAAATAAATAAATAAATAAATAAATAAATAAATAAATAAATAAATAAATGGATAAATAAAAATAGAAATTGGGTCAGAATTAAGAGTAATGAGCATCTTCCATAAATGTGGAGGTAATGGCTGTCCAAATGAGGAACCATGGCAATGTAAAAGAGCACATGTCAAGATGTTGGCAAAACTTACCGAGTGGATAGGCTGCCAGCCACGCCCATCTGTTCGATGTTACGAGAGCAGCGCGACATTGCACTGCGCCATTGCGCCCCGCAGTCTCTCGCTGATAAAGAGGATGAGGTTATTCGCCAATGAAGGCAGAACAGGACAACTACACGGCCGGGGTTCAATCCACTGCCTGTATTTGGCGAATCGGGAAATCGCTCACCTGACAAGAGAATTCGCAGATTTTGAATCAACGAATCAAACAACCTCTATGAATTTTCGGACAAACTGCTTTTCCGAATTCATTCTTTCCAATTATTTTAAGTGAATGATGGCTCCGAATGAGTCCGCTGGATTTTTTTGAATTGACGATCAAATTCGAAAATCAGACTCGTGTTTAATTCCAGGGTTGCTCAAAGTTTTATCCGTTTATTAACGCCAAATTTTCGATTAATTTTTGAATAAGACATGGGTCCAATAGAAATTTTATGCTCGCTTATTATTGGGATGTTGTGTGCTATTCAATTTAGGAAGCCAAATTACAGTATTTACAGCCACCTTTTGAAAAAAAGGCAGCCCAACTCGGTGAAAAAGATAGTCCGATTCTCGTGAGTTTCTTGTATCGAGTTTTTTATTCGAACTTTTAAAATATAGTACATATCGTTGCGCAAATTTTAGGCCAGCTTTGCTAGAGCAATTTTTGTTATTGAAACAGATGTCTTTCCCTGCAATACATCTGCTAAAACGACGACGGCGGCCCATCAATTCCAAACTTCGAGTTTTAATTATTCTTGCATTACGGAAGCAAATCGTATGATCTTTCGATGAATTAAGTACAGCTAGGGCAATGTGAAGGTACCTATTCACACTTGAAATCAAAGGTCTTCTTGTCACAATGGTTTCCTAGCTTATAAGCTGAAGGATTTAGAATTTGTCCAGAAATTCTCGTTTGCTGAAGTGTGCCCTGTAAGCACTCATTCCATAAAGAAAAGTATAGAAAATGAATCTGGATCACTTGTGCAATTGATAGGAAACGTTTCATCGCAGGCCCTGCGCGCGCGACGTTTCTGTGAATTGATTGCAAACGGTGTTCACCTCAAAAGCAAAGCAATTTCGGGAAAAAAGTGGTCGTAAGCCATATCCTTGAGTATCCACTTGGACCTTGAATACGGCTGCGTTTTGAAAAAATCAAGAGAAAACTAAATGTGCAACAAAATTTCCTTTTTCAAGAAATCGAACTCTTTTTCACCATTTTTTTCAATTTCCTTCGTTTTAACAAAAGATAGCTCGGGTATAATTATCGAAAACTGACAAACTAGACTTACCTTAAAGGCAGTGTTCACAATGAAAATCGTTTTTCTGTTTTTCCGCCTATCTTGAAAACGGCCCCATGCTGATTCCAATGGTATCTCTGAAATCATATAAGACCTTCTGTTAACGCAGGTATGGTCCATCAAAGATTGAGCTATGGAAACATGGTGGACGAGTTGTCCGAGGCTTGTAACTTCCGTCTTTTGCAGCCGATCTATGCGAGCTGACCTGAGTAAGGAGAGAAGCTGAGAATGAAGGGAAGAACGGGGCTAATGATTGAAAATCATCGCTCATCTCACGATCTCGAGCATTCATTTGTTCACGTCGGTGGGCGTGTGAAGCGCTTTTGGGGTTTTCAATGCGCTCGTAGTTGCAACTTCGGGCTCTTTTAGGGCTCTTCCTGGCTCGTTTTCATGCTTTCTTTCGACGTTAACGTTACAGAGTGTCCCTCCACTACCCAATCCTAGCCGAATTTCGAAAACTTTTTTCATCGTGAACACTGCCTTTAATAGAAAACGGTCTTATTTCACCTCTAAGTATCTTGGTTTACCTCCGATTTAAAATTTAAACGGGAGGTTTAAATGTACTCGGAGGACATTTTGCTCAGGTTCAATTGAAATCTATGTGTCTCCACCGCCGCTGCATTATTTCATGTGCTCTCACCACCCTGCAATCAGCGACAGCCACCTGTCGCTGATGTTCCCGATCAGTGTCATCCACCAATTTGAAGATGAAGTGTCACTGATTTAGAACAGAGTTGCTCATTAAAAGTTGGCTCTTCTATAAGGGCATCCCCAGGTCACAACCAGCATGTTCGAGTTTGTGTAAGATTAAAGAAAAGATGCAACTCAAATTTGAGATTTAAGTTGCACATCAAGCCAGATTACTACCTCCCCAGATTTTTCTGATCGACTACCTCCCGGGTAGTCATAAAAACCCTATCCTAGCTGCCCGAGTAATAGTAAAAGAAAAGTTATGAGCGTAGAAGTTGCGAGCTCTGTAGGTAAAACAGAAATTTTCTGCCGTAAACTTTCTTTATCGTTCGAATTTTCGAAAACGTAAGTTTTTTTTATTCGTGTTCAGCGGCTCAAATATCCTCTTGGAGAGAAGTTTGGGCGGAAAATTTTTTTTGAACTTTTTATTTATAAAAAAATGTTGAAAATTTTATTATTACTCGGGCATCTAAAATCGGGTTTTTACAAGTACCCGGAAGGTGGTCGATCAGAAAAACATGGCTACATGCGTAGACTCTCTGGCAGACAAGTCTGATCACTTCCTAGTATGAAGAAACTTCAAATGCGCCCAACTTTTAGCCTATAGCTCATCATACTTCATCAAAACCATTTTTCCTCAACTGGAAATCTTATCGCAACAAATGCGCCCAACTTTTAGCCTATAGCTCATCATACTTCATCAAAACCATTTTTCATCAACTGGAAATCTTATCGCAACAAGCCCCAGCTTGTCGCAAAATAAGTAACAGTTTTTTCTTGAAAAATCATTTCTTCCTCGTTTGGATGGGCACTTTCAGAAAAAAGTAGTACAACATTCGAGAGCGCCTTTTTTCATCTTTAGTTCACACCAGTGCTGTCACCTCTCGGATGCTGCAAAAAATGAGCACCTGCTGGAGGTCTTTTAGCTCACTTTTGCAGGGGAAATCGCGAACAGCTTTGCGGTCGATAGAACCATTTGGTATCCGAGGGTTGCGTTTGGGTGCACCTTGAGTACTCTGGGGGGATTCCCCATCAAACGCCGCCGCCGGTTGGTTATCTCTCCAGTACGACCTCGTGCACCGACGGACAAACAGTCAGTGACCGAGAACTCTGACAGTATGCCAAAACATTAATACTATTGCCTCATTGAGAGACATCAAATATTCATGATGATACGATATTCCAGCGAAATCATGTGGAAGGTCTCTGAAATCGACAGCTCAGCACAGACAAAGGGGGGGGGCGGGGGTGTTGTACTCTCATCGAAAGGCGTCATTCCAAATATAGCATACATGCAGAGTTGAACACTCGACATGTGCAGTGCTGCCGTGTTGTTGTGTTGCATCCTTCACATTTCCATCGCGTTTGTGATGCCCTTGAGCTGACATTACGCTATGTTTAACGAGTCCATAACTTGCACGTACGTCTGTACATTCGCCTAACACCTGTAGCGCCTCCTTAGGCTAATGGTGCGCGTCATCTGTTCCTAAGACGGCCAATGCCCTTGCTCTAATGCTGGTCCCGCCGCGGTTTGTAGTAAAGGACCTGTCCGTCGCTCATGACAGTGGCAGAATGCAATGGACTTTTCAGAGCTGGTACAAATGCTACATTATGTGTAGTCGTGTATCATGCATAAAATATTAGCAAGATTCAAATCACCTTTCTGACATGAAACGTTTTTCAAATTGGTTTCTAGATTGATTCCGCAAGTATTTTTCGCTTTCACAGGGGAAATTATCGGCTAGTAGCATTCAATGGGATTCCTCAAAGAGATTGGTCCCAATAAATGGCGCGCCTCCTCATTAAAATTTTATTCTTTTCTTCAAGATCTACATCTCCGAAAAAACGAGGGCTGGGAGTTCGATTTTTTGTTTGCGCCACAGATGAAAATTCGAAAAAACTTGTCGATTGATGATGAAACCAGTGTCTGACAACTGAGATCGCTGGGAAATACCTAAATAATTTCGGATTAGGAGCATCTTGTCTTTCCTGAAAGGAGAGTTATTCAAAAAGATTAGATCTTTCACATCGAGTTGCGTGATGTGCGTGAGTTCCAACAAGGTAGTCAGCTTCAAATTCACGTGTTCATTGGTGCTTTGGGAATGCCCACCCTTCGATGTACGGATATCCAGTGGAGGCGGAGGAGGTGATATACGGTGGGGGGGAGGCAGTCACGTTTCTGCGGGCAGATTTCGTTGCGTTGTTTCCACTCTGTCGCTGACAGTCAAACGTGTCACCATGTCAGTGATTCTCTTTTTATTCTCTCGCAAGGAGAATCACCGTACTCCGGGCGCAGGATCAAAGTTGGGTCATGCTTCCTTATGCATCTAAAAACTCGAACTTCAAGACAGTATGGGCGATGAAGGTCGTTTAAGAACATCCGGTGAGAAACCTGACTATGGGTGGCAGCTGTAACCGCCTATTCCAAACAAGTTCTCGAAGCCGGTTACTTAAAGGCACAGTACTTCCTCAGATATGAATTTTGAGATTTTAGTGCAATTGTGTAGAAGACCCCTCCTGTATAACACATGCCAAGTGCGAGATTTCGATTCCTCCAAATAAGCGAGATGTAAGCGACCACCACGGGCCGACCCCCTCCTGCCACCACCACAGGCCCGGCCCCCTTCCCGATTTTCGATCTCAATAGAGGATAGAATGATGGATGATTTTCAACCAAGCCGTCGTTCTTCACTCCCTTTTCGATCTATCTCCTCATCCTGCTTTGCTCTCGTGCCGCGACTGCGAATCAAGAGAAATACAGGCCTGAGACAACTCGTCCACCAAATTTTCGCCCTCAAAATACAGACATTTTCAAGAAGCCCTATCTTCGTTTGTAGGGGATTCTGGACGATTTCAGAAATACCGTTGTGATCAGAATGATACCCTCTCCAAGACAAGGATAAAACCCAAAAAATAATTTTTTGGGTTTCCAGTGCCTTTAAATCAGAATACCGGTAACAGGCCAGCTACAGATTTCAAATGGGCGTGTTGGTTATCACTTGGTATTGGCTATTAATAGTAATGAGATATCGAAAAGCTCTTCTACAGTGCCTTTCATTATATACTTTCACCCTGAATTTTGAAGACATCGCTCTCCAGCGTTGTGCTGGACCTTTACCACTATCATGAGTGGATTCAGTGTGTTGGAAAACCCACATATGCATGGTTCGAGAATTTCATCTTTCCAAGAACTTTTTTATAACACTTTATTCGATTTTCGGCCGTTTTATAATATACTTCCACTCAGCCTAAGAAAGAGGTAATTTCACAATTGAAACGAATCCACATTTATCAGTAGACCACATGTGTTCCACGGTTCCTAGCTAATTTGACAAGTCGATTTGACAAGCTGTTCTTCAAGTTACAGAGGTCCTAGGAGTCAAACAAGCTCGCAATGTCGAGGATAGCTGTTTTTAGCTCATCAATTGAGAAGAAGTGTTTGTAGCCCGTGTATACCCCACGCGTGGTAACTGGTAAGAAGTTCTCCGTATCGTGTTAACAAGGGTTACGTGCTAATCAGATCAAAGCTTTAATATTATAGTGCTAAGACCGTGGTGAAGTGCCTCCCCTACGGCGTATCCTAGTGGGATCTTAGGGATCGCAGCCCTCTTCCTACCTCAAGAAGACGGGAGAAGATAGTGCAAACGTTTTGATTCTCGTCTAAGCCCGCAGGCAAGAGACGGAATCCAGCTGAAGCCAGTTACCGCTACACAATGCCCTCCACTTCGTCAAAGATCCGCCGCCAAAGTTGTGCCGTCAGAAGCATTGGGTTTGTCGCCTCAAGACACGTTGGTCGGACCTCATTCCATCAGGTCTGTATAGATTTGTATCCTTCTTGTTGAGAAAGCTCACAACAACATCACAGACCAGTTTTTAATGAGCATGTGCTGCTCTCATTTTCACCCCAACTCAGAATTGCATTTCGCTCGAATCGGCTGTCATTATCCTTCGCCCAGCTCGGAGAATAGCGGCCTTCCGAGCCGCTTCTAGGGATAGAGACTTTTCAGTCACTCCTCTAACAATGCTATCGATGCATTTTGATACCCTTCAGATACCGAGCTTAGACGTAGGCTGTCCAAGTTTAATCTGGGTCTCGTTAACACTAGCCGTTGTGTTGGATTTGCGCTACTAAATTTGCTGTTCATCACTTCCAGAGAGCTTCTACGCTCGTCCAAGTCATCATTGTGGGTGTCCGTATTATTTCATAAAACTCAAAACGGACAAGTGGATTCTCTCATTCCGACCATGGATGCGACAACGGTTATTCCCGGCGTTATGGAAGGCATAATCTTGGATTCGTCCACCGTAGACAGTTGAGTGTCACGATTCATACAGAAAAGGAAAGTTGACTTCGATTTCGTCCCAAACATATGTTTGGTTGGAACACAAAAGTGTTCGAATAGGTATTTATGCAAGGTGGAAGTATATTATGAAACGGCCGAAAGTTTAAAAAAGTGTTATAAAAATGTTCTTAGAGCGAAACCAATACTGGAACCATGGATATGTAGATTTTTTAACATCCTGATTTCACTCATCACAGTGGAACAGGCCCCGCACAACTGTGGAGAGCAATGTCTCCAGAAATCTGAATGGAAGTATGTAATGAAACGCACTGTATTATACAGTGCATGCTACAGTGACTCTTATCTTGAAGGCAGTGTTCACGATAAATAATCTTCGATTTTGAGATTAGAGGCTGAATCGATTGTTTGGCTCATGGGTAGAACTGAAATGACGAAGAAACCGAGAAAAACGCACCAGAAGGGCTCGAAATCCTTTACTCTCACCCCGCGTCTTTGCTCTCACTGGAACTGCTTGTTGTGACACTGAAATCTTTAGTGGACCCGTCCTTAGCAATTCACTACTCTGTGTTTCTCCGTACATTTTTTCAGACCCTAACTAATACTGTTTTGTCTAAAATATTTCTCCGTTTTTGATTAGCCCCATTTTTTACCGGTGACAACCACCGTGAACATGATCATCCAGTCGGACAACTAGTCCAGGCCAGAGAATAATGTCACTGAAATAAGACATTTTAAGCCGTTTCTCGCCGTCTATTCGTAATTTTGGTAACACTTGGTAGCCAACGCATTGTTTTGAGTGGAGAACTCGGGAACGAAAATCATCGTGAACACTGCCTTTAATACGCAGCTAAAAGCGACTGAGGGCCGAACTCCTACTAACGTGTCGGCGTGTTCTGTCTGTCGGCAGTTGGGCTTCCATAGCATTTTCGCGTATTTTTTCAATAGACACGTTTGTATTCGCTCTCGATTTTCATGACACTTGCGTTGGGGCCGTACAGGTATGATCTAGGAAACCACGGTTGCGAGTGTATATGCTACCCTTAAAGGCACAGTCCAACCTCAGAGGTAAAATTTGATATTATAGTCCGCCCACCGTGTATAGCAACCCTGCCAAGTGCGAGATCTAAATTCGATCAAATAAGTGAGAAACTGAGGGGAAAAAGTCGGCCCCGCCCGCATTATCCTAAAAACATTATCAAGCGTTTCGCCCCGAATAGGAAACCAAAATCTTTGCAAACGGAAAAATTGGTTTGTGTGGTTATGCGCAAAGGCAAAATACAATAGCAGAGCTCTTGCTTCCCTTTCCGAGGCGGTGTGCGAAGTTAGGCTTTTGGGGCGATGTGGGCGGAGCCGACTTTTCCCCTTAGTTTTTCACTTATTTGAGCGATTTGTGATCTCGCGCTTGGCAGGGTTGCTATTTACGGTGGACGGACTATAATATCAAATTTTACCCCTGAGGTTGGACTGTGCCTTTAAAGGCAGTGTTCACGATGAATATCGCACTCGAGTTCGACCCAAAAATGGGAATGTCTGGTCGTGAGGTAACTAATGGTGAAGAAACAGGGAAGAAAAACGTTCAGAATAAGTCAAAATAACGGTTTCTAAACTCAGGGCGTGGACGAGAATCATGAACCCTGCTGATTTCGGCAAGCGCGCGCTAATCGCGAAATCTGAGCGGACCGATAATGCTAACAGAGTTGCTTGGCAATTTGCCATCAAAAAATGTGCGGCGCCACAAACTCATCCGATCGGGGGGCGGACCGGGATAGGTAGGCGCACCGGGAGAGCTTTCGAAGCCGTTTGTATTTATTTCTGGCCAGTTTTCGTTGCTTTCTTCGACCCTATCCTCTACAGCACCTACCAACTTACAAGGGACCACTTCGAACATAAGATGGAGTTTTGAAAAACGGTCTTTTGAGGGTTGTAGAGGAGTTAAAAAGAAACAATTTGAGATTTTAAAATTTCACTCAGTCCTCACGGGTAGATCAAAAACGATCAAAAAAGAAAGAAACCAGAACGTTGGATTGGGAGGACGTAGCACAAATGTGAGCTATAAAGTGGCCTTGAAATCATCTGAAAAGGTTCTCCTAAAAGGAAATCTAGCTAGGTTCTCGAGTTATGACTTGTTCATTGATCCCCTGAACAATGCTCGTTGCCGAATGTAGAATAATAATAATTGAAGCTCTGTTTTTCTTGCACTTTATTCAGGCAACGTTTCGAGGTTTTAACCTCTTCTTCAGGCCAACTGTAAATAATCAGGCATACAATCAAATGACGAAGGCCCAGGACGTTAACAAAGTTGAGAGACTATTCAGATTAACGATTGACCGGTCTCTATGCGTTGGTGGGACGAACCAGGTGAGGGAGTGCTGTCCACGCTTAGCTGGAAATGGGTGATGAGGGCGTGTAAAGGGGTGCTTCCAAAATTGCAGGACTCAGTTGATTATTTACAGTTGGCCTGAAGAAGAGTTTAAAACCTCGAAACGTTGCCTGAATAAAGTGCAAGAAAAACAGAGCTTCAATTATTATTATTCTACATTCGACACGATAGCTATGAAGCTCAGAAATCCAGCTGTTCTAAATGCTCGTTGCATTCAAACCACCGATCACTGAAATGCGATAGTTAGGGTGGGCTGGCATCACATCATGGCTCAGCCGGTTAGGCGTTGGATTACGAAGCAATTGAAAGATGGTTCGATTACTGTGGGATCATTACTGCATTATGGCTGGTAGTAGTGACATTTCTATGTGTTCACCTTACTTGTTTTGAGTTTTTACAGTGTCTCTTGTTTTTTTATACCTCTTTTCTTATATCGCAGAGGTAACGTGATATAAACGGAGAACGGTCCACATCAATGTTAGAAACTATGGAAATTCCGAGGTTTCGACAATTGCTAGAATATCAAGAATACCTTTACCCTTCTCCCCCACATATGCCACAGAAAAACCGTCCTTAATTCGGAGAAACACTTAAGGGTACTTATTTTGATACATGACGCTGGAAAAAAGTTCGGACAAAATGAAACTTCGTGGACTTGTTCCTTGATCAATGATCAATCTTTTTAGAAATAATTGTTGTGAACAGAAGTGGGTTGACCTACACTACAAAATCCATTGCAGCAACCTAATACTTTAGCGCATGGCTCGAAGACTCAAGAAAAGTGTTTCGTTATCAATTCCAAAATTTGGAGTAGAACAGAACCACTCTTTTGAGAACGTATCTTACAAGAGAACTACTTTTATTCAGCCTGGCCATTCTGGATTAAATGTAGTTTTCTGGAACCATTTTGAACGTAGAATCCGAGTATGCTCTTCGCAGCTCCTCTGAAAAATAGAGAAGCTTTTATGAAAAGAAGTTATAGTCGTTTTTCCAAGCCTCGCGGCAAGGCAAGGGTACCTCCCATCAGGGAATTTTTAGGTGGTTTGGAAAAAATTTTCGGATTTGGCTCAAAACTTGTATGTAGGGGTATTCTAGGGTGCTGAACACGAATCTAGAGGTTGTTTGCCGATATTCTTAGGTTTACTGTAGTTTACGGTAGTTGTCATGACATAGAGGGCCTAAACCTACCTTAATAATTTGAAAATTGACAAGTGAACATCAAATTCGTATTCAGCACCCCGAATAACCCCCGTTCAGAAATTTTGAGTCAATTCTGAGACTTTGACCCAACTACCGTATACCCACCGTAATCTACCGTAATCTGTCGAAAATCGATGAACTGACCTCAGATTCGTTATGAGCACTTTAAATAACCTCCGAAAGCGAAGTTTGAGTCCTAATTTTTTTTTCGACCTTTGGAGCCCCATGAGGTAAGAAGCTCAATTTTTGGGGGTTCAGAGGTCGAAATTTTTCTTCGCCCAAACTCAGCCTCAGGGGGTAATTTGTAACGCTGAACACGAATATGGGGCCCGTTTCCTGTTTTTAGCGGATTTCGTCAGGTTAGGGTGCATTGAATGGCATTTTACCTATCTCAACCCATTGTTTTGGTGGTTTTTGATCTACCCGTGAGGACTGAGTGAAATTTTAAAATCTTAAATTTTTTATTTTTACGCCCCCTACAACTCTCAAAAGACCGTTTTCCGAAACTCCATTTTTTGTTCAAAGTGGTCCCTTGTTAGTGTTTCACACCGAGACCTCGAGAACGAGATTTATCGTGAACACTGCCTTTAAAGGCATCGTGCGACACTTCTGGGCCGATCATCCAGCTTTTTTTTATAGAAGGTTGTTGTGACCGTTCAACAACATGAAAATAATCATAGTACAAACTTCACATGAGGAAAACAATAAAAATGACAGGGGCCAATTCTCCAAATGCAGAGAAACTTTACAAACGATTTTGGCACGAAATTCAAATTCATATTCTGTAAAAAAGGGGTCTCCCAAGCAGAAGTGGTTTGGTTAGCGTTACAAATGCTTCAACAAAAAGGGAACAATAGGAAAGCGGAAAGAGGAGAGTCTACAAAAAATGAACAATATCCTCCAAGAACTCTTTTCTTTTTCGAAACTTCCAAACAGCGGAAACAAACCGTTGTGGTTCTCTATGAGGAAGCGCTTTTGGCTCCATAAAGGACTTTGATTATGTGAGTGCCGATAAAATATGTATATATGCATGTGAACCTAATAGCTATCATTAAAAGGGAGATGATGTTAAATTGTTTAAGGAACTGGTCAATTCTTCCTCGTAAAATACCACAACGGTTTGTTTCCGCTGTTTGGAAGTTTCGAAAAAGAAAAGAGTTCTTGGAGGATATTGTTCATTTTTTGTAGACTCTCCTCTTTCCGCTTTCCTATTGTTCCCTTTTTGTTGAAGCATTTGTAACGCTAACCAAACCACTTCTGCTTGGGAGACCCCTTTTTACAGAATTGTTCACTTTTTCTTGATATTACGCTGTAATATCCCATGCAAGAATTTCGAACAAAGACCTCTTCATCTCCCCACTGGATCAGTCCTCTTTCTGTGGTCACAAGAATCAATGACCCAAACTGTTGTAAAACTATCTCAGAAAAATTACTCGATGTGAAAAGCGCGCCCATGCCGATCACTTTTTCCGCAGGGCTACCGTAACCATTCTTGAACAAAACATGATAACGAATGTAAACACACGCTCATAACATGCGGGGTATAAAAGAGCGGAGGAGCGGTATGCATTCATTCACACACCGCTCTCCTCGAGAAGCCACTGGGGAGTGGCTGAGGAGGTCGAAATTGTGCAAACATGTTTGTTGGCTATTAGGATGTGCTCATAACCATGCTGACACTTGGAAAAAAATTTTAAGGAGGGTTACGGTAGCTCTGCGGAAAAAATGATCGGCATGAGCGTGCTTGTCTCGATGTGGCTGACAAGACCGATGTTCACATGATATTAGCTAAGAAATGAATGATATCCATGATATCGTTCCACATAATTCATTCATATTGATCGCGTCAGCCACATCTGGCTACACCGGGTGTTATTTGCACCTTCCATGTTTTTCATACGTATCGAACGGGTCGGCCACGGTGATTTTCTCAACAAACTCTGACAGGGACCTTAGGCCCCGGTTATAGTTGGTCGCCCAGACGTAGCCAGCCCGGTCGATAATCATGAAAGCCTGCTGGCCTACAGCCGGATGCAGAATCTGCCTGCAGTTCTTCGCTTTCAAATGAAACTAACTTAAAACCGGGACAGTCAGAAACTACCTTCCATTCCATCTGGACACTTTCACATCAGTGGAACAAAGCAGTTTTACATACTCATTATTTCGTTTCCGTTGCCCCATTCCTTCGCAGAACAGCCGCTTCGATTCCATGAATCTGATATGAAAAAGCTCTGCTGAGCTGCGAATGGAGATAGTTCTAACAATTTGTTTTTGAATTTGGATGCTAATAAGCAAGTACCATTTATTGCAGAAAAAATCAGTAGGCTGGTGAAGAAGGAAGAGGGAGCACTCAAAATTGTGGTGAGCGCGAAGCGCTCACCAGGATTTGGCTTTGATCTCTTCCCGCGCGGATGCCCTACAATGAGATCACCTATTCATACCGTCAACAGAGGTATGAGCTGTACACTATTCGACGCGCTGCAAGAAATTACATATGTGTGCAACTTTTCATCCCAACTGGTCCCCGCTTTCTAAAGTTATGACCTCTCAAAGTACGCAAAAACGTTCTCCACCACCGCCTCCGCCTCCGCCTCCGCCTCCGCCTCCGCCTCCGCCTCCGCCTCCGCCTCCGCCTCCGCCTCCGCCTCCACCTCCGCCTCCGCCTCCGCCACCGCCTCCCCCTCCACCTCCACCTCCGTCCGTCGAAAACCATTTTTTTGGAAGGCGTGGACCAAATCGCTCGAAAATTTGTGACTAGAGGTAATCGGCCACGGAATGACGAAAATAATTGTCAGAACTCACCATAATGACTTCTGGGCCCCTAACGGGCGTTTGAAACTCGGAAACCAGCCTCTCAAGAATAGTTTATGAAAATGGTGGGTTTTTCGTTATCAGTCATTGTTTTCTTAGACTCCATATAAACACCTTGCTCTCCAGGGTGGTGCACTTTGAACGTCCGGCTCGGAAGAGGACGCTGTGCGGTTGATGTACTTGACCGCGGCGCGTATTCGTTCAAAGCGCACCATCGATAAGAAGGCGTCGCAGGATGTGCTGAAGTGTCGGTTGACTATGTGAGACCTCAGTAGGTGTGCAGGACGTCGTAGAATGTGGGCAGGGCCTCAGTAGGAGTATGCAGGACATCATCGAACGTGCAGGACCTTAGTAGGAGTGTGCAGGACATCATGGAACGTGTGCAGGACCCCAGTAGGGGTGTGCAGGACGTCGTAGAATGTGTGCAGGACCTCAGTAGGAGTGGGCAGGACATCATGGAACGTGTGCAAGACCTCAGTAGGAGTGTGCAGGACATCATGGAACGTGTGCAAGACCTTAGTAGGAGTGTGCAGGACATCATGGGACCTGTGCAGGACCGTATTAGGAGTGAACAGGACATCATGGGACGTGTGCAGGACATCATGGAACGTGTGCAAGACCTTAGTAGGAGTGTGCAGGACATCATGGGACCTGTGCAGGACCTCAGTAGGAGTGTGCAGGACATCATGGAACGTGCGCAGGACCTTAGTAGGAGTGTGCAGGACATCATGGGACCTGTGCAGGACCTCAGTAGGAGTGGACAGGACATCATGGGACGTGTGCAGGACCCCAGTAGGGGTGTGCAGGGCCTCAGTAGGAAGGTGCAGGACATCATGGAACGTGTGCAAGACCTTAGTAGGAGTGTGCAGGACATCATGGGACCTGTGCAGGACCTTAGTAGGAGTGGACAGGACATCATGGGACGTGTGCAGGACCCCAGTAGGGGTGTGCAGGGCCTCAGTAGGAAGGTGCAGGACATCATGGAACGTGTGCAGGACCTCAGTAGGAGTGTGCAGGACATCATGGAACGTGTGCAGGATCGTAGTAGGAGTGGACAGGACATCATGGGACGTGTGCAGGACCCCAGTAGGGGTGTGCAGGACGTCGTAGAATGTGTGCAGGACCTCAGTAGGAGTGTGCAGGACATCATGGAACGTGTGCAGGACCTTAGTAGGAGTGTGCAGGACATCATGGGACCTGTGCAGGACCTCAGTAGGAGTGTGCAGGACATCATGGAACGTGTGCAAGACCTTAGTAGGAGTGTGCAGGACATCATGGGACCTGTGCAGGACCTCAGTAGGAGTGTGCAGGACATCATGGGACCTGTGCAGGACCTCAGTAGGAGTGTGCAGGACATCATGGATCGTGTGCAAGACGTTAGTAGGAGTGTGCAGGACATCATGGGACCTGTGCAGTACCTCAGTAGGAGTGTGCAGGACATCATGGAACGTGTGCAGGACCGTATTAGGAGTGGACAGGACATCATGGGACGGGTGCAGGACCCCAGTAGGGGTGTGCAGGACGTCGTAGAATGTGTGCGGGACCTCAGTAGGAGTATGCAGGACATCATGGAACGTGTGCAAGACCTTAGTAGGAGTGTGCAGGACATCATGGGACCTGTGCAGGACCTCAGTAGGAGTGTGCAGGACATCATGGAACGTGTGCAGGACCGTAGTAGGAGTGGACAGGACATCATGGGACGTGTGCAGGACCCCAGTAGGGGTGTGCAGGACGTCGTAGAATGTGCGCAGGACCTCAGTAGGAGTGTGCAGGACATCATGGAGCGTGTGCAAGACCTTAGTAGGAGTGTGCAGGACACCATGGGACCTGTGCAGGACATCATTGTACGTGTGCAGGACCGTAGTATAAGTGGGCAGGACATCATGGGACCTGTGCAGGACCTCAGTAGGAGTGTGCAGGACATCATGGAACGTGTGCAAGACCTTAGTAGGAGTGTGCAGGACATCATGGGACCTGTGCAGGACCTCAGTAGGAGTGTGCAGGACATCATGGGACCTGTGCAGGACCTCAGTAGGAGTGTGCAGGACATCATGGATCGTGTGCAAGACCTTAGTAGGAGTGTGCAGGACACCATGGGACCTGTGCAGGACATCATTGCGTGTGCAGGACCGTAGTATAAGTGGGCAGGACATCATGGGACGTGTGCAGGACCCCAGAAGGGGTGTGCAGGACATCATGGGACCTGTGCAGGACCTCAGTAGGGGTGTGCAGGACATCATGGATCGTGTGCAAGACCTTAGTAGGAGTGTGCAGGACACCATGGGACCTGTGCAGGACCTCAGTAGGGGTGTGCAGGACATCATGGAACGTGTGCAAGACCTTAGAAGGAGGGCAGGACATCATGGGACGTGTGCAGGACCCCAGAAGGGGTGTGCAGGACATCATGGGACCTGTGCAGGACCTCAGTAGGGGTGTGCAGGACATCATGGATCGTGTGCAAGACCATAGTAGGAGTGTGCAGGACACCATGGGACCTGTGCAGGACCTCAGTAGGAGTGTGCAGGACATCATTGTACGTGCAGGACCGTAGTAGACGTGGGCAGGACATCATGGGACGTGTGCAGGACCCCAGAAGGGGTGTGCAGGACATCATGGAACGTGTGCAAGACCTTAGTAGGAGTGTGCAGGACATCATGGGACCTGTGCAGGACCTCAGTAGGAGTGTGCAGGACATCATGGGACCTGTGCAGGACCTCCGTTTAATGTCCAGGACACCGTATGCAAGTCATGCCTCCGAATCAACAAGAGCGATAGGCAATTGCGCCAGAACAAGGCTATTGTAATCTCACTCGAGTTGGCCCTAAAATTTTCTATGTTCTGAGTCCGAATTCGCTACATCTTCACTACCGCTTGTGTTGTTTTTCTGCTTGTAGTCCAGGCAGATCCTCAACTGCTGACCTCTGGGAAAGGACGGTGTGTGAATGAAGACACACCGCTCTTCACTTCTTTTATCTTTATCATTGATCAATTGGGTATTATCAAATTTGTTTAAGAGAGCCGAATAACATCATTCCTAAGGTTACGGTAGTCCTCTTCTAGCGCACTTAACTATCGTTCGTGCTGGAAATCAATTTCCATTTTCAGGCTCAATTTTATGATTGAGCCCGGTAGACCACACTGGTAAACTTTGGCGCGTCAAAAATGTTGGACGATGAGGTTGGAAGGCGTCAAAGATTAATATCCGCCACCAATTCTCACCAGTCATCTAGCACTTTTTCCTAGAATGTTGGTGCGACCGTAAGACAACAGGAAAAATAGTTACGGCACGAACTCCACATGCAAAAACTCTTAAAATGATTTTGGCGCGAAATTCAAATTCGTATTTACAATGTGTTCCGATTGACTTTTCTTTAATGAAGAAGGGAGTTGAAAGAAGAATGAAGGTTTTTCATGGGCCCCTTCAACATTTTCGTTCACTAGAGGGGCCAAGCTACGCAAAAACATGAAAAAATAATATACGGTTTTCTGCGCGTACGATGTATTTAACTATCGTTCTTGTTCCGAATCAGACATATGGGCCGGCGCAGACGAGCCACGTCAGCAAGAACCGGTGAAGTTTGGCTAGAGCGACTGACCCTGGGTCTATCCTAGACGGGGTGAGGCCACCCAAGACTCATAGAAATGATGGAAAATTCTGATAAAAGATGTCTGATACTGCTATCAATCATTGTTTTTATAGAAACTTCATGAAAATACTCCGACTGGTAGCCTTACCAATGGGTGGTTCATTTCACTTCTGTCTTGAATGGTGGGTGCCCCTCTCCCCTGTCTAGGATTGTGCCCCAACTCTGTACAATTGGGTCATTTTAAAACTCATTTCTTCATTTTCTCGACTTTTAAATTCAAAAAGTATATGCCTTGTATCTTGTCTGTAGGAAGCCGCGTTGCAACTATTATCTTGCAATCCTAGCAGCTGTTTCTTCATTTCTACCACTATGTTTCAAAGAAAACAACTTGCCTTTTAGAGCTTGACGATATTGTAGAAGGAAACCCTTGTAAAAAGTTGTGAAATTTCTGAAAGTTGGGCTCCGCAGAAAGGTCAAGGATTTGCCATTGCTCCTAAATGTCGTGAAATTGTCTTATTGGATTTGGCTCTCAACTTGATTTTTCAAATGTAGTGAAATTGTCGAATTGATTTGGCTGTGATGATACTATATGGAGATAACATAATCATTAAATGTAGTGAAATTGTTGCAAACGGATTTGGCAGGAGCTCTATCAATTATCACAGTCAAATCACGCGTCAGAAGGTCCTCTGGCGAGCGAATGAAGACAAAAAGAAAAAATAATAATCCTCAGTCAACAATGCTGAACGAAACGTGGCCTTATGGGCTAGAATTAAGGTTTCCTAATGCTATTCTGCCTTTTCAGTGTGGCCTTTTCAGGTACCAGACCTTCCCTCACCGATGAGATAAAATTCATGAAAACGAAATCTAACGCAATTTACTCGCTACTGACTATGTCTTCGTGTCCTCAACGCTTTCACGGTTCGCATTGTATAGAAACGTTTTGCTGCTAGGTTTATTCCTGTTCTCATTCGATTCAATATGCGCTCCAAGGAAAACCCCTTCTGACGCGTGATTTGACTGTGATAATTCATAGAGCTCCTGCCAAATCCGTTTGCAACAATTTCACTACATTTAATGATTATGTTATCTGCATATAGTATCATCACAGCCAAATCAATTCGACAATTTCACTACATTTGAAAAATCAAGTTGAGAGCCAAATCCAATAAGACAATTTCACGACATTTAGGAGCAATGCCAAATCCTTGACCTTTTCTGCGGAGCCCAACTTTCAGAAATGGGGTTGTGTGAATGACCTTACGAAACTGAAAAGCAGCCTGGCAACATGACCTGACATGACTCACATAACATCTCAAACTTTCTGCTTGCTATGCTTGTCATCCTTACACTTTTACAGAAGTTTTGCAAGGTGTTCTCTCCTGCGCAAATTCCGGGGCATAATTTCTCGGATGGCTAGCATCGAGTCTGGGCTCCTGCTCACTCTACGGGGTGGTCTTCACAACTTTTCGGATGAGCAGCAACGGGTCCCGAACACCTGCCCACTATCCGGGTTTCCACGACGTCCCGATGACTTCATCAGAAGCTCGAAGCACGTTTCACGACGTCCCGATGACGTCATCAGAAGCCCGAAGCACTTTTGGGACTATCCTAGACGGGGAAGGGGTCACCCACGATTTTCCCATGAAAATGAATGGAAAACCTGATAAAAGATGTTTGATGCTGCTATCAATCATTGTTGTTGATGAAGTTCTGTAGAAATACTTCGATTGATAGCGTTATAGATCGGTGGTTCATTCCATTTCTGACTTGAATCTTGAGTGCCCCCCCGTCTAGGATAGTCCCGCACTTCTCATGATGTCCCGATGACGTCATCAGAAACTCGAGGTACCTTTTACGACGTCCCGATGACGTCATCAGAAGCTCGAAGCTTTTTTCACGACGTCCCGATGACGTCATCAGAAGCCCGAAGCACTTTTGGGACTATCCTAGACGGGGAAGGGGTCACCCACGATTTTCCCATGAAAATCAATGGAAACCTTGATAAAAGGTGCTTGATGCTGCTATCAATCATTGTTGTTGATGAAGTTCTGTAGAAATACTTCGATTGATAGCGTTATAGATCGGTGGTTCATTCCATTTCTGACTTGAATCTTGAGTGCCCCCCGTCTAGGATAGTCCCGCACTTCTCATGATGTCCCGATGACGTCATCAGAAGCCCGAAGCACTCTTGGGACTATCCTAGACGGGGGGGGGGCACCCACGACTTTCTCATGAAAATGAATGGAAACCTTGATAAAAGGTGCTTGATGCTGCTATCAGTCATTGTTGTTGATGAAGTTGTGTAGAAATACTTTGATTGATAGCGTTATAGATCGGTGGTTCATTCCATTTCTGACTTGAATCTTGAGTGCCCCCGTCTGGAGTAGGCCCGCACTTCTCAATGATGTCCCGATGACGTCATCAGGAGCCCGGAAGCACTCTTGGGACTATCCTAGACGGGGGCACCCACGACTTTCATGAAAATCAATGGAAACCTTGATGAAAGGTGCTTGATGCTGCTTTCATTCATTGTTGTTCATGAAGTTGTGTAGAAATACTTTGATTGATAGCGTTATAGATCGGTGGTTCATTCCATTTCTGACTTGAATCTTGAGTGCCCCCCCCCGTCTGGGGTAGGCCCGCACTTTTCACGACGTCCCAATGACGTCATCAGAAACTCGAGGTACCTTTTACGACGTCCCGATGACGTCATCAGAAGCCCGAAGCACTTTTCACGACGTCCCGATGACGTCATCAGAAGCCCGAAGCACTTTCACGACGTCCCGATGACGTCATAAGAAGCCCGAAGCACTTTTCACGACGTCCCGATGACGTTATCAGAAACCCGAAGCACTTTCACGACGTCCCGATGACGTCGTCAGAAGCCCGAAGCACTTTTCACGACGTCCCGATGACGTCATCAGAAGCCCGAAGCACTTTTCACGACGTCCCGATGACGTCATCAGAAGCCCGAAGCACTTTCACGACGTCCCGATGACGTCATCAGATGCCCGAAGCACTTTTCACGGCGTCCCGATGACGTCATCAGGAGCCCGACGCCCTTTCACGACGTCCCGATCACCTCATAAGAAGCCTGAAGCACTTTTTACGACGTCCCGATGACGTCATCAGAAACCCGAAGCACTTTCACGACGTCCCGATGACGTCGTCAGAAGCGCGAAGCACTTTTCACGACGTCCCGATGACGTCATCAGGAGCCCGAAGCACTTTTCACTACGTCCCGATGACGTCATCAGAAGCCCGAAGCACTTTCACGACGTCCCGATGACGTCATCAGAAGCCCGAAGACTCTCAAGACGTCCCGATGACGTCATAAGAAGCCCGAAGCACTTTACGACGTCCCGATGACGTCATCAGAAACCCGAAGCACTTTCACGACGTCCCGATGACGTCGTCAGAAGCACGAAGCACTTTTCACGACGTCCCGATGACGTCATCAGGAGCCCGAAGCACTTTTCACTACGTCCCGATGACGTCATCAGAAGCCCGAGGCACTTTCACGCCGTCCCGATGACGTCATCAGAAGCTCGAAGCACTTTTCACGGCGTCCCGATGACGTCATTAGAAGCCCGAAGCACTTTCACGACGTCCCGATGACGTCATCAGAAGCCCGAAGCACTTTTCACGACGTCCCGATGACGTCATCAGAAGCCCGAAGCACTCTCACGACGTCCCGATGACGTCATCAGAAGCCCGAAGCACTTTTCACGACGTCCCCATGACGTCATCAGAAGCCCGAAGCACTTTTCATGACGTCCCGATGACGTCATCAGAAGCCCGAAGCACTCTCACGACGTCCCGATGACGTCATCAGAAGCCCGAAGCACTTTCACGACGTCCCGATGACGTCATCAGAAGCCCGAAGCACTTTTCACGACGTCCCCATGACGTCATCAGAAGCCCGAAGCACTTTCACGACGTCCCGATGACGTCATCAGAAGCCCGAAGCACTCTCACGACGTCCCGATGACGTCATCAGAAGCCCGAAGCACTCTCACGACGTCCCGATGACGTCATCAGAAGCTCGAAGCACTTTTCACGACGTCCCCATGACGTCATCAGAAGCCCGAAGCACTTTTCACGACGTCCCCATGACGTCATCAGAAGCCCGAAGCACTTTTCATGACGTCCCGATGACGTCATCAGAAGCCCGAAGCACTCTCACGACGTCCCGATGACGTCATCAGAAGCCCGAAGCACTTTCACGACGTCCCGATGACGTCATCAGAAGCCCGAAGCACTTTTCACGACGTCCCCATGACCTCATCAGAAGCCCGAAGCACTCTCACGACGTCCCGATGACGTCATCAGAAGCCCGAAGCACTTTTCACGACGTCCCGATGACGTCATCAGAATCCCCCCTCACCTACGAATCGGTTAATTACCAGCCTACGTACCTCCTACCAACTTATCTGTCTGCCAAGTTGATTGCCTGAGACCATTGACAGTGGCTATTAGCAGTGAGGATTGAAAAGCGTGACGGCCCACGGCCTACGGCCTACGGCTCACGGCCTACGGCGCACACCATGGAATTTTCTTAAGCTTTCGGGCTCACAACTTTGTTATTTGTGAAGCGATTTTGCTGAAATTCGGACAGCAGGTGTCTTCTGGACCCCTTCGCTTATATCCAGAAGGAAATCTTCAGAAATTTTGTTTCAAAGATTCTATAAACTATTTTATAAAATTCTAAGTGATCACAAGGCCTAGGCAAAACCAAACCTCTCCAGCCGCTTCGCGGCTGGAGCGATAAAAGTGAATCCAAACTGATTTGTCCTTACAAATAAATGTTTTCAGGGGCTCCTTCAACATTTACCTTTACGAAGGAGGCCAATCTACGCAAAATGTAGAAGAAAATTATATATTGTTTTCTGTGCGTTCGTTGCCTTTTAAGGTTTGCTGTTAAAACAGTCCTTGAGTTTCCACCAAAAAACAAAAGGTCCGAGGTTTATTGCACCAACATTTCCGAAAAAAATAAACGCTGAAACGAGTCGTGAATGACCCTATAAGGCCCCAAAATTTGAAATGTGGTGTACCCCCCACGCACACTCCCAAGGTGGCCGTTGAGTAAGTCGGCGTGGCGATAGTGATTCCTTTTTTTAATTTGTTGCGCTGGAGCACAAGGAAATTTTACAGTCTCTTATCGTGGGAGAGGATAAAGGACAGATTAGTCGCGACGAACCTGCCTTATTCGGCGGAATACCTTCAATTTGTCTTTCTCTCTTTTCTAAATGGTACATCTTTTGACGCCAAAAAGCTCTGTTACTGACCTTAGCAGGACTCGACAGAGGAATTGGGGTGGAGAACTGCAACTGGTTTTCTTTTCCACAATATCTCCAAATACTGGGAGAAATGTTCTTCTATTTCGTGAACTAACTTTCGATCGAAATACTCGACTGACCACCCTCTGCACTATTGTGGATTTATCACAGCTTTTACGATGCGCTGTCCTCCTGACACCAACACACGTCTTTCCGTGTACCCAAATCTTTGAAGACTAACGCAAATCGCATTTTCCAATCCTGCGATGTTCAATTCCTTTCGGAGAGTGTTTGGGAGACGTTCTCGTGAACGCTTCCTCTCAACGTCTTTTATTTACAGTCCTTTTTTCACAGTGTTTTATTTTGTCTGCATGCCAGACAAAACGTAGACATGCATAATGCTGCTTTGAAAGCGGTTATGTGTGTGACATTTCAACGATAGCGGTCTGCCATGGACATCGCTCACAAGAAAATCTTTGAACTAGTGTAAAAATTGTTGCGCGCGGCTGGCTTAATTCAATTTTTTTCGGCTATTCATTCTTGAACCTCATTAGAAACTGAGAAACCTTTTGCAAACTTTTTATATTAGAAGTAATCTCGGTTCATGAATTTGATTCATTTGTCCTCTATTTCGGAGCGAAATCTACTCGGGTCCATCGCGTGCGGATGCTGCTGCTTCTCCGCATACCCTAGACCTCCTTCGTTACCTCCCCTCGCTCCGCACTCGCATGCGAAAGATCAAAAAGATTTTGGCCCAAAGTAGAAGGTATCCATCGCGCAAAATCCTTGATCTAAGAGTGTGGTGGAAACATAAAGAAAAATATGTTTGTAGAAAAAATTAAAAAATTGTATGTAATTTTTTGGAGAGATCAAAAGAACTCAAAATTTTCTGAAAAGCATAATTTCAGATCCATGTCAAGTTTCACTGAAAAGGCGAAAGGGTCACTAAGACACACTAGGACACCGACTGGAGTGTGTGTGTCAATTCCGGCGGGATCATTGAATTCGAGTAGAGTTACGTCATTAGGAGCAGAAGCTGGATTGCTTTACCTGACATCACCTCTTCATTAATTCTCAATCTCAAAAAGTTTCTTGCAATTCCTCCCTTGGACGTTCATTTTGTTTTCTCTATGCTTTAACAAGAACGATCTCAGCAGAATTATTCTAAATTTTCCACTGATTCTTCTTGGTCTAGAAAATGCGAATATTTCTTCCAGATAGAGGTGCCCAGTCTGTGTTTACCTCTGTACCAAATGATCGTAGGCCTCTTATGCGTCGGCATCCTTTCTAATATTCAACGCTGGAGATAGCCCGCTCGGCTATGTCATGGACAACCCACCCACAACTAGCCCATATATAATAATCGCCCACACTGCCATAATTCGGCTCTCATCCTAAGAAAACAATCTCATCAATCTGCCACACTTCACTTTTTACGTGTACCTTATATGGGTAATTATATCCTTTTCTGTGCTCGTAATGATTCTTCTGTGTTCATACTAGCCTTCATACTCGTTTACTCCTAGGGTAGAGGAAGAAATAATACTTGTTTTCAGCTTTATAGATGCTTCACTGGGTAGCAAACCTACTATGGGTTCATCAGATCTCGGCAGCCGCAATACCACCGAACACCAAATCGAGTAAGTATAGCAAAACATTTATTTACCTGTCATATATGAACTACTTCCCTACTAGGTAACGTAGACGACATCAAGTTTTGGAACGAAATCGCCAGGAAAAATATCGAACAAAAGTTCAGCATCCATCCACATCTGTTAAAAGGTCAGTTTCGGCAACAGACCATTGAAATCAACTTGCAGCGAAATGGCGCATAGTATGCTGAAACACATATTGCAGAGAAAAGACCTAAGAATGTGATTTTGTTCATTGGCGATGGCATGGGAATCTCAACGGTGACGAGTGCCAGAATCAATAAGAATCAGAGGGCCGGCAATCCTTACCTGAACTCCCCACTCTTCTTCGAACAGTTCCAGACTAACGGACTTGTGAAGGTATGGTCTTTAAACTTGGCACTCGATCAAGGGGATGCCGCTAAGTAATTAATGCTATGTCTTGTATGGGTCAGTCGTGACAACTGCATCGGAATGATTTTCTCCAACAGGGATATAATTCAATCGCTATTGCGAGATGGCAGACCATTCCTCTTCTTACTCTATCCGACTGAGGAGGAGGAATTCAGGGGTCTATCTTCGGTTTGATTTGGCATGCGTTCGTACCTGGATGCAATAAAATTCCAAATCTACTTTCCCATTTTTTGATAAACCTTTACCCATAAAAAACAATTCGACTACTTTTCAAGGCGAACTATTGTAATGTGGTGCTAAATGTGCAGGAAAAAATCAGGATGGTGTTATTAACTAGGCCTGCATACACCAGTGCGTTTTATTGCCTATGAACACCATAAATTTTTAACGATACTGCTCTCCAGCGTGCTCGTTGTCCGCAATCATGCCCGAATTAAAGGTGCCTAAAAACCTATATGTGTTCAGAATTTAGTGTTTCCTACAGCTCTTTCCAATATTTTTTCCCAA